>JARHVA010006362.1:0-325000 GCA_037957365.1 Torreya grandis
AAATATGTTATATGTGTTTAAAACTCGTCTAATTATGTGGCTCTCAAACTCATGACTATTTTGTTGAAAGAATGGGAGTTAAAGAGAGAAAAATTGTATCTTTTGGCAACAATTTTTCAAGTGTAGTTTTGCATCCATTTACTTGTAGATGTGTTTATTGAGTTAAATAAGTTGAATAAAAAATTCCAAGAGGATCATATTGGCATTACTTCCATTGACACTATTTAAAAGAGACATATTTGGGGTAGGTAAAATACATATATCATATATTATAATTAGAGCATACAGAGAAACTCTTGAGTTTATAGATGAAATAGGTCAAATATGTGTACATGCATTAAGATTTGAGATTTTTCCTAACTCACAAAGATCAAGGACAATAGATGATAGCATTATATTGGGAAAAAATTTAAAGTGGAGGTTATTGATTCTCTAGATATAAAGTTTAAAAATTTACCTATATTTAATGCTACTAAGTTTTTTAGTTCTTGTAACTATTATGAGGAGATGGATGATGGAGACCATTTAAAAAAAAATATGGTTAACATGTTTATATGAAAAAAATAGTTTTTGAAACTCACATATTATGGTTATTATCAAATGTTTAGGTGAGATGGATGAATTTATTTATACTATTTATAAATTGTACCCAAAAGAATGCATTTTTAGAGTGTGCGATCTATGTGGGGGTGAACTAAATTCTTTGAATGGTTTTCATGCTTAATGTGTCTATGGAAAGCTATTAGAGTTATTCTAATGAGGACAACAACATGTGAAAAAGGTTTCTAAAATCTAAACATGATAAATAATGATCATAGAGCTAGATTTTCTTTGAACATATTAGATATGTTAATTTTTATCACTCTTTGTACACCTCATGTTCTAAATGAGATAGATCAGAATGCCATATATGATGCATGAAAGCATAAAAAATATTGAAATCCTCTTTCACTAGAACAAAAGATCCATATGTTCCCCATAAACAAGATTAATGAGGCCATAATAAGTCTCATCATATCCTATAAGTAACCCTTTTTACCCTCCATATGTCATCCCTAAAAGTGTATTTAGATGTACTTTTGAATACATATAGTTTTTCAGATTTAAATATAGAATTCTTGGGAGAATAAAATGGATAAGTAAAGTTACGTAGGATATTCATGCATTATATATGAAATTATTGGCTATATGTATTTTTTCCTATCCTCCATGACTTGTAAAAGGATAGAAGATGAAAATTCCCTTATTTTGGTGCTAATGCATGAGAAGAATTTGAATAGTTAGGAACTACAAATGATTATAAATATGTATACTTGTATGAAGAAGATGATGAACCTTTGTTGAGATCAATATAGACTTTTCGATTATGATTACCTATTGTATTTATTATGTTATTCCTTGTATGCATTAATATGTTTAATTTTTGTTTTAATCATATTTAAATAATTTGAATGCTCTATAAATCTTAAGAAAACTCTGGTTAATATTAATTATTATATATCACATGATAATTCCTCTCTGACATGTTTATATTAAATATGAATTCTATGCACTATCATGTGTAGTATAATAAAAATTAGATATGCTCATCCTTAACATGTTATGTTGTACCAAGAACCTCTATTAAAAATGGTTTGGTGAGAGTGGACACACTCTTTCTAGAGGAACTATGCTAAGATGGTTACCAAGGTAGCGAGACATTGAAACATGGTTCCAATAGAAAGTATGGAACTTTGTAGAAGAATAATCTAAGAGGACTAGTCTTACCATGAGTGAAATTATTTAGGAGCATATATATGAAGAAATATATGAAATTTTTTGGTGTGAACTACCTGAATTATTGACTAACTAGATGACAAGACTAGAAGACTATTGTTGTAATCCTAGAAGGAAAGAAATAATCACTTAGAATGAAGATAAAATAGACTAGTTGTTGAAACTGGAAACTAATTTGATAAGAGTGATTAATTATTGGGTTATCACCACCATAGATGGATACATCAACAAGTTCACAGTATAAGGATATATAGCATTTGAAGTTTCATAGTACTATTTTATCTAAGGAATCAGAGGAAATTTTTTAGAGTGACTACCTCTCTTGTTAAAGATGTTGGTTATGGATAAGGCCATGGTGCCTACTCCAACCAATATAAAGTAGTCACTTCAGTCATATAGGGATGTGTGTGTATGATGGTGAATGATGGATAGATAAGTAATTAAAATTTGAACTTGAATCCAAAATGGAGATGCAAGGGAAGAAGAGTTAGAAGAAAAGTCTAGATTTAGAATGAGAATTGTGACAAAAAAATAGATAAAATCACCAGAAGAATACCCAAATAGCTACAAGTAGAGGTAAGGATAGTAGTCAATTAGATGATGAATGAGTGTGAATATGTGATGATCAAAAGGATTAATAAAGAGGATGATGAATGTTGGTAGATAGAATGAGAGGATGAAGAATGAGATGTGTGAAGAAGAAGATCAAAGTAGTTTAGGAGCATAACAAATAAAAGATAAAAGTAGTGCATAGCTAGAGGAAAGGTTATTATCAGAAGAAGAAAAAGAATACACAAAGAAATAGAGCATAGTTATAGGTTTATCATAGGTTCAAGCATAGTAGAAGAAGAAATCACTAGAAACATTTACTCACTAGAAGAGTACACATCCCCATAGCCTAATATTTTAAATTTTAATTGAAATTTTAGCCAAGTGAGTAGGAGGATAATAGATGGGAAAGAACATTTTCAAATCATGTGAATCTTTAGGGTACATAAATTCATATGAAATCAATTAGGAAGACAAGTCTATACAATCATTCTTTTGTTGCATAGAGTAGTACATAGGTAGGATGACTCAAAATGTAGATGCCTCTGATAATAGTTTCACAAAATAATCCATCTACACCATTAAATATGATGATTCATCTAGGAGGATTCCTAAACTTATCCATATATGATGGGTTCATGGATCTTGAATAGTACTTGCTAACTTGCAAAATGAAATGACAAACTTAGGGCATCACTAATGAAACTTTTCAAAAGTGAAAATTAGTAGGGGCCCTAGTTGGGAGAGAACTAGAGTTTATATACAAAAGAGACCTTTAGTAGGGAATTCTCAAAGATGTTTAGGATTAGCTCATCATAGAATTTAAGATTAAGAAATGCACTAGTTAGACTATACAAAACCTGAAGGAGATAAGGCAAAAGTTTGGGTAATAAATCTATGACTATGATCATAGATTCTATGATGTGATGAAAAAGTTAGGATTTGCCTCAAAAAATAAAGATAAAGCAATATGGTTCATTGAAGGACTATGATCTAGGATCTAGTTTGCCACTATATAAACTCAATATGACACAAAAGTAAATGCTAGATATACTACACTATGCATGGAACAAATTGAAGATTATGGAAAAGATCATGTTACCTGATTCTAAAATTGAAAACACACTGCAATCTTTCATAAAAATAATGAAGCAATACCATGATGTAGATAAGCCTAAATTAAATTTATGGTGCACAAAATGCAAAAAATAAGGCCACCATCAAAATGATTATCTGAAAGTCAAGATAAAATTATGTGAGCTCTATTGAGTAGTAAGGCTTGCCATAACATAATGCCACCTTATATCAAGAATCCATAGAATCTATATTACAATTTTTTCAAATCACCTAACCATGATGAGAAGAATTATAGGGATTTATAGGAGTTTAAATAAGGCATCTCCAAAAATGCATTCAACTTCACAGTACAACCAATCTCCTCAGAGAAGAAAAAAATCCTAGGCCTATAGGTCAATAAATGTTGTGCAACCTAAATAGTTCCATAATGGATTTTGATTTCACTATAGTACCAACCTCATGATCTAGCTAGATAGACTCCTTATTTACCAAGATAAACACCTTCATCCCCTTAGTACCACTATGTAGCACCCTAGAACTCATTTATAATGTAGTAGCAATAAAAAAATTGGGC
Organism: Torreya grandis; assembly: GCA_037957365.1. Lineage (NCBI taxonomy): Eukaryota > Viridiplantae > Streptophyta > Pinopsida > Cupressales > Taxaceae > Torreya > Torreya grandis. The sequence continues at coordinate 3,977 of JARHVA010006362.1, forward strand.
TCCACTAGCTACACAATAATAATTTAAGATTGGAGATAATAATCATTAGCACTAACATTAGAACACTACACAGCCATAAGGAGGATATCAAGGTAGATATCAGTCCAACATAGGATAATGTCAAGGTGGTTATAGAGGAGGATACCAAGTCGGTAGAGAAAATATCTATCGGTGGCATCCCCTACAGTACTACCTATGTGGAGAATAAAATCATGTTCAATGGAATTTCTTGGTGAATACATAGAGATAGTCATATTACACATACTGTAGAGTCTTTGATCAACATGATATAGAATACTGTCCTATTCTAGAGAAGTTAGAAAGGAAAAATCCATCTAAAATATGAATATGGTAATTGTGAAGCCTAAAAAAAATGTGTTTTTGAAAGTTATGACATGACAACAGCATGCATACCAAGGTTTGCCTCTACTTAAGATGCCTTAGGATTAGGGCATCAAAAAAGTTAAATAAAATAAATACCCCAATCCAGCCATAGAAAAAAACCTCATGTATGAAGCTACATAGCTATTAAAAACATTCAACATAAAGAGACTACTAATGATGATGTTGTATTAATCGATGCACAAATGTATGGCCAAATTATGTGCATTATATGATAAGATGAAGTTATCACTGCACTCATAAATCTCCTAAGACTTTTGAGTACTCTGTGTAATGAAGACATTTTGTAGAACATCATAAACCTACTTTATAATCCCTTAAAGTGTGTGTAACATGGCTAATAAAAGATAGAAAAACTAGTTTGGTATGTCAAGATGAAGAATCCCTGGTATGTTGATGCATAGATTGATATTGAGGTTATTGTTTATGAGATCTTGAATGTTATCTTTAATTTTTAGCAACATAGTTAATATGATTCTTCAGTCTACATGGGAAGTTATTGGATGACCAGTTATAAACTATAGCCCAGTAACTTTGAGCATAGTTGATTATGAAAATTTTGATCCCATTGGCAGATTGGAGGACATCAAGATCAAAGTTGTAGACTTATCTTTGCAAGGTGATTTTGAGGTCATCAACATGAATATTGCATCAACACATTGCCCTATATTAATAGGTAAGGAATGGTCTTATGATGGTCAAATGACTATCAATATAATGCATAATCAGCTTGAGGCACATCAAGGTGATAAATTTGTTGTCATTCCTCTCAATAAAATGCAAAAGACTTACATAATTCCAACTGAACCTATTATGATCCTGGTGGGTAGATTCACTAACAGTTTAGGCTTTTGGTGTAGTGGTTCATTACATTTGGTATCAGAGCAACCACCCGGTTCAAGTCATGGAGTGGGTGGGTTACGCTGACATTGCAGTGTTCATCTAGGGCTCGTACACTTAGTGGATCTCGTGTACATGTGCAAAGCCCAGCCCAGAGTCTGGGCTGTCAGAAGCATGGTGGGATGTTATGATCCTGGTGGGCAGATTCACTAATAGTCTAGGCTTTTGGTGTAGCGGTTCGTTACAGAACCAAACTCTACATATGTTCTACAAGAAACTAGTTGGATGAAGGTGAATTCTAAGGAAAATCTAAAATCTTTGTACATAACTGAATGTAACTTCTTGTATCATCATAACAAACCATAGGTATAATCACTGCTCACTTAGCAACTCAAGACATTAGAATAATGAAGGCCCAAACAAATAATTATGCAGTTGGTGATCAATCAATTTATCATTGAAGAATGTGCCTTTATGTCTACAAAATATCATATTCTATCTGAAGTTGATTTCCTTTATCAAACTAATGATCACATGCAAAACTACATAAATTCAACAAGGGAAGGCACTTTGCCATGGGAAGCAGCTTCATCTATTAGTGGTGATTTAGATACCCACCTCCTTAACTAGGCATGAGGTGATCATGAACTTCAATCGATGTGAATGGTATTTGCATATAAATGATAATTGCATGTATACTATGCAATTAAGGACCTCAATGATTTCATTCTACACTTTCAAGTTCATATACCAACTATAAATCAGTGGGTCAATGCTCTATTATGCCCTGAAGGGAGTTGTTGTAACATGGTGGGCAACTCAACGAGATGATTAGCTTAAGTGGGGTGATGCTTGTGATATCATGATCAATAGATTTCAACTACCATATTTCATCCACACCAATTGGCTATTTTTTCAAGAAGGTAAGTGCCCCAAAATTCATATACATAAATGTGTTAAAGTTTAGAATGAGGAACATGTGGCACCAAAGTGTTGGATTCACATATTCCACTATAAACTTGATCCACTACCAACAACCTGGTATATGCACCAAGAATGTAAAAGGGAGACCAAAAATTAGGCACAAGTGTAGAGTGATTTTATATAGACCTTTGTATTTGATGATGAAAATCCTCTACTCCATAATGCACTATAGAAACTCAAGTATTTTTTATTCCATGGGTGTGAAAAAGACTTAATCACCATAATAGAATCTTCTACACAGAAGAACATAGTCTCTGATCTTAACTCGATACTAAAAAGGTACAAGGATACTAAGAATGAAGAACAATATCTAACATGGCCATGTCACCACATCTAAGATGAGGTATAAGACATTGAGGATTCTAATTCTAATGGTGATTTAGATTTGAATGATTTATTTGAACCTAAGCAACTTTTTGAACCACTCAAGGACTCCGGCACAAGGCTGACTGAAGAAGATAAGTTAGGCAGCATCCAAATTCCTAAATAAGAAGGGAAAAAAAGGATACAATAATATATTGATGAAGAAAATGCAATATTTATCAGTAGCTAATCAAGAACTACATCACTAACATTGGAACTAAGGAGGTTCCAAAATTATCAATCTTAGGTGACTATTAGATGGAAACTACAATTTCATAAGCTCTACAACTTTTGAGGGGTTACCAAGACATTTTTCCCACCAAATTATTAAAAGTTTGAGTAGTCGACCCATCACTTGGTGAGATGCACATTGAACTAAAGGAGTACACATGGCCAATCAAGAAGCAACCATATAAGCTCAATCAAAATATGAAGTTGAAATTAAAGGCCAAATTAGATAGAATTTAGAATGCAAGGATAATCTATTTGGTAGAAAAAGCTAATTAGGTAAACCCCATGGTAGTTCAGGCCAAAAAATAGGATAAATTTGAGTATGTAGAGACTATCACATTTTGAATGATGTCTATGTAAATGATCCATTTCCAATACCATTTACAGATGAAGTTTTGGAAACTATCATAGGACATGAGGTGTATTCTTTCATGGATGGTTTTAGCATATATCATTAGATCTTGATCAAAGAAGAAGATCGAGCCAAAATAACTTTTGTAATATAATTAGGTTCTTTTGTATACAAGGTCATGCCTTTTGGCCTTAATAATGCACCTATAGTGTTCTCTCATGTATTGGTCACAGTATTCAAGTATTTTATTCATGACTTCTTGGAAGTTTATCTAGATGATTAGGCAGTCTTTTCCTTATTTAAATAACACTTGTCTAAGCTGAATTTAATGTTGGAATGATGTTGAGCTCTATGCATCACTTTAAATTTGAATAAATGTTTATCATTTATACCTTTTGGTGTTTTTCTTGGACACATAGTATAAAACAAAGGTATCCTAGTACATCAAACAAAAATCATAGTAATACTGAGTATGCCTCCACCTATTAGTACCACCAAAGTGTGCTCTTTTCTAAGGCATATAGGCTACTATCATAAGTTAATCAAAGGGTATGAAACTATTTCATCTCCATTAAAATCCTTATTGCATAAGAATGTGAAATTTTTATAGACATTATAATGCTAAGTAACTTCTATTGAACTAAAATAGCGACTAGTTACTATGCCCATACTTGTCTTTCTAGACTAGAGCAAGCCTTTTCATGTATATGTGGATGCTTTGGATATTATATTTAGTGTTATGTTTACATATCCTAGAGATGGTTCACTGTATCATCCTATTCGTTTTGTTATTCAAAAACTCTCTAGCAAAGAAAAAGTAATCAACCATGGAACATGAAGCATTGGCCATTGTGTTCACACTTCAAAAATTATGGCACTATCTGCTTGTGATACCATTTGAATTTTTCACTAATCATCTAGCCCTAAAATATTTGGTCAACAATCCAATGCTAGGAGGATGTATCTCTTGATGGTTTATGTTGTTCCAAGAGTTTCAATTTCATATAAATGTCAATCTAGGAAGAGAGAATATACGACCAGATCATCTCAGCTACATACCAAATGGGGAAGATCCAAAATAATTACAAGAAGACTCTCCTGATGCCCATATTTTTTATGTTTTTATGATTCTTGAAAATTTTCAAGCCATTGACAACTTCCTTAAGCAAGGAATATTCCTTGCACACTTTTAAGAATAGGACAAAAAGTAGTTTATGACTAGAACACTATCATAGACCATCATTAATGGGTTTCTATTTCACTTGGGAAAGGATGAATTCCTATGTAGGGTTGTTTTAGAAAATGAATGACCTCAAATCTTGGAGGAATCTCATCAAATAATTGTATTAGGACATTTTACAAGAGAATCCATAGCTAGAAATTTACTATAGAGTGGATTATTGTGGACAAATCTATTCCAAGATGTACATAAATTTACATAGTACTATGATGTCTACCAACACATGGGTAAACCACTCCAAAAAGATGAGATGCCTTTACAACCTATATTAGATGAGCAGTGTTTTGAATAATGGGGAATTAACTTTATCAAACATGTCAACCCACTGAGAAAATGTAGGAAATCTAGGTACATCATACTATGAAAGACTATTTTACTAAGTGGGTTGAAGCTGCTACAACCCCTAGCTATGGTATGAAGGATGCAACAAATTTTTATATGAAAATATCATTACAAGGTTTGGATGCCCTATAAATTTAGTCAACAACAAAGGAACACACTTTCTAAATAATACCATCAAGGCTCTAACTAAATAATTTATGATCTCTCATCATAAAATTATTGTGTATCATCTGCAGGCCAATGTCCAAGCTGAAGCTTCCAATAAAGTATTAGGTAAAATGCTTATAAAGATCTATGATGTCAAGTGGGATGATGGAGAAGATTGCATTCCTATAATTTTTTGGTCATATCACACACATTACAAAAGGGCTATAATATTTATGCCATTCCATTTAGTGTATGATCTAAAAGCAATCATGCTAATGGAATACTTAGTACCCAACCTATGCATTACCATGGTCATGCAACTCAAAGATCATGAGTCTATCACTAACCAAATCCTAGAACTAAATCAGATGGGTGATTTTAGACATAGAGTAGCATGGATGCATAAATTGCACAAGCAGAGTTAGAAAGCATGGCATGATAGGAAGTTGTACCAAAAATAATTTCATAAAGATCAACCAATTTTATTGTATGACAGTCAATTCAAATATTTCCTAGTTAAGCTACAGATATAATGAAAAGGGCCCTACATCATTCATCACCTAATGTAGCAAGGAATCATGGTTTTAAGATATCTTCAAGGAACCATGTTACCAGGGTGAGTAAATGGTTTTAGGCTTAAGCCCTACCACCAATAATCAATTGATCTCATTTTACAATGTGAGTGGGTGTTGAGTAGCACCATGTAGATTAGGATTTTTCTATTTTGTATGTTTTGTGTGTGTTTGCTTTCTATTTTATTTTGTTTTTAGATGATTTAAACAACAACATTTATGAATTGTAAATACCAAGCATCTCATGTGCTAGATGCATAGGAATATTCACGTGTGCCACCAAAAAAGTCAAAAAGGAGTGACTGAAAAATATTAAGTCTAGGAAAAATGTTGAAATGTCCCATAAGCAATATATCCATCAGGTAATAGTTATTTACCAAAATTAAATGCATGATCCATGGGTTGATTGATGTGATTTTAAATAAATTAGTGGTTTATCAACATCAACTACTTGTACCCCTTACATGAACATCAAAGAACATAATGGCATAACTCCACACATGTGCCAATGACTAACTACTTTAATGTCTAGATTAGATATAGATTTACCACATCTACCATTGTATTCAATATGAGTAGATAGTTATGGATAGCTTGGATGCAGAAGCCAAGAGGTGTCAAATCTATAAAATCCAATTTTGAATAGCAAGTCAGTATTTCATCCTTGAGCATGTTTTTCATGAGATACAACTATCAAGATCCAAGTCATTTTCTTTGAATAGAGCATATAGAACATTCCAATTTCACCATCTCACATATCCATGGATACTTCACAGCTAATTAGGGCTCTTATGGATGCACAAAAAGAAGCCATGGGCAGTGACATGGTACTCTAAAAAACTAAGTATAGTGACCAAGTATTGTTTGATTACCCTTTTCAAGCTAAGAAAAATCTCTTCCACCCCAATTCTATTGATATTATAGAACCACTCACCCTCATAGTTCCCCACTAGTTATATAACATAGAATTTGAGTGCTTATTGAGATTGCCCACATTTGACAACTTGGAAAAGATCATTCAAGTATTTTTTGGGTGATATAATGAGGGCACAATCTATTTGGGTCTGAATGAGACTATGGTAATCAACACACAAACCATGGCCCAAGCTTTGGGCATGCTTATGAGAGGAAATTATTTTCCCCTATAAGATAAAAATACATCCCATCTTGTAAGAAGTTTGGAATCTATATTTACAGTCCAACCAAGGGACTCCTATTGATGAAATCCTAGATAAACTAGTGTACATTCTCATTCAGTACATCACCAAAAGATTTTGATAGATGACCAATTATACCAAGCAAATACCTAAAGTATTTATGGACATCATACACTGAATGATCCATATAAATGAGCAATTCAATTAGCCCAAGTACTTTGTATAGGATTTAATCTTAAACATCAAGAAGTGTCACACATCTCCCAGGTATATGTTTTAGTAGAAGTTTCTCATTTTCCTTCTTTGTTTCATGTAGTAGAAGTCACCCGAGGGTGAATTACATCTAGACACAAATTACTTGTTAGTGTAGTAATTCTACAATCTTACTTAAATGAAAGATCATGGAGTTCTCACACATGAGGTAAAGTTCAAAGTTTGGTGGGAGGAGTACCTAGACCTCATCTCTAAACATCCCCAAGTGCCACCTAATGTCCTATAGTACCTAGGTCAGTATGCCATAGTCACCCTACTAATTAAAGGAGTCTTTGTCATAATTAATGAGTTGTCAAACTCATCATTCAAGGCATTTCCCTTATTCATCATAATGGATATGGTGCAGGACAAAGTGGCCCAATAACAAGAATACATAACCATTCATGTGAATCCCTTATAATTTATACCACCTATCATAGATATTCATGTTGTGAAATAACTAGAGATAGCATCTAGATCATAGTAGCAAAAAGGGAAGCAAAAATCAAATACTCATTCAGCATCCCCTCCCCTGAATTGAATAACATGTAGCCTTATGACCTAGAAGGATGACTCAAAGGTGTCATAAAGAGCCAGCTCCTATGATCTCATTTATATGGGTAGTGATGAACAAGAGGTCTACCAAGTCATGATGGCTAACATGGCTAGAGATTACTATGATAAAGAAGAAGAAAAAGAATTTTTCTTTTGTAAGGAAGTATGCATAATACAAATCCACAAGTAAGTTCCCCTAGATCTATGGGTGGAACTCCCAGCTTATCCACCATAAACCATTATCAACATAGTCTAAGAAGAAGTAGAGTAGCTCTAGAGCAAAATGGACTTCTTCCAGCCTTTAACTACTCCAACATTTGCACCTAAAGTTGAATTTTCACTCCTACCAGAGATTCCACCTAATCAACTTATACATAGGCCCAGAATATGGTGGGAGGCAAGAGTCTCCCCTAATTTAGAGGAGTGCATATTTGGTATACCATCTATTGTGTAAGAAGTAAAACTTGATCCTAAATCTTTTGCACCACCACCTATATGTAGATTGGTCATAATCTACAAGAGGAAAGCATAGGTTCCAAGTTTAAAGGTGTGACTAGTCAATTTTCCTCTATTACCATAGGCTCTAAATGTTGAAGAGATTGTACTAGAGCATCTAATAGAAGAGGAAAAATAGAACACTAGGGAAGAATTTTCTCATGTAGATGAACAAAAGCTCAAGAAGGAGGAAAAGAAGAGAAATTAACAAGAAGTGTAGAAACCACATGAAACATAGCAGTCTAAAGAAGCTAAGGCCACACAAAAGGCTAAATAAGTAGAGGTAGACATATAAAGGGTCAAACAACCCCAAGAAGTATTTGATGTAGCAAATCAAGTGTAGTAAGAGAGAGAAAAGAAGGAAAAGGAAGTATAAAAAGAAAAGAGTAAATAAGATGTAACACTCTAAGCATAGAAATAGGTAGAGGAAGCTACTAGAAAGAAGAATGAAGAGGATGATAAATCCTTATTGAAATAATAGGCACAAGCACAAGCCCAAACATAGGCATAACCTATGCAAGAACTAGAGAAGAAGGAGAGATAAGAAGAAGAATAGAGGAATAAAGATAAACAAGAGAAAAAGAATAGAGAGGAAGAAGACAAGATAAGGAAGAAAAAAAGAGGAATCAAAAGAAAAGAAAAAGATAGAAGATTAAGAGAAGAGAAATAAGAAGAAGTGGATGAGAAAAAGGAAGAAGAATCCAAAAATAAGAAACATGAGGAAGAGGAGGAGGCCGAATATAAAATGGTTGAAGACATTTCACAATAAAGTAAGCTAGTAGCAGAGGCCACAGTGCAACAGCAAGGACTGCTCATAACATAGGTAGGATCCCAGTTACTATAGCTACCACTAGGAGGTTTTTGGCTTTGAGATGTTCTCTCAATAATTTCTTGATGTACTATCTTATCTCTCTCACTAGCCACCATGCCATGCTTAGATCCTGTAGCATCCACTAGTACATTGGCCACTCTTCTATTCAAGTAGGAAGCCTCTTTGGACATGTCTAGACTACCTTTGAATAAATAGTTAGAGGATGCCACAGATTTTCAGGAGTCCATCACACCAAAGGCCACCTCCCTAAAGCAAGAATGTGATCAAATAAAGGTAGAAAAGGTAGATCTTAGATTTCATATTCATTAAGTGTCAAATATAATCGAAGACACTTGCCCAAACTTGGCCTCTCGAGTCATTAGAGACCAAGTGATGTCAAACTATAGTAAGCTCAAGACCTTGGTCTCAGAGCTCACAAAAGATTGGTGTGCCTCAATAACTTTACAAAGTTGACACTTTGGGATATAATATAAAGACTGATGCCACATCTTTGATTAATCTACTAGAGAAGTATCAAATCATGATTGACATTATAGCCCTCCAATCCCATTAGGTCAAATGCAGTCTTCTGGACTAAAAGAAGTAGCTTGATAATTATCTTTCCATCTCTAGCTTAGACTAACCATAGCCATAATAGCCAAGATAACCATACATAATTAGATTGTATCAGTGAATGAAACTAATCTTACTCTCCAAAAATCATTCAATGTTAGGGACAACATACATGATCAAATCCTTAGCTAGTAGTAGGATCTATAACATAACACATTTATAGGTCTCCAAGTAGAGTGTCACACAAAAAAGCTAGAGCAGTTGAGCATCAAAATTCACATAAAGATTAGTAATATAAAGACCAACATGAGCACTAGTGAGTATTTGGACCTAATATAATTCATTGGATGTTATGCACTAATGCATGTACTGATCTATATAGTCCAAGAAGTGATGCTCGATTGGCGTACATTCAAAACTGATCTATCCCCATTTTGTAGCAAGGTGGCCTTGATTCTAAACATTCCTACTTACAATATGCCATCTAAGCTCCAACAAGAAATCACATAGTGCACAACTACTTAGTCTGGGGCCAAAGATTCTACTGGCTAGTCTTCTTCCTTAACATTGCCACCCCTTCTAGTTGAGTACTGTGCAATGCACAAATTTTGTAAAATTATGAACATATTTTTTGTATTGGCTGATTAGTAAGATAAGCGGGGATAGATGATTGAAAAATCATAAAGGGAAGCCACCTAGTTATGTTATCCTATTATTAACCTGAAAGGGTGGTAGCTTGGTATGCTACTTAGTTGAAAACCCAAGAGGATGGCTAGGTAGTGTGCAAGAGGTGAAAACCAAAAATGATGTCTTGAGCAATTACTACGACTCTTAATATTCTACCCATTTTATTAGATTATACCCCTAGCACATAGTCAGATGAACCTATGACATTATTTTGGTATGAGAACATTTTAAGTTTGGGAAAGTGTTGAGAGAAGAAAATGGATAAGTAAAGTTGTGTAGGATTTTCTTTGGATATTCATGTGTTATGCATGAAATTGTCAACTATATGTATTTTGTCCTATCCTCCATGAATTGTATAAGGATATAAGATGAATAGTCCCCTATTTTTGGCACCAATGCATGAGAAGAATGTGAATTGTTAACTACAAACAACTATAAATATGTATACTTGTATTAAGAAGATGATTAACCTTTATTGAGATTAATATAGACTTTCTAGTTATGGTTACCTATTTTATTTATTATGTCATTCATTGTATGCATTAATATGTTTAATGTTTGGTTTAATCCTATTTAAATTAATCCAAATTCTCTATAAATCTTAAGAAAACTTTGGTTAATCTTAATTCTTATCTATCACACAATAATTCTTCTCTGACATGCTTTTGTTAAATATGAATTCTCTACGCTATCTTATGCAGTATAATAAAACTTAGCTATCCTCATCCTTAGCATGTTTTGTTATACTGGGAACCTCTGCTAATAAGAATATATATGTAATCTATTTCTTATAAGTCATTGTGGCTTTTTTTTTTAATCCAAACATTTCTTAGAATATAGATGCATAAATTTGTATATGCGAGTCAAACAAACACACAAAGATAAAAAGGTATTTTTGAGTACTAAATATTGTATTGAGGGATAACTTAGGTGTAGTTTTGGACTGGCTCTAGAGTGTTTTAACTTTTAGCTATAGAATATGGCATCTCTAGAATATTATAGCATTAGAGTGTTCATCCAATAGCTCCAAAGTGTTCACATAGGAAGATCCTAAGTGCTACAACTAACTCCCAAGTGCTATAAATAGCTCCCAAGTGTTCAAATAGGCAAATCTAAATTACTAAAAATCTATATTTAGATAAATATTACTATGTCATATATATATATATATATAGATGTTTACTATATATAAATGGCACCTCTAAAAGTATGTGAAACACTTATAATATGATAGTATATATTTTCAAATCCATGAATCTAGGGGGGTTATGAGAATTTATTAATTTTAAAGAAAAGAAAGTAAAATATAGTTAGAATCTAACAATATCCACTCTTTTATCATAAAAAATGTGGATATTGGTGGTATTTTTTGAATACTGTAAATCTAAATTTGTAGATGTTTAATTTTGGAGATTCATACTAAGTGAAGAGGTTGAATGACCCTCATCATTTAACACATTGTTTAGTGACTAAAATTTAAAAATAATATTATATTTAACATACTTTTAGTGACATGTGTACTTAATTTACTCTTTTCAATAAAAGTGTTATTATTTCTTGCAACTTTTCATATTGGAATGGTTGGATGAATAAATACCTTTGAATCTGAAATCAAAACCAACCCTTTAAATTTGATTATTATCTCTAACATATTTTAATTTCCCCTTTTTACCACCAAGTTTGGTCCAATTCTACCTTACTTGTCTTAAGTGTGGAAATCGTTACTATAAAGCCCTGAAAGATCATTATGTGATCCTTATTCTTAACTTTTTTTTTTCAAAGTTTTAGTTTGGTTTATATTCCAATAAGGTCCTATGTGGATTTAAGTCATTGATAAATACAAAAGCACCTTAATTTATTTAATAATTAATAGAATATATTTAAAATTTAACTTAAAAGCATCTAATATTTTGAACATAAGGATTAGAGCATTCATTATAGCATTAGAGTTCATGTTAGTGATAAATTGTATAGCTTTGGCTTTCCTCGATGATGAATTAATAAAATCATTTAAGTATTTTATTAAAGTTTTTCATTGTTGAAATCCCTAAAAATATCAAGATATCTTCATTACTGCATGGTATAATGCATAGCCTAAAACATATATTATTTTCCTTACAGTTTCCATACCTAACAAGAAGAAGAAGTCATGAAAATCAAAGGCACGTAAAATTAAGAGAGGTTTTTAGAGCCCTATATTAGACAACATAATTTTCAAATCAAATTTTATATGTTTAACATTTCTCAAAAATCCATCTTCATGGTTTGCCCAAATATTCAAGATACATTTCAAAACATTACAGAAATTATTTTTATTTATCTAGTTTTAAATCAATATTTGATTTACTCTTTTACATTTATTTTAAGATTAGTCAAATATATATAAATATTTTTATTACAATTTAATTTAAATCCATTTCTTATTATTTAAAAACCAATATAATTATAATATTAAAGTAATTATAATGCAATGACTTATGAAGGCAAAATATATAAATATTTTTTTATTAAATTTAAAATATAAAAATAATTATATTTTATTAGTTTATGTTTCTTAAATATTACCTTTTTTTAAAAGTAGAAAAGCCACTATTATTTCAACAATTATGGTTTTTCTTTTATATTAATAAATATTCAAAGGTTCGTATTGATTCTTAAGATTTAATTGGGAAAAGGATCATTACTCCACTTTATATTAACATTAATAAAATAATCTTTTTGATGATAATTTAAATCTATTTATTTCTATTAGTAAAATTATTATAATAATATAATGTTAAAATAATTATAATATATAAAAATGATAATTATAAATACTAATTTATGGATAAAACATTATTTTATATAATAATTTTTTATTGATATTAAAATAATTATATTATATATTTTAAATTACTTAAATTTAAAAATTTTGAGATTAAAAATCTATGTATTTTTTAATAATTATGGTTTCTCATTAATATTAACAAATATTCTAAGGTAGTTATGTATTTTTAAGATTTGATTGAGAAAAAGATCTCTACTCCACCTTATATTAACAAAAAAATTGTAAGTCTTAATAATATTAATAACATGCATGCATAAAAAATAATCTAATAATTATTATTAAAAATAATTATTTTGATAATAATTTATATAAAATATTTAAATAATTATTAATATATTTAAATAATTAGCAACCATTAATGTGTATATGTTTAATTTCAACTTCTCAAAAAATATTGAACCAAGATATGGATGGTTGGTCTTATTATAAGAATCATTTTAGTATTTATTACTTGGTATTTAGCATTAGAGTTGATAACACACTCTTTCAAAGGTGTAAAAAATATTATTCTAAATCGAATGATTTTTAAAATAAACAAAAATAAAATAAATTTGTATAATTACAATGAGGTTGTAACTATATCCTTAACATAAGTCATTGATAAAAATGGATACACATTTAAACAATTTCTTAAATTATATGGGCTTAGATAAAGTTCATCTAGATTTAATTGAATTCATTTCAAAATTTGTTTTTATATTTTGAAGTATGCTATTACATTTTCTCTATCTTTTTCAAAGTGCATTTTTTTAATTTAATAGCTAAGTTTAATTGAATTCATTCAAAATTTTATTTTTATACTTTTGTAGTATTCTATTATATTTTCGCTATCTTTTTCAAAGTCTTTTTTTTAATTTCATAGTTTAATCTTCTACTTCTACTTTTTCTTCTTCTTGATTTTATATTTTGAGATTAATATATAATTTAAATATAATAAAATAATAATATTTCATAAATATAATAAATTATTAAATTATCAATAAAAAAAATTATAACACAAACATTTTTCTTGTGAAACATTAATTAAAGATTCATCTGTCTCAAAGATTCATCTTGCATGAGATATTACTTTTTGTGGCTAGATGCTTCACACATGTATGATTAACAAAATATATTCAAATTTACATCACATCATTCATGGATAAATTAAAACTATAGATTAATCAATTGATAAATGATAGTTGTAATTTTATACCATGCTATTGGAGATATGGTGCTAAGGGAGTAAGAGTGAGTGGCATTCCATTGAGTGTGCAATGAAAATGTAGTAGAGGTGATTATCATAATAAATGACATGCTAAATAGACATGGAAAATCATATAAAATCATCAACATCAAAAATGATGGTTGCATAAACCCCATTTTCACCATATAGTTTTGTATTGGTGTATATAAACACTTTCCACCTCTCTTTAACATTTTTAAAATAACTTTAAAAAACTAGACACGTTAATTATAAATACTCTTTTGTAAATAATATATGCTTATTGGGTAGTGTATAATAAAGTGATTCTACTTAAGCAAAATTATGATAATGTTTTTGCATTGAGTAGAAGACAAGACAATAGAATTTTCAATTTCAAGGCCGCTAAAATAATGGAATGTTTCAATGAGATGCCAAATTACTCCACATCAATCCTCTTCATCAACTTGCCTTTCTCTAGTGAATTCCTCTCAAATATATTTGTAACACACACAAAAAAAATACCCCTCAAAATCTTGTAAACAAAACCATATGAAGGAAAACATAAAAACCAAACACCCATACATACTTTAGGAAGAGGCATCATATGATCAAATTCATGTAACATATTGGTAGATATTATATATTACACTTGTCATCATACATACCATGTGTGGATTATAATTTATTTGGTAGATCATAAAAATTAATTATAAAATAAATTTAATATATATATATCAATTGTGAAGGTTTGTTGTTTCACTACTGCAGTTGTTTTGGCACGAGAGATTTGACCAAAAACTATAGTCTCCTTAGAGAAAAGGACTCTTCTTGGTGGAAAGACTTTATCCCCAAAAACATTATGATATTGGCTCTAGATGAAGAGTGGACTCTTTTTGATAGTAAGGACCATGCCTCTTCTTTGAAAGATCTTATTTCAAATGAGGACCTTGAAAGTCCTCACTCTAAAGAAGAACTGATGTCTAATTTAATCTCTCCAATGAAGGTTCCAAACTCAGTTGGTGCTCCTTCCTTGGTGGATAACCTAGAAGTTAACTTACCCAGGTCTGAAACTATCAATGATACATTGGTGGAAGATAAATCCTAGCCATGTGTTTCAATTATAAACTCTTCACCATCCCAACCAACTAAAAATAAGGAAGGGTAGTTCGAAGTCCAAAAAAGGAAAAAAAAATAAAAATAATGGCTTAACCCTCTAATATGTTCCTCTACTTAGGGGGGCCAAGATTAAATTCAAAAGACAAGTGAAATATAGGTCAACCCCCCTGGGTAAGTTTGGCATAAGCTTCATGAAAGTTTCTTGGGAAATTAAGATACGTTTTCTAGTTGACTTTTGATATAAATTTTAGGTGTGTTACTATTGCCCATTTTGTTTTTGCTAGTAGAGGTGTCCCATTGGAACATTAATGTTTCATCTTTCACTCCTTTGTAAAAGGCTTCGAGACCTTTCAAAACCTATTTTAACCTTATCAAATAAAAACATATATTAAAATAAATATATAATATTTATTTAATAACATTATTATAATATTTAATAATTATTAATAGAGGGTATCTTGTATTATATTATATTTACTATTGTACACTAGATATAGATTCAAGGTAATAGTTTTGATTTGTATGTCTTGCACCCATTGCAAAGATGTATATAACTTACAGGGTGATAAATTATTCGATTGGTGGTTTTCTATTATCAAGGATGGAGGATGGTGTCATGATATTTGATTTGATTGTGATAGGGTTCCATGTCCAATGTGCAACTTAAATTAGCATTCTAGTGTCATTGATGTAGGGCCAGACATTGCAGACCCATAATCTTATAGCTTCTATTTATTCATGTTACCAATATATTGACCCCTGAAGCAATTACATCAAGGTTAAGAATATACAAAAATATCATACTCAAACTCTTGGAAAAAATATAAAATGCATATAAAACATGTAAGTAGTGAAATAAATTAAAATTTGATAAGTGGTGACATAATATTTAAAAATCAACAAAGATGACTTTCAAAAAAAATTAAAAAAACATATACACAAAAAATCAAAGCAGAGAAAGTAATGGAAAAAAAATACAAAAGACAACATCAAAAAAGTAAAAAAAAATAAATTAAAAAAAAAAATTAAATCTATGATAAATCTAGATGGATACAATCTAGCATATAATTTATCCTCTAAGATATATATGATAAATGCAATATAGCATATAATTTATATATGGTAGGTTAGACCTATCTAGTGCATTGTATTCCTTTTTCACTACTATAATATTTATTTATAGAAAATTGCAACTTGAGAACCATTTATAATTTATCTATTTATTTCATCTTAAGGACATAACTTCTGTGGATTAATCTAGCAATTTTACTCTCTGACCCTTAGAATTATTTTCATAATTTATATATATTATCCCAGCCTTATAGATATGCAGCTAGTTAATATATTTTTAATATATGTGAAAAGATAATAGATAAAATAAAAAAATATTGGTTGATATGTAAAGTGGGAAAAATAATTATTGAACTTTTGTAATTTTTATTTGATATACATGTAAAGTGGGAAAAATAGTTATTGATTTTTTTGTGTGTATTTTTATTTAATTACTCTATTTAGTTTGGTGTTTTGGTGTGAACTTATATTTAAAAGTAAATGATTAAATGTAAAGTTTAAAGATTTATTGGGTCAATATTATTTAGTTTATGTATTTTTTTATTTGGTTGTTTTATTTTATTTTGAACATTATTTTCTAATTTATTTTACATATGAAAAATCTATTTTGTTTTGAACATTATTTTTTAATTTATTTTACTCATGCAAAATCTAACAATATTAAGATAAGTGTTTTCTATTATCTTTTAATCTAAGTCATACAATTTATGGTTTTAGTGTGGACTTACTATTAGCCAAAATGATTATCATAGGCCATTACATTTTAAAACTTGGTATCCATGCTTGTTTAACATTATTGATAGATTTTTGAGGGGTATTATTTTGGTCAAAGCTTGTCTTGCCCTTAGTGAGGAGTGGTTTTGTTCTTAGTAGTGGTCAAGGTCTTCTAGGGTAGTCTAACCAAGAGAGTGAGTCAAGACACCCAATTTTATCATCAGTCTCCTAAATGTGATCATTCATGAAGTGTTTTTATATCTTAAGGTAATTTTGAGTAAATTAAGGTTTCATAATGGTGTTGATCATTTGCTTGTTGAAACCTTGTAACATTTCCCTTGAAGAACATCAAGTGTGAGGAGTAACATGATGCAAAGGAGGTTAGATAAGTCCATGTGGCATTATTTTAAGATTATGTTATACTCTATAGGGTCTGTACAATCTCTAAAAGGTGCCAAGACATTTACTTCCAATGCATATCAAATATCAAACCTTCTTGTTTCTTTGATTCAACTCCCACCATGGCATAATATGAAGTGTTGGAGGGAAAGGTAAGTGTGGAAGAGATTTTTACATTAAATTTACATTGTTAATGATAATTATGATTCCATGAAAACCTCACATAGGGATCCAAGAAGATTCCTATTCAAATGATCAAACTCTATTGCATGAAGAAGGTATTTTAACGAATTTTTACAAGTTTTCATGTATGATCAGAGCATTTCCAACCAAGAAAAAAATAGCACCATATGGTGGATCCTATCCAAGGAATATTCCAACCTCATAAAGCTCTAATCCATGATTGGGAAATAGTTTCAAGTTTAGGAAAGATAAAAACCATCTCAATTCCTTCATCGAGTTACTTGCAAGCTCAAGAAAGCAAACAGTTTTATATTGTTTCATGAACGATAAGGAGAGTTGGACCAAATTATCTTAGGGGATGTTAGGGTCTATTATACCCTTAAAATCCATGGTAAGACTTAAAATTTTGAGAGCTTATACTCTATGAATCATTTCTAATAAATTTAGTACTCCTAAACTACCTACAAACCCTAATAGCTAAGTTTTCTCTCTTTGCTAGTAGTTTTGAGATTAGTGGGTGAAATTTGGTGTTTTAAAAGCATTATTTATGCCTATAAAAACCTTTATAATTCAAAAATTGAAACATTCAACTCATTTTTCAATTATTTTCTATGAAGAACACTTTATTTACTGATGTTTGTAGGTACAGTCAAAGTCTCTTAAGAGTATGGGATGCTTTCCAACATAAGATAGATTGGAAGTAAATGTAAATGAGGAATAAAAATTAAATCTAGTTAATTCTCTCTTTGACACATGTTAGAGTTTCTATATTGCACCTTAGTTGAGTAAAGGATTATTCAGGTCCTCTACCCAAATCTAGTCCAACATGGGAATGACCCTAGGCTATGGGTTACCTAATCTTGGGTTAGACCTCTAGGTTTTAATGAGGCTAGTTCCTCTAAAATGAAAACATAATTATTATCATAAATATATGATTATACCAAGGAAAAAATAAAGGGAAGAAAGCTAAAAAGAATAAAACCTAGTCTAAATGGTGATGCACCAAATGTTCAATGATCCACTCTTAGATTAGACACTTTTATGACTACTAATAAATTCAATTAGGACATGAACTGATCATATTCTATGACAAGGCTACAAATATGAATAGTTTGTATGATGGATAAAAAGAGGCTTGCAACTTGAAGGATAGGAAGAGATAGTTTTAAGCAAAACCTATGAACTTATGACACTTCACGGCAAACCTTATTAGCCAGCACTTCACACAACCTGTAAGAAACTAATAGACTTGAAGCAAGGTACATGGACATATAGATGATGAATAGGAGACATAAACTCTATAAATAAAACTTCAATAAAGCACACTTATCATTCAAATAGAATCTGAGATGTCTTATATTGCTTTAAAAGAGTTTTGTAAAGTAATTTTGGTAGAGCCTGGCTATATCAAGCTGAAGGATCCAAATCAAGGGCTCAAAGCTTGAATTTATAGTAGAATGGGATTAGAAAGAGGGGAGCTAAATAGATATCCCTTAGTAAATGTGACTTGATATCCTTTGATCAATTTGTATCAATTTGAGTATGTTGAGTCATAATCCATCAAAATAGGAACATGTACCTAAGGACCTTTAAACACTAAATGCCCACTATCTTCCTCAATCATGCTTGATATTCTTCATGCTATCATGTAGTTACTTGAGCTCACTCATTGATGTTCTTTCTGACATTCCTTGTGTACTCACAATTCTTCCAATGCTTCTAAATCCTAAAAATAGATCTATTATGGATGAAAACCAATCACCCTATTGGTTTTCATATAGTCATGATTAAAAATGAAGATCTATAGGCCAGAGTATCTTGAATCTGAATAAGACGTAAAACTTACATCTAGAAGCTCTTTTAGGAGGTTTTTCAAATCTTTAATCATATTACATGGACTTTATAGGGTTTATTCCTAGTTATCTAGATCATATCAAATCTTGAATTTACTCATTTTACTTGCTTGGGGTGGTAAAATACTTTGTCTTGATATGTCTACCTGTGTGGATTTCTTTTAGGATATTTATTCTATTTAGACCTTGACCACATGTTTGACCTCTAATTGAGATCTCATGTCTTCAAATTTTGATATCAACCATCGATCTCAATCTGGGCTTCTCATATTGTGCCAATTGTCAACTCCTCATTCATTCTACAAGATCATGTTATTAGTTATCTGACTCCTTAACCTCATATACACTGTAGATCTACTGGTATGAATGAAAATGAACCATATATCTTATCCCAATTTAACATGGTTGAGACACTTGTCACCCACACATTTGCCTTTGATATTCATTGACTCTTTGATCGATTGCTCACCATTAGATCTACTTTGTATGATAGATTGTGCACCATCGATCTACTTGGACCCACTATCTTTATCAATTGATGCACACCATTAGATATTTTTTTATGTACTCAAGATCTTGATGCTTGTTATCAATGTATTCATGCTAATGTTTTGACTTGATGCTCACCATTGATCTTTAATGTATGATCAAATGCACATCATTAGATCTTTGGGACCCACTGACCTTTCAAGTTACCAACTTTCCATTAGATTTTCTCTTAACTCCCAATATTTAGAGACTTTTTATCTTTTCATTCATTTTTGGAACATTTGAATTTAAATGACTATTTCATGAAGCCCAAATTTGACATTTACGTGCACGTTTCACTCTATAAGTCTAACTTTGAATCTTTATATATTGAGATAGCAAGCTCATCAAGACACCAAATTTATAGAGGATGATATTGGAAAGAATAAATTCATTTCCATGTAATATTTTGGCTTGAGAGGTTACCCAAGTGCATTTATTAAATGTGAAATCTAATTGACCTATTTATTTTTTCATGATGTGTTGATGATGGTCTGGTATTTCTAGACTTGTACAAGTCATCTTATGATCTATCAAAGATTTAAAGAACCTTAAAAACTTTCTACCAACCTAATCCATACATCTTAAAGGTCATGAATATCATGGAAACCTATTAGATCCCTTTTCTTGCCACTCTAGACCTGCTCCTAGACTTTCTCCTTAAAGATCAATAGGTTACACTTTAAGCTTGTTTAAAGTGTTTCAAAAACTCTGAAAGCAATATGAGATCTTTGAGACCATTCATTCATTCAAGTAGAATATTTGTATGTATTCCAAATTAGCCAACATTTTTGGTGACTCAGTTGGCTTGACCAGCTTGCTGGTCATGGAAGCTAGAACTTGATCAAGCTTACTCATGATGACTAGAAAAATGAAGTATTGCTTACAAAAGGATTATGCCTGACTCTTAGAAATACTTTGAAGTAAAGAGACACACATAAATAACCAAAAAGTAAAAAAATACATTAAAAACTACCCTAATAGCTGGAAAACAATAAATAGAGTAATGTACAAGAGCACTTGGAGGTAAAGATAGACCTATCTACCTATGTACAAAGATCAAGAGATAATACTAATAGCAGAATTTAAGATACCTCCCATTGATATGGATGGGAAGGCTCTCTTCATTAACCCTAGCAAGCTGAAATGCATTGTTCTCCTTGCAATGTGTGATAACATAAGGCCCACTCTAAAGACTAACAAACTTGGAGTGCTTTCTTGGTTTTATACAGTCCTTATCCCAATTGAGGACTATATCACCTTGTTGGATTGTCTTTGAGTAAGCTCTCTTGTCAAATGACCTCTTCACTTGGTATTGATCAAACCACATAATGTGCATAGTAGTGTCCCTTATTTCCTCCAGCTATCTTAGCTTATTCAACCTTATCTACATAGCATCATCCTCTAGGAGCTCAAGTTGGTGTGCAAGCTCTAATACAAGAGGTTTAAGAGATATACAAAGTTTGGCTTATTTCCCATAGATAAGAAGGTATGGGGCATGTCTATTAGATTTCTTAGGTGTCACTTTATCTACCCATAGGGTAGTCCTTAGTCTAGTATACCACTCCCTCCAACTATCCTCCATAGTTCTCTTGATAATCCTTAACAAGTTATTATTTGTGGAATCTGCTAGTCCATTTCCCTATGGGTAATAGTTAAAGGATTCCTTGAGATAGATTCCATGTGAAATAGCCCACTCACATACCTTGTTTCTGTTAAAGGCCAATGCATTATTAGAAATGATTGTAGAAGGCACACCAAATCTAGTCACAAGGTTATCATAGAAGTCCAAAATAAAATATTCATTAACTTCTTTAAGGGCAGTTATTTCAACCCACCTTGTAAAGTAGTATGTAATTATAATGATCCATTTATGTCATTTACTTGAAATGGGTGTATCATCCCTATGAAATCTAATCCCCATTACATGAAAGGTTGTGTTATGATCTTAATGGGTGAATTTCACTAATGCCTCAAGGTTTTGTTGTAGTAATTCATTGCATGTGGTATCAAAGCCTCCACCTAGGTTCAAGTCACAGAGTAGGTGGTTATGCTAACATGGAAGTGTTTGTATGGGGATCATACATGCAAGGTATCATGATGTTATGGGTGAAAATCTAGCCTAGAGTCTTGGATTTGGAAGTAGGTGGGATGTTATGATTTTAATGGGAAAATTTCACTAATGCCTCAAGGTTTTGGTATAGTAGTTCATTACAGGTTGTTCTACTTGTATGGGTTGCAAGGGAAGGACATCTAGTTTTTGTTTACTAACAACATTGCAAATTTTAGGCATTTCCTTACCCAAAAGTGTGCATCTCTAAACATTTTGGGTCAAAATTTCCCATCTCTAATTATCTTAGAGGTTGTGGTCTTGGTAGCAAAGTGCCTACCAGCTAGTCCATCATGGAACTGCTCAAGCAACTTGTCTATTTGGCATGATTCCACACACATCAAAAGCATGTCTCCTATGTCTCTCTTGAAAATTACTCAATCTATCAAGACATAAGATATGATTTACAACTTGAAGTGACTTTTTTTATGTCTATCTATTCCCATAGTACATTGGCTTAACTCAAGAAATTTGAGTATATCATGTGTCTAGCTGAAAGGTGTGTTGTCTTTAGCTTCCTATTAGTTATCATAGATTGCCAACACTTGATCTTTATCTTGTTTTATCTCTGCTACAAAGTGTTCACATAACCCTATACCCCTTATAAGTTTTGTAACTCTAACTTCAAGGTCATACCCCATGCATTTTGTCACCCATCCATCTCTTTTCTCATTGAGGTATCTATTGAGTATAAACTCTTTAATACTTGGGGTACCACCATGAGTATCATCTTACTATTGGAGACCATGTGCCTAAATTTTTTCAAACCTATCACTACTAAAATCACATGTTTATCTACAAATTTATACCTCTCCTCATACCCTTCTAAGTCCTGACTAAATAAATTAATAAGCTATTCCATACCTTGCTCATTTTGTTGCATCAACATGGTAGAGATTGCATCTAATGTAGAGAAGGCATACAAGTAGAATTTTTTTATAAAAAAGGGATTAAGAAGAGTTAGGGCATGAGAGATGGCCTCCTTGATGACCCCAAAACTCCTCTTAATTTATTTGGTCCATGTGAACTCCTTGCATTTTATTAAAATTTGAGTAAGAGGCTTGACCAACTCTACAAGGCCTAGGATAAACCTTGTTATAAAATTAATCTTTCCTAGGAAACTTTGAAGACCCTTCTTGAGCTTGCACAAGGGTAATGATAATATGGACTCAACTCTTTCAATATCTATGGAAAGATCATCCTTGGATACTACATGACCTAATAACTTTCCCTCATGAACACCAAATAAATAATTTTTAAGATTTAATGACACACCAAATTCTCTGCATCTTTCAAATACTAACATCAAGTGAGCAATGTAATTAACTGGGTATTTTGAGAAAATAGTGATGTCATCTAGGTAGATGAGCACCATGTTATTGATCAAACCTTCAAAGGCAACATCCATTTCCCTTTATAAAGTTACTACAGCATTAGATAATCCAAAGGGCATTTTCATATATGCATAAGTGCCCCACTTTGGGGTAAAGGAAGTCTTGTGCCAATCTTCTTCCTTCACCATAATTGAATTATAACCATAGTATACATCAAGTAATGATAATCTCTGAGAAACTACCACCTTTTGAAGAATTTGATCTATTGAGGGTAGTGGGTAATGATCTTTTAGGGACACTTTATTGAGGTCCCTGAAATTAACACACAAACATATTTCCACATTCTTCTTCCTCATTGGCACAAGGTTTTCCACCCATGAGGAATGTTTAATGGGGAATATTATCTTTTATATAACCAAATTAAATAGTTCCCTTACCATCAACTCATCCACTTTTGGGTTAGCAAGCCTTTACTTTTGCTTGACTAGCTTTACATTGCTCTCTAGTTTAATGTTATATTGTGTAAGTTTGGGATAAAAAACCTTTAAATCCTTGTATTCCCATGAAAATAAATCAGATAACTCTTTTCATAAATCAATAAATACAACTCTCTCTCCTACTATGTTAATATTTCCTAACTTCAACAACTTGTCATTGAAGATCTCTATCCTTTCATAAGTTCCTCCTTGTCTAAGATACATGTCTTGCCTCTTCTCACTTGGTCATCTTCAATGAAGATGTTTTCCAATGTCACAAGCCCTTAGGTAGGTTGTTAAATATAATTATTCTATTTGATCATCATATTGATGTTGGAATTTGTTTTGATTGTTATGGCAAAATTCTACCTCTTACATTAGAAAACATATAACTTGGTCATCATTATCAAACACCTACCAACTCACCTCATTATTAGGTATAGTTTGCCTGCATATGACCTTAATCTTGTCTTGACTCTAGTTTCCTTTGACTCCTTCTACAACCTCATATTGAACTCTAATGGCTGCAATCCTATCTACCTATTGATTTGCCTCTCTTGGTATGGACTGTATACTGAATGCCAAGAAGTCCTCTATGAGATCCTAAGCATGATGCTTATAGGCTTTCAAATTATGGTTCTTAACTTCACTTATGCCTCTCACTTGTTTCATTACAAGATCACTATCACCCTTGACTTGAAGAAGTTTGACACCTCTCCTTCTTGCCTCTTGTAAACCATGTAAAAGAGACTCAATTTATCTATGTTTAAAGTGCAAATAAATTGAAATCTTGCATCTGAATAGTACTTTTGATCTAAGGGTGAAACTAGCATGGCTCTATCTCCACTACCATTCTTTGACCTTGATATATCAAATAATAAAGTCCATATACTATCTTCTTCTTGATTGGTTTTAGTTAGGTAAGGTATAGCATCACCCTCTTCATGCATACAATACACCCCTAAGCCTACTTCAATATTTGTGTAGAGATCAAATCCATGATTGTCAATTTCCCATTCATCCAATTATAGGTTTGAAATTCCTTCAAGATGATCATGAGAATCTTTCTCACTAGCACTTTTATCCTTATCTAATATGATATAGTTGACATTTTTAAGGTTGGGCATATAGGGCTTTAGATGGAACCTAGAGATAGGTTTTGACCTAATAGTGACCCTAGTCTGATATCTAGTCCTAAAAACCATGTATGACCAATCAGAGGACAAATATCCCCTAATTTTTGTAGTAAATTACCTATATATGCATAGGGTAAAATATAGGGGTAGGTTTACAACCGTTACATCCTAAGTGATGACATGATTTAGGCAAGATACCAATGTGATCTTAAGATCTTTCACTATACTTATTATTTTAATGGGGGAACCATCTAACTAGAGGACACTTTTTTCATTAGGAACATACTTAAGTTCAATATTATCTGTTATGGTTATAGGCATAATTGAGGTTGAAGCACTTGAATCTATCATACAATTATGAACTAAATACTCCCCTATGATGACTGATAAATATAATGGAGGGATTTTGACAACCTTAGTGGGTGAACAACATTAGAACTTGATCTTGGATAGGAGATTGAATAGGAACTTGAATTTGACTAGGTTGAATACTATTTGTAAAAATAGTGTTCATCTTATTAGCTATCTTGTTCACATGAGGAAGCTTAGAGAGCTCTTGCTAAAGGAACTCTTTCTATCCTAGAATAGATAGAGCATCATACATAGACCTAGTGACATTAGCCTTTTTCATATGATCAAAAATATTGAAAGGGAGACTAGTACCCTTGAACTTCACCCTAGAAGTAGAAGTATCACTTGACACTTGAATGACATGAGGGATAAAAGGAGACTTCTATTTTTGTCCATGATATTGATGTATTTGTTTAATTGAAATATCTTTAGCAGATATATTTGAAGTGGTAGGATGTTGAATGACTTTTGGATGCATTTAATAATCCTTAGGATACCCCAAATTATCATCCAACATCTTCCTCTTAGCCCTTGTATTGGCTACAACTGGTTTAGCTACCCTTTATGTAGACTGCCCCATGTTTATTACTACATGCTCAAACATATGCTCCCCTTTTTAAAATTTTATGCACATGGTGTCAGTTGGTGCCTTACCCATGCCCCCTTGTTATTGAATTTGAGCTTATGATGATGTCATGGTAGGCATGTTATATTGATTCTTAAGAGGCCCTTGTGGTGGAGGAGGTATTGTGTCATGGCCTTACAATGAAAGATAATGCTACCAACTAGGATCTTGATACATTTATCTAATTATAACCATTACCATCTCATTATACTTCCCTCCTAATTTCCATTGACCCTCTTATCAAAGGTTGTTTTATGTAGGGACCAAGGCTCTTGAGCTACTTGAATTTATGGGGTTGCAACTATTATAAGATCTACCTTAAGTAATTTAGCCTTAGGATTGTTGATTTGATGTATAAGGGGGTCTATTGTAGGATTGAGTAGGGTATTAGGCTTAGAAAGGACCTTGGTATGGACTATATAAATTCTATTTTTGTCTCTCTAGAGCCACTAGCTTGTTGTTTTGTGCCTTTAACAAGCCCTCAATCCTTGAAAATTTGTCCATTTGACTATCATGAGGTTGGGCTTGATTGTTTGGCGTGGGAAATAGAGCAATTGTAGGTGAGGTTAGCTAAAGATTAGGAAATAGTGGCATGAGAGATCTTTACATGAGTTTCCCTAGTATCAAATAGTTTTCTACCCTTATTGCTATCTCATAATCCCTAGGTAGAGTTGTCCTACCCATATATTGGGTTATGACTACAATGTTTGAATTTTTTCTCTCAAACAGTAAAGAAAAGCATAATTGGGTGTGGGTTTGATGATGATAGGGATCCTATCCTAAGTATTTTAGAATCTATAGTTGAAATCAACCATAGATTTTTGGGGTGCCCTCTTGATTGAGGTGATTTATTCAACAAGTGACATATGGTCACTTTTATCCTCAAAATGTTTACATAGGCACTCACAAAACTCATCCCAAGTATTGATTAAGGTAGGAGCTAGACATCTATACCATTACAGGGATTTGCCTTACAAGTATGTGGATAGTAGTCTCATGGCTATATTTTCCTATGTAATGTTATGTACTGAATAGAGGTTTTCAATGTTAGCTATGTGCTAGATTTTTATCTTATAATGTATGTTAGACTCTTCAAATAGGTATCAAGGATATCATCATGTTTTTGAAGTTTGAGATGGTTTCCACCATTGAAGGGTATAAAAGCTTGCATTTTGGGCCTTGTCATTTGCATAGTAGGGGTTGCACTACTTAAAACAACAGGAGACCAAGAGATGAATATTTATTTTGGGGATAAGGACCTATCCTATTGAATCTTTATATTTTATGTGAAGTAGAAGGTATCTTAATGAATTTAAAGGGAATAAATTTACTAGATGACCTTATAGTAACCTTTGGAATGAGAAGTGTTTTTTGGATGATGCTACAAACTTTTTAACTTGAATCTTTAGATTCTAAAAATGGTGGATGTCTCCTTCTAAAAATACCTATCCTCAGCTCCAAACTTCAACTATTCCAAAGAGAATGGCTCCCACTAGGCATGCCAAAAATTGTTTGATTTTCTATATTACAGCCTAGTTGAGCAAAGGATTGTTTAAGTCATCTACCCACATCTAGTCTAACATGGGAATAACCCTAGGTTGTGGTTTTCTTAATCTTGGGTCAGACCTCTAGGATTTTTAACAAGGCTAGCTCCTTTGATATGAAAACATAGTTATTCTCTTAAATCTATGACTATACCAAGGAAAAGATAAAGGGAATAAAGTTAATAGGAACAAAACCTAGTCTAAATGGTGATGCATTGAATGTTCAATAATCCACTCTTAGCTTAGACACTTTTATGACTACTAATGAATTCAATTAGGACAAGAACTTAACAGATTATATGAAAAGGTTGAAAACATGAATATTTTATATGAAGGTTGAGGCTTGCAACTTGAAGGATAGGAAGAGATAGGTTTAAGCAAAACACTATGAAATTATGACACTTCAAGGAAAACCTTATTAGCCATCACTTCACACAACCTGTGAGAAACCAATAAACTTGAATAAAGGTATATTAAGGACATAAAAATGATGAATAAGAGGCATACACTCTATATTTAAAACTTCAATAAATCACACTTAGCACTCAAATAGAATTTGAGATATCTTATATTGCTTAAAAAGAGTTTTACAAAGTAATTTTGGTAGAGTTTCACTATATCAAGCTAAGGGATCCAAATCAAGGGCTCAAAGCTTGAATTTATAGAAGAATGGGATCAGAGAGAGGGGAACTAAATAGATAACCCTTAATAAATGTGACCCAATCTTCCTTTATCAATCTATATCAATCTAAGTATGTTGAGTCATAATCCATCAAAATAGGAATAAGTCTTTAAGGACCTTGAAACACTAAATGCCCCATTATCTTCCTTAATCATTCTTGATGTTCTTCATGCTATCAAGTAGTTACTTAAATTCACTCATTGATGTTCTTTTTGGCATTCCTTATGTAGTCAGCATTGCTTTTACATAATGACAATAGATCTATTATGGATGAAAACCAATCACGCTATTAGTTTTAATATAGTCATGATTACAAATGAAGATCCATACACCAAGTTTTCTTGAATCTAAATGAGATGTAAAACTTAGGTCTACAAGATCTTTAGAGCGGTTTTGAAGATATTTAAATGGAATGAGTCATAATTTTTAGGGTTTACTCATGGTTATCCAATATTGTATTTACTCATTTTACCTACCTAGGGTGGCGAATTCCTTTGTCCTAACATGTTTGCCTGCATGGCTTTATTTTGGGATATTTATTCTATTTAGAGCTTGACCACATGTTTGACCTCTACTTGAGATCTCGTATCCTCTACTTTGGATATCAATCATTTATCTTGATTTGGTCTTCTCATATTATGATAACTATCAGCTCCTCATTCATTCTGTAGGATCCTATTGTCAGCTCTTTGACTCCTTGACCTCATGCACACCATAGACCTACTGTGAACCATAGATATTTTTAGAATTTAATGCAGTTGAGACACTTGTCACTTGTTCATTTACCTTTTATATTTGTTGACTTTTTTACCCATTATTCACCATTAGATTTGCTTTGTACAATGGATCTTGTATTGTCAATTTATTTAGACCCACTGGCCTTGTCAGTAAATGCACACCATTAGATATTTGTTTAGGTACATGAGATCTTAACAATTTTCATCAATGCATTCATGTTAACTTTTTGACTTGAATCTCACTATTGATCTTCAATGTATGATCGAATGCATGTTATTGGATCTTCAGGGTGTACTGACCTTGTTAGGTTGATCACTTATCATTAGATTTGATTTTAGCCATAAATATTTGGACACTTATTAATTTCATGTTTACTCTATGAACATTTTAATTTAAACATCTATTTTTTGAAGCCCAAATTTGATGTCTGTGTGCATGTTTTACTCTACAAGTCTAACTTTGAAGCTTTATATCTTGAGATGGCAAGCTCATCAAGATAACAAATTTACAGAGGATGATCTTGGCATGAATAACTTCATTTCCATGTAATTTTATGGCATGATAGGATCCATAAGTGCATTTATTAAATGTTTAATCAAATTTACCTATTTTTTTCTACATGACGTGCTAATGACGGTCTGGTCTTTCTAGACTTGTGTAAGTCATCTTTTGATCTATTAAAGATTTGAATAACCTTGGAGACTTTATGTCAACCTAATCCATGCATCCTAAATCTCATTAATATGATATAAACCTATTTTATCCCTTCTCTTGTCACTTTATACTTTCTCCTAGACTTTTTCCTCAAATATTAATAGGTTACACTTTAAGCTTGATTAAAGTGTTTCAAAAGGTTTGTAAGTAATATGATATCTTTGGGATCACTCATTCTATCCAAAAATTTATTTAACTCATTAATTTGGTTATAATATTTATATGTAGGCCAAATTTACCTACAACACCATCTCAAATCCAATATGTATATGCATAAAAGAGTTAAATTCCCATGTACAGGTTTGTATGATTAAGAAGGTAATTGCACCCATTGTTCTTGAGTAGAGACCTAAAATGTTGGAGAGACTAGTGAAATATGGTGGCTAAGGGATGGTTTTCAATACATATTTAAGATTTAAACATTGTTTCTCAACTTTAATTAAGCCTCAAATCCTTTCATGAACATGTATGGTCAATAAAATAATTACCAAGCAGTCATGCATCTACAGGTGGACTATGAGGTCTACAAGAAGGATTGAAAGATTGACAATAACTTTTGTGAAATTTATCAATTTTTTATTAGTCCTTAAACAAATAAAAGAAACCTAAAATTGATTATAAAACCATTTGGGTTCATTAAATCAATAGAGATTATCATTTGGTAGGTTGAAACAAGTATAAAGCCTATAATAGCTATCTACAGGATTATACACAAAGGTTGAATAATAGAGAAAGGGAAAATTTGTATAGAATATGAGGTGTAAATTATCAATTTTTTCCTTAACCATGATCTATGTTAGCTTCATATTTCACAATAATCCACTTATAGATCAGAGATAAGGAAAAAAATGCAAATACATAGGCTCAACTTAATTGTGTCAAGATTATGGATGAATTCATGAGGATAAATCATATTCTTTACATTGAATGAGAAGTTGGGAAGCTAGCGAGTCATGTGGAGGAATCAATTAGATGATCATATATATTTATAAATGTGTGATGAGGGCCTTCATAAGTTTTCAAGGTGATAAAATGTAGGAAAAGGTATGAGAAGCCTAAAGAGGCTTAAAACCCTACAAATAGGGAAATCATCCCATGAGGCAATATGAAGCCTCAAGACATATGGAAGAGCATAAAAAATAATTATATGAGTTATTTCATACCTATTATAGTTAATTATAACTTATGATATTAATTATTAATACATGCAGGCTTAAACCTTCTTCTTGACGTGTACCTACTATTTGCACAAGCTTGAGAAGGCTTGGTTTCTACATGTGAACTCACAGGAGGATCTACATGGGACCCAATGACTTGTTTAGGTATTAAAAATTTTCCCATAATCCAAAAATATATCATTAATCAAGGGTTTTAGGATCTATTCTTTAGGAATAATCCTTAACAAGATAAAGTACTTTAAACCCTCCTAAAGCCCTTAAGAGAACCTAATGATTGAATTTTACCTTCTAAGTGGTTATAATGGGTATGAGTGGACTTAAAATGAATGTATTTCCTTTTTGAGTCTAAATATTATTTTTTGGGGCTAATATTTGGCATGT
Source organism: Torreya grandis (assembly GCA_037957365.1). Lineage (NCBI taxonomy): Eukaryota > Viridiplantae > Streptophyta > Pinopsida > Cupressales > Taxaceae > Torreya > Torreya grandis. Next base: position 35,126 of record JARHVA010006362.1, read on the forward strand.
GTGAGGAGAAAGACACATGAAAATGGTCAAAAAAGTGCTTTTTTAGGTCTAGTTTCATGATTTTGACCATGTGGAGCCTTCTTAACCATGTGAAGGATCTTGTACATCCTAGATAGAGGTATCATCTATTTACACAAGTCACTTAATAATCCTCCATGGTGATACAATAGGTTTCAAGTCTCTAAAGCATATTAACATGATTATTACTCCTCACTTGCATAGGATAAATAATGTTGCAAACCTCTTAAAGTCATCTCATGGCATGAGAATATTTATACAATTCTTTAGGCATTAAAATGCATATGTGATAAAATACTAAATCCATGAGCATTGATTCATGAGGATTATGTATAGGTTTGAAGAGCTCATGTAATAAAAATGAAGAATTATGACTAGTCAGCTTATGTTTCATCCCTAGTAGGCCTAGAAGGAATTTTAAAAGCTAAGTGATCATCAAGTATCCTCATAAATAATTTATCCTTCTTAATTTCATTCAAGGCATATATATTTTTATTATTACTCTTATTATTAGTAATTAGCCTTCCTAATTTGGCTCTCCTTCTATCACACCCTCTATCATGAAAAATTAGTGTGTGTCCTTGGTTGAACATTTGAGTTACACTAAATAGGTTATGTTTCAAACCTTCCACATAAAAAAAAAATTATATCTTGGTCTTCCCATTTTCAAAACTCAAGATACCCTTACCAACTATATTGGTAGTTGTTTTATCTCCAAATCTCATAGTTCTTGTAACATTCTTCTTCAATGAGATTAACTTATTTTTGTCTCCTATCATGTGGCTTGAGTAACCACTATCTATATACCATTTCATGCTTTCATCTTGAATGTGAAAGGTAGTCTAAGATAGCATAGATTTCTATTTAGTCTTTTATTCTTCCTTAGTAAATAATCCATCTTGACTCTTTGGCTCAATATGATTAGTCTTGACTTCCTTTAGCTTTCACACCAATGTTTGACCCTTCTCATGCACTCTATAATTTCCATATACCTTGATAAACAATTAATTACACCTTTGAAGAGGTAAACAATAAATTCAATGGTTTTGATTCCATGGAGAAGAATCACACCATAATAAAACCCTACAAGGTCATATTTGAAGATGCATAGGCATCATCTAGGTGTAAAAATGGTCAAGGAGAGTTGAATCCAATGGATGGCATGAGATACATAGTAAATTAGTTAAAAAAACATGATGAAACATGGATATATAAATGATACAAGAAGAAGTCCAGGTATTAAGACTTTGAGTTATAACTGCCCCTTTAAGAGATGAATCATAACTCCTCAATTAAGAACTCCTATTCCACCTCAAATATCATCATCTCATCAAGAAACACATGTTGAAGAGAAGTTAAAGGACTATTATATCACCTACCACATGGCATTATAACTATTTTTTGAAAGATGACATTTTTCATAAGCTCTCTCAACATCCTTTCTCCATCTCTCTCCTAGATTCTCTATATGTAATGCCTTGAATGGCATTATATGGATCCTTCCACCTAATTATGGTGAATACCTTCTCCTTTTTAAGCATATAAATGAATAGAATATTTATTTTTTCCTCTTATGGTTGTGTTTAGTGTAAATTTTTGGGTGATCTATCTTGTTATGTAATAATTCATTTATATATGGCTTGTGTCTCACTTTCTTACCTCCATGTAGCTTTATATCTCTCTTATAGGTTGTAGTTAGTGTCATCAGGTGTTAAGTATGGATTATAATTGGTGATCATCTTCCCTCCTAGTCTTCCAATTCTTTACATATTCTATAAAACATTGATGTAAGAAGAACATTTTAGGATTAATGCATGATAGGTCAATCCTATAGTTCATTGTGAACCTAGAAATATGTGGTAGTGGTCATGAATTCAGTGCATCACCTCTTTGTTTTGTTAACTTTATTTCCCTCTCTCCCTTTTCCTTACAATCATAGGTTTAGTAGTAGTTTAAAGTGATACATCAAGGGAACTATCCTTAATCTAGAGATTCAACTCAACCATTAGGCCACCCATAGCCTAGAGGTGTCTCCATGCTATCATTTGAATGAAGAAGGCTTGACCAACCTCCTCAAGGGTGAAATTTAGAATGATAATAGTTTTGGCATGTTTAATGGGATAGATTATTATCTATTGAGGGATTTTTGGTGTTATCCTTTAATATATCATCCTTTAGAGGCATGACCTCAAACATGAATGGTGACTCCAAGTGAAGCATATCTAGTTTAAGTTTCCCAAGTGCTTAGAAAACATAATTTGGTATGTATTGTCACTATTCATTTTGTGAAAATGCATATTCCTCACCTACATATCCTTTATATCAAGCTAATAATTTTCATGGATTCACGCTAAGTAGCCCTAAACTAGTAGCATATCAGCTTCATCATGACTTATTCTCCCCATGTACCCTAACTCAGCGTCTTTAGTAACCTACTTATTCTTACAATCATCCTTGTCAAAGCTATGTTGCCCCTAGTTAGTATAATCATCCTAATAAATCCCTATCAAGTCTCAAAAAAACCTTATTAGACCATGAAATATAAATGAGAGAGATTGATAAAGAAGAGAAGCTTGGTTTGATTATCTTTAACCCTTTCACTCAGATTGAAATCATTCATAGAGAGAGGGATTTATTATAGTTGGAAAAGAGTGAGTGGATAGATATTGAGAGAGAGAATCAAAAAATACCAATCAATGACATGCTAGAGATTAGATGCTTAATTTAGTGTATAGAGAATAAATTAGTGCTTGAATAAGGGCAACAATTTCAATATAATCATCCTTGTGTGATCTCTCCTACCCCAAATCAATCTTATTTTATTCCCAACCTAGTCCAAGTTATAGCATACCATCAAGAAAATATTATGTCTATGCAACCTCCACCCACTCTTCCTCAAGAGCCTTAAACCATTCCATTATGGAGGCCTTATTGGACTATGACCCATAATTACATCATGTCAACCCTTTATAAAGAACCTCCTCATGTGTCTATCCAAAATCAAAGAAAGGAAAAGGTAGTAGAGGTTAATTAAGATAGTTTTTAAGTTCCTTAGGCCTTTACTCACCCCTCAAGCTAGATTTGTATATAGAAATCAATTTATATCATAGTTTTATAGAGTGATCAAGAAATGGAAAGAGAAGAATGGAGCATACCTAACTCAACTTCCTTTTCCCCATCCCTAATAATCCTTCAATGAGCCTACTACCCCCAAAATCCCAAGTAATAAAGACACCCTCTCAAGATTTAAAAAAACTAATGAGCTCTATTACCCTCCCACCATCTCACCTTTGGAGAGAGAACTTATTGTATGGAAGGCATGTGAAGAGCATTTAGCTGAGAAAGAGAGTGTCTCAATTGATTATGATGAAGAGATCACCAATGGTAGTCCTCTTCATGATGGAAAAGGAAAATTAGGTTTGGAACAAGGAAAGCATGATGAAATAAGTCTTTGTTCAACAAATGAACTCCCATGATTTATAAAAGAAGAGGAAAATAAGATACAAAAAGTTGATGAAGGTATAAATGAGTTCAAAATAGCTACTCCACTAGAGGGCAATCTTGAGAGTAAATCAAATGAACTCAAGGTTGAAGCTACAAATACTTATAATGATTTTGAGGAGGCCTAGAAATAATCATACCATGATTTCATTAAATATATTGAAGATATTATCATGGAATCATTAAATGATAGAGTGAGGGAACAAGATGAGAGCCTAATTAAATTTGTGATGGTTTTAAAGGAATAAGTAAAGTTTGATGCCCTTGGTGAAGAACTTAAAGATCAGGATAGGTCTAAAGTCACTAGTAGATAACTTGAAGTGAGGAATTAAGTGGTTTCTCTCTCAAATGAACAAGAAGAAAATTCATTTTTGGAAGAGTTTTAAATCTTTTTTTTAAGCTTGGAAGTAGACGTGTAGCTCCATGTGAAGACATTGATAAAGTAGTTGTGAAGGTTAGAGAATATACTTAGGAAGAGGTTGATCAAAGTATACTTCAAGTAGACCTTGATAAAACTAGAGATCAGTATATGGATCTCTTTCAATATCTTGAGAAACTTTCATTAGTAAAAAAATAAGATGACATCCCTCAAGGTGTTATAGTAGACTAGAATCAGTATCTAAATCAACCACTAGAGGCTGAAGTTATAATTATGCATATAAATTAGAGTATGGTCACATTAGAGGTATCTCTCATTGATGAATAGTAGCATGAGGTAAATTTTGAACTATAATAAGAGTTTGTATTCATAGGATACATGTTTAATTTTTTTGATCCACTTGAAGATAAGTTAAAGACATTATCAATCAAGAAAAGAGTTCATAGAGCAAGAGCAATGTCCCAAAATTAGGTTGCTTCTCATCATTCCTATTCACTTCATGGAGGGGATTTTAGAATTTTTACTTTTGATCCAAGTGGACCATACCTTTAATTTTATTTTTACATAGTAGTTGATTATATTTTACCTTCCCTAAGTGGTTTTTAGCACAATGTGTGGCTTGTTTGGTCTAGTTGCCTTGTTGTGTGTTCTCTTTTATTTTGTTGTGTGTGTTAAGGGAATTATTAATTGCCTTTTGTTATCAAGATTTATAATCAGATTTCAAGGTCTAATTCATGTTTCTTGATGAGTAACAAATGACCCCATAGCCCAATGGATACTAAGGCTACTAGTTTAAGTACATAGCAAGCATACACCCCCTATATGTTACCAAAAATGTTAGCCAAAATGGATACCATAGTCCATTACATTTTAAAATTTATTATCTAGGATTGTTTAAATTTGTTGATATCCTTTTTAGGTTTATTATCCTATTCAAATCTTGCCTTTCCCTTGGTGAGGAATGGTGTTGTACCTAGTAGTGGTCAAGGTCTTCTAGGGTGGTCTAACTAAGAGAGTGAGTCAAGACACCTAGATATATCATCAATCTCCTAAATGTGATTATTCACAAATTTTTTGGATATTTTAAGATAATTTTGAGTAAATTAAGGTTTTATATTGGTTTTGATCATTTTCTTGTTGAAATATTATAGCATTTCCCTTGAATAGCATCAAGTGTGAGGAGTAACACCATGCAATGGAGGTCATTTGAGGCCATGTGGCATTTTTGGAAGATTTTTTTATACTCCATAGGGTCCATACAATCTCAAAAAGGTGCCAATGCATTTACTTGCAACATATATATCAAAGTTCAAAGTTCTTTTGTTCTTTGATTCAACTCCCATCATGGCATAATATGAAGTGTTGGTGAGAAAGGTAGGTGTGGAAGAGTTTTACACATTAAATTTTCATTGTGTATTACATGGAGGAATACATTAACATCTTACATAGGTATCCAATAATAAACTCATTCAAATGATCAAACTCCATTGCATGAAGAATGCATCTTGATGAGTTTTTATAGGTTTTCATGCATGAATAATCTCTAACCAAGATAAAAATATAACTAGGTGGTGTAGCATATTCAATGCATATTCCAACCTCAAAAATATCTAATCCATGCTTTGGAAATATTTTTAGGTTCAGGAAAGACAAAAACCCTCTCAATTCCTTCATTGGGTTACTTGCAAGCTCTAGAAGGCAAACAATTTTACATTATTTCATGGAGGATTTTTGGATCAAGTGATCTTATGGGATTTTAGGGTATATTATACCCTTAAAATACATGGTAATATCTCATAGTTTGAGAGCCTTTACTCTATGAATCATCATTAATAAATTTAGTACTCCTAAATTACCTATAAACCCTAATAGCTTAGTTTTCTCTCTTTACCAATAACTCTAAGATTAGTGGGTGTATTTTGATGGTTTTAAATAATTATTTATGCCTCTAATAACATATACAATTCCAATATTGAAACATGAAACTCATGGATTAGTCAGTTGGTACCAAGAACACTTTGTTCACTAATGTTTACAGTTACAATCAAAAAATTTAAGAGTGTGGGGTGTTTTCCAACATAAGAGAGATTATAAGTAAATTTAAATGAGGTATATAAATTTAAACAAGTCAATACCTCCCTTACACCATATTAAATCCAAAAATTATATGCATAAAGGAGTGAAATGCCCATGTACAACTATGTACGGTTGAGAAGGTCATTTGATCCATTATTCTTCATTAGAAACCTCAAGTGTTGGAGAGATTAGTGAAATATAGTGGCTAAGGGATGGTTTTCAATACATATTTAAGATTCTATTATTATTTATCAACTTCAATTGATCCTCAAATATTTTGTTGTACATGTATGGTCAAGAAAATAATTATCGAATAATCATGCATCTATAGGTGGACCGTGAGGTTTGCAAGAAGGATTGAGAGATAAAAAATAAATTTTATTAATTTTATCATTTTTTTAGTCCTTAAATAAACCTAAAATTTATTATAAAACCTTTTGGGGTCATAAAATCAATATATACTATCATTTGGTAGGTTAAAACAAGTGTGAAGCCTAAAACAGCTACCTCCAGGTCTATACACATAGGTTAAACAAAGAAAGGGCATGTTTTCATAGAATATGAGGTGTAAAAGATAAAATATCTCCTTATCCTTGAGATATGTGAGCTTCATAATTCAAAACAATCCACTTATAGATCAAATATTAGTAAAACAATGCAAATACATATTCTGAACTTGATTGTGTCAAGACAGTGGATAAATTCATGAGGAAAAAATATATTATTTGCATTGAATGAGAGTTGGGAAGATGGTTAGGCATATGGATGAATCAAGGAGATAGGTAAATATATTTATAAAGGTTTCATAAGGGCCTTAATAAGTTTTCAAGGTGATAAAATGTAGGAAAATGTATTGTAACACACTGGGTCCACACACACACACATATCACAAACACAACCAACATTTTTCTTATTCCCAAGATCATAAAACATGCAACCCCTTCTACACACATCTCAAATGGAATGTTCCCCAAAATTTAATAGAACACAATCCATAACAAATATTAAAATTGGCTTAATGTGAGAACATATCTTAACAACTTTTTCATTTTCCAAAGTTATTCATCATTACCACAATTAGAGCATAGAGAAGTAATAACAATCCTTATATGTTTTACTAACTTTCTAATGAAGATAACCTTGAACATTATATCATAAAATAATCCAATATGTTAAAGAGATCAATAGAATGAATTCCATATCTTATGTTAGATATATTGATAATGATAACATAAGGAATTACTCAAGGAATCCACTTTTTAATCCACTACGGTAAGTAAGTGGGCATATATAATGAAGGTTATTCCAACATGATATATAAATATAACATGATTATAATTCCATATTTCATAGGCAAGTAAGACATCACTAATGCTCAATGTCATAGTAAATACCTAGTTTTAATGGAAGATGATTATTTCATTCTTAGAATTATATCATATTACTTCTTCCCAAGGATGATATTCATAAATATTATATTATCATAAAATTATTTAAGTAAATTTGGTAATTTGACATAGTTTTCATATAATTATTCAAGCATAAATTGTCCTAAGTAGAATAAAGATCACCTTAAACTATCTAAGTAAACGTTCTCATGTAGAGGAATTATAATATAATATTTGGTATACCCTCCCCTTAGTTTATTAAAGTATTATGATGTGGTTATCTATCATGATCAAAAGATAGAGTCTAGAATCATCCCACATATGGCCTAAATTTTTAATTACATTAACCTCAAGATACATAATATTCACATTTACAAATTAACAAGAATTAAGGCATTGATTTCTTAGACGAGGTTCTTGATCATGGACACAAATAAAAATATGTTCCTACTCATGCTTACAATTTATTTATTCTTTCAATCTAAGAGAACAAGATTTATCATTTTATTAGTTTGTCTTATGAAATGGTAGTAAACTAATTATAATTCTTTTATTGAATTAATTAAGGGTTAATCATTTAGGCTTAGTCTTAATATTCTAATCCTTTTTCATGGATTCAAATCCGCACTCCAATTGTTTACTAAATAATTAATTACTCACACTTCTCAAGAAGTCTTCCACAGTAGGGTATTCCTGTTAGAAAACCATAAGTGTAATAATAAGGTGTAGTGGAAATTAAGAATTTCATCTATCTAAGAAAATAATTGGTACCTCTACTATAGCCCATATTTTAACCTTAAGGGCCAACTCCAATGTTCATACAAGGTTTACACAACTGGTATTATCATGAAAGGGGTCCTTCCTATTTAGAAGAGAAAATATTATACTCATAACATAATCAATTTATTGTAGTTACAAGAAAAAAATATAAAATAATAATAATTTATTTCCATCAACTCATACCTCAAATATAGGTATAACTAGTATGCAAGATCATTTTAAGATGTAAAAGATACATTTCTTCTCTAAAATGCCTTATTTATAACAATAGAAAGCTTAAGGAAGTTATAACTAGGAATAAGAAGGAAAAATTATCATACTTAGAGGGAAAGTAGGAAGGAGATCTTCTAATCATAACCTTAAAATATTAACACATTTATATAGGTCAAACATTAGTCAGAAGTATAATCCTCATGTTTTATTCACCCTAGATTTATCCTCATCCTACACTTAATCAACAAGACAAGTCACATCAACATTTTGTTGTAAAGGTTCCTCCTCTATAATAATTTGCATATTAAAACATGATTTATTATAGGTTAGATTATCACATCTATAACCATTATATCTTCTATTCAATCAAGTATACACATCAATAATTTATGACTGAGAGGATATTATACATGGCATATAAAACTCATGCATTTGATAATTCATAAAATATGTAATATATGTATGGTTTCATGGAAATTATAGCATAAAAAACATACATCATGGCCAAATAGGTAATAGTTTTGAACTTTCCATGAAAGAGTATAATAGAATAAGATCTTTAAGTTTATATTTGTCCCAATGTTTTCAAAAAAATGGGTATAGCCAACACAAATAAATAGGATTCAATAATAATAATAATTTAAATTCTATTTGGTCAAGCAGTTGTACCATTGAATATCTCCAAATGTCTCAGTCAAGGATATATAACACCCAAACTAGAGAACTCATCACTTCTATTAACCTCAATCCAAAAATATTGTGGATGGGAATGTTTTGGAAGGTTCTTACCAAGTTGACCCATAAGACTTGTTTACATATAAATATATATTTTAAATTTATTATGGGAATATCAAGAAAACATTTCAACCACTCTTTGAAACAACATTTTAATGTTCATAAAATAACTAATACTAGTCATTATGGGTATACAAATAGTAAAGGCACTTAGGGGCTTTGAACAGGGGCATATTCAATTCTGACAATCTATGCTAGCATAGGACTATTCATAAACTATTATCGGTCAACATATCAAGTTTATGAATCTTAGGAATTTTGATGAATTTGATTTCAAGAATCACTAAAGGCTATTAAAACTCAAATCACTGATCTATCAATTCCCTTGTTTAGGGAGTAGCTACAGAATAGCATGCACATCTTTAACTACTAGTATGAACCTAGATGACATCCCCCAAATAGTTGTTTTTTCTTTACTCTCTCAAATATTTCCATTGTACAGCCAGATGGTGAAGTAATACTCTAGAATGTTGATGTTGTGGTGTAGTTTATATACCACATAAACTGAGCTGGACAGTTCATTAAAATTGAGGGTGGAAAGGTGCAATGAACATCAAACCAAAATCCTAACAAGAAAATAATTTTGTTTTGGATAATTTGCTGTTGTATACAAACATAAATGGGCTATGATTGGCTAATCCCCTTAAGTTGTGTAAAAAATAGGCCTAGGTATATCCTCCACTTAGCCATTAAAAAAATAAACAAATTTGATTTTGGGAAAGGGCACTACAAATTAGGGAATCTGAGAAAGAGTCATTAAAATTATTCACCTTGAAACTCTAAATCATCTCTCTATTTCCATGATAAGATAATATAGCTACTGTAACATAACAAGGGAAGAAGCCAATTTTGATCAAAATAACCATTTGGCATAATGTGCCCCAAGATAATAAGTATGGCCTTAGCAAGGTAAAAGATTATATTCCTGTATCAGATAATTTATTCTATTTTTAATGGTCAACACCACAAAATTAATTTATCACAAAAAAATATCAATGTAATCTAAATAATTTTCATAGAATGTGAACAGTTGATAAATCATTCACCTTTAACCTTAAAGGATGATTGTATCTAATTTCACTATTCATAGGTGGCATTCAAATTATGGAAAAATCAACTCTAAGGGATTAATCCAAAATGAAGATGAGAATATAAAAGAAGAGAGAAAAATAATAATTAAAAAAAAACTCAATTTGATCCTTAGAATAAATAGGGGGCATGATAAAATTCCCTGGAGTAATCATGGAATGGAAAGAGAAGAAAACTACTTGCCTAAAACAAAACCCATGATTTTTTATGTTTGTCATATTATTGTAAAAGAAAGACACTATGGTAGTGGTATAATTCAAATAAGATGACATAAAAAATTGAAGAGCATGCATTAATATTCATCCACTCACAATTTGTTGTGTTATTGGTGAAGTTAGAGTGTGGTAGGAGAGGGATCATGGGCTCCAATACCATGTAGTTATGGTGTCCATAATTTATGGGCCATGTCATCCTAGTTGTCCCTCTTAAATTTAACAATGACAGTGTCCCATTCCTCTACCATTTGGCTTAATGGAGGAGGATGTATTAAATATATTTATTAATTAATTAATTTCTCTTTTTTGTTTGGTGGTATTTGGCTCCTCAAGGAACATAAATCTATTTTGTTATTTTTTTATTTAATGATTCGACCAAGGAGGGAAAATGACAATTTACAATTTTCAAGGGGAATCTGAACCATTATTCTCTTAGCATTCTTTATATCGATGACATCACTCTTGATTTATTTAAGATGGTCCCAAGGCACATCAGAATCTCCCCCCTATTTTTGTGCCTCCTCTCTAAATATATTAAATAAAAGAGGATCTCAAAAAAAATTCTTAAGCATGCTCGATAAAATCTCCAAGGGAAAAAGAATTAACTATACAATTACAATGGTCCTAGGGTAAATTACAACCTATATTATTTTATGTCAATAAATCTTTTGAGAATATTCTTTACACTTATTTCTAACAAATGGAAGACAAAAAATTTTCACTAAACCATTCTTCTAGCTTATTGCATTATTATTTTTGGGTTCATTAATGAATCATAAAAGGATTCTTTATCAACTTTATTGGCTCAGGGAAAAATTCATCTCTTACTATATGCTTTTACTATATTTCCTAATTAATTAGGATAAAAATGATTCATGATTCTCATTGTTGCTCAATACACCTCGTACAATGCTTGGAAAGCATGAAGGATGTAGCATATTTCATGTAGTGTGGAGAAACAAATATGGAATACTGATTAGGATCACACACATAATCACAGTATGCATGCAAGAAACCACTCTAAGAAGAGAAGATAGCATATCCACACCACTAATTATCTGAAGGGGTGTTAAAATCCATGTGTTTGTAATCTCCACCTTTCCATTTATTAACCCTTGGGTCATTCAAGATGAAGGAAGGAAATAAGGTCTTTAAAACCAACCACCACAAAAAATATTTCTATAATCATGCCAATAACTACCAATGGAGCTCATCCAAATAGAGTTGACTATATGTCTATAGTAAAACATCATGAAAACCATAAGCAGATAAGTATTTTCCATGATCAATTATCAATCACACTAACCCTTTTCTATGCCATATACATGAATACAGGGTAAATTCATGAACTCACACACACATTGATGAAGGAAACAAGACAAGGATGAGTTTGATGTCCCACAAATTCTTTGTTTCATAGGGTGGGGCATGATAGGTATGAGAAGCTTAAATAGTACTAAAACTTTACAAATAGGGAATCATCCCCTGAGGCAACATGAAGCCTCAAAATAGATGGAAGAGAATTTTTAAGAATGATAGTATTTTTTATAGACCTATTAGAGGTAATTCTAACCAATAAGATGCATTTTGAAGACTTTTAGGCCTAAAACCTTTTCTCAACCTCTACCTATAGTTTGCACAAGCCTAATAAGGCCTAGTTTATACATGTAAAATCACAGGAGGATCTACATGAGCCCCAATAACTTTTTGAGGTGTTAACAAGGTTTTCATACTCCAACAATGTGGCATTAGTTAATGGTTTTAGGATCTATTCTTTATGAACAATCCTTAACAAGATAAGGTACTTTAAACCCTCCTAAAACCCTTAAGAGAACCCCATGACTGAGTTTTGAATTTTAATTAGTTATAATAGGTATGAGTGGCCTTGAAATGACCTATATGAACTTTTTGAGTCTCAATAGTATCTTTTGTAGACACTAGTTGGCATGTATGAGGAGAAAGATAGGAAAATGGGTAAGAAACTATTTTTCTAGGTCTAATTTCATGATTTTGACCATACGAAGCCTTATTAACCATGTGAAGGATCCTATAAATCCTAGACAAATGTCTCATGGCTTTACAAAAGTCACTTAATAATCTTCCATGTTCACACAATAGGTTCCAAGTCTCTAAAGGATGTTAATATGATGATTGCTCCTCACTTGCTTAGGATAAATAATGTTTTATACCTCTTAAAGTCATCTCATGGCATGATAAGATTCATACAGTCCTATAATAATTAAAATGCATATGTGAGAGACTCTTCAATCCATGAGCATTCATTCATTAGGAATATGTATAGGTTTGAAGATCTCATGCAGCAAAAATGAAGAATGTTGACTAGTCAACCTATGTTTCATCTCTAATATGCCTAGAAGGAATTCTAAAAGCTAAGTAACCATTAGTATCCTCCATGGAGGTCCAAATTAATTTTAGTATTATCATTGTATATTTTAATATGTATGGTACACCATTGAATAAGTAAACAAGCAATTCAATGGTTTCAAGACCATGGAGAAGAATCACACCATGACAAAAGCCTACAAGGTCAGATTTGAAGATGCCTAGGCATGAGTTAGGTGTCAATATGGTCAATGGGAGTTGAATCAAATAGAGAGCATGAGATATGTGTCAAACAGGTTACAAAACATGATGAAACATGGATATATAAATGATACAAGAAGAAGGTCAATTGTCAAGATTTTAAGTTGTAACTGCCCCTTAAAGAGATGAATTGTAACTCAACCAAGAACTCCTATGCCAAATTAAATATCATAATATAATCAAGCAACACATGTTAAATATAAGTGATAGGACTATTTTCTCACCTTAATTGACATTGTAACTAGTTTTTAAGGGATGGCATATGTCATGAGCTGTCTCAACATCCTTTCTCCTTCTCTCTCCTAGCTTTTCTAAATGTAATGCCTTGAATGGCATTGTATAGATCCTTCATCAAGAAAAACATGTTAAATAGAAGTGATAGGACTATTTTATTACCTCCCAATTGACATTGTAATTGGTTTTTAAGGGATGGCATTTTTCATGAGCTCTCTCAACATCCTTTCTGCTTCTCTCTCCTAGCTTCTCTAAATGTAATGCTTTGAATGGCATTGTATAGACCCTTACACCTAAGTATGGTCAATCCATAATCATTTGTAAGCATATGAATGAATATAAGACTAATTTTTTCCTAATTTTTACCTCCTCTTATGGTTGTGTTAGTGTAAACTTGTGGGTGATTAATCTTATTATGTAATAATTCTATTTTCCATGACATGTGTCTCACTCCCTTACCTCCATGAATCTTTCTATCTCTATTATATGTTGTAGTTAGTGTCATCAAGGTTTAAGTGTGTATTATAAATAGTAATCATCTTCCCTCCTAGTCTTTCAATTCCTTACCTATCTACAAAGCATTGATTTAAGAAGAACAATTTAGGATTAGTGCATAATAGGTTAGTCTTATAGTTCATTGCACACTTGTAAATATGTGCTAGTTATCATGCATTTGATACATCACCTCATTATTTTGTTTATTTTATTTCTCTCTCTCTCTTTTCCTTACAATAATAGGTTTATTAATAGTTTGCGGTGATACATCAAGGGAGATATCCTTAATTTAGAGATTCACCTCAACTACTAGGCCACCCATAGCCTAGAGGTGTCTCCATGCTATTATATAAATGAGGAAGGCTTGAATAACCTCCTCAAGGGTGAAATTTAGATTGATAATACTTAAATTAATAATTTAATTGATTATATTTCATATCTCATAATGGTCAAATGCAATGTTTTATTCCAAGCAAGCTAAAAACCTATTATTTTTTAAAATTATGTAGATACGACTTGACCAAAATTTAATTTTAAAAATGCAAAAAAATGAAGAGAATACCATAGATAAAAATAGAGAGAGTATCTTAATATTGCATACAAATACAATATTAGATGACATATACACAAAGAGAGGAATAAATAAAAATTTGAAATGATAATGATAGACAAGGATTTTAAGAACATAGGGCTAAATTGATAGCTATAGAACTAGAAACATAAAAGAGACAACATGCAGATAAAATGAAAAATATTCATACACAAACATCTCAAAATTAATAATATGTATTGAGAACTATATTACAAATAAAAATAAATTTAGATTAATTGACTGAGGAAGAAAGAAAACACATACAGTAACTTCATCGTGAAGCATCTCAAAGGCACTATCATTGATCAATTGATAATATTGACATTAATTCTAAAGAACCAAACTCAATATCAATAGATCATGTGCTTGAAACAATAGATAATACAACTCAATATGTAATAGATGTCAATGCTATAAATAGTAAAAGAGATCACATGCATATAAGATGAAAAACATTCACGCACAAACATCTTAAGATGAACAATATGTATCAAGAACAAGATTACAAATAAAAATGCATTTAGGTCAATTGATTAAGGTATAAATACAACACAAACAATAAATTCATTGTAAATTATCTCAAAGTCACTATCATTGATCAATTGATAATGTTGACATTAATTTTGAGGAACCAAATTCAATATCGATAAATCGTGTGCTTGAAACAACAGAAAATGTAACTCAAGATGCAATAGATGTTGATGTTACAAAAAATATAAAAAATAATGATACATAAGAGTGGACCACATCACAACCTATAAGAAGACAAATGGAAAATAATTATTTAGAATAAGATTCACCATTGTAACCAAAAGAATAAGATGAATTTAAGATTCAAAAGAAAAGAGAAAATAATATAACTAATCTCAATGGAATGCTTGGGAGAGATTTGAATACTTTTCAAATGATTTTTTGACATGGTATAGATAATATTGCTTCACCAAACATATGGTATGTGTGTCAGTAAAGTTACACTGGAATGAATATTTATTGAACACTTGAAGGCATTCTATACAATTGATGTTGACAAGAAAAAGTCCATCATTGATTTTCAACATCAAACAATATGGATCCTTGGCCACAACTACTAGAACTTAAAAAATTAACACAAGTTGAGGAAATTTTAATATCCCTTGTCAACTCAATCATATAAATTAAACATGAAATTGGAGGTCAATATAAATATAAATGACATACAATCAATTTTTTATAAGAAGTAAAATAAATAGCTAAGGTTTTGCCTTATCAAATAAAAGATTTTTTGATGATTATAGTTTGAAGGAGATATCAACATGGAATAAATTAATAATTTACTTTAAATAGAGAATAAAAGTAACTTAAATACAAAATAGAACATTATAGGTTCTATTCAAATTGATGAAAACACTCTTAGTGAACTTCCACCTGAGTCTGATGAAAATGTCTTTAACCAACTAAACTTTGTTCATATGCATTTTGATTGTAATGCAAATGAAGTTGTATTTATAGTTCCAATGATGGATATATATGAAGGATATATCATCGATCACATGAAATCAATGGTCTTGAAACCACCAAATGCATCAAGAGAGATGGAATTAATCCATGTATGGGTAAATAACCTTGATGTACATCCTAGAACACTGGTTGATTGGTTGGGGATTGGAGCTTCTCATATCAATGAGTCTATCACATTAGGATTACTTGATATTGAATTTCCAACCTTTTATTTTTATGCAGTAAAATTAGAGAATAGATCTATAACTTAGCATCAAATATTGATGCAGCTTGAAAAAAATGAAAAATTGAGATGAATTAGTAGTAAGAGGATATAGAAGACTTATAACTGAAACAATTTTTTAAAGGGACATTAGGGCACAAGAAATATGTTTCATGTTATTGGAGCTTCCATTAGTAGATAGTAGTAGAGTATTTATAAATTTTAATGTTTCACGTGATGTGTTCAAACCAATAGCTAAAAACTATGAAGGTGACCATGACGAACATACAAAATATTTCATTGATGGATACAAAAACATGCCTTTTTCCATGAAAAGTATTTTGATTATTAACATAGTTAAATCTTTCACATATAATCCAAGGTAAAAAATAGATAATAAATGGGAGGCAAGGAGTATCATAGCTATTGTGAGAGTATTCCCAATATTTAACTCCATTCTTACACATGAATCACATAAATGGGTTGGTTTTTGTTGGTCAAATTTATTACTTTATAATTCATTTTTGGATATACAAAAATAGATTGTACTTGATGATTATGCAATAAAATCAAATTGGGAGTCATTCAATTATAATCCTTGGCATTTCAAGTGAAGGACTATTTCTTAGAATATGTTAAAAATCATATAGTGATTTTGAATATGAGGATACTACCCCAATTCAAAAAAACATAATGGAACATGAGTGGGAAATCATATCTAGGTTACAACATGGCCAAATTAAATATGGAAAGCTAAGGAAGAGAGATTAAAATTTTCAAAGGATAAATAATGTCATGTACTTATCACAAATTTATTTCTATGAATATGAAATGACTCATTATTTTACATTTTATGTGATGTGATATGGCACATTTTGATGGGTATTAAATGATTCTTTAGTTTAAGCATAATATCTTATGTATATTACACTTCAGGATGATTTACAAATGTGTCATTTGTCTTTTATTTCATATTATGTACATTACACTTTTTGGATGATTTAATGTGATGTATACTATAAATTTAAAAATTTATGAAAAACTTCATATTATATGTTAACTAAATGTGCAATATACAGATGTTACTAGCATACCTATATTATATAAATCTATGTAAAAGACGTCGAGAGATGTCATTTCTAAGGCACTTATTACATTAGTATTATATATAATATATTATAAGTAATATTAATAAGATATAATATATTATATTAATAATATATATATATAGTAGTAATGGTGTGTGTATGTGTGTAATATTTATATATATAATTCATATTAATTATATTTTTATTTATATATATAATGACTTATAATCAACATTTATAATATATTAAAGCTTTTTACTGCTTTAATTATTTAAAACATAATTAGACAACTCTAAAATCAACTAGATGAAAAATGGAAAAGGCTTCTTCAATGCAATATACCTCCTATATAATATAATTGATTTATGTAGGGTGCCATTTAGGTTTTTTAAAAATTGATAAACTTAATTTCCAATGGTGAGTGGTTGAGAGGAAAGTAATTGTTGAATTTTTGGTGACTATAGTACTCTTGCACATATTAATAATAATAGCATCTTCTATATATTTGTTGTTAGCACTTTATTAGTGCATTATATTTAACATGTATTGGCCTTAGAGGTGGAAGTTATACTGAAAGGGATATAAATTTATATTTTGGTAAAGTGGGGTTTTGTAAAGTAAGAGAGTGTAAATCAGTAGTTGTACCTAACTCGAAACCCATGATTGTTGAACACATCTAGAATTTAGTGCATGAAGTGTTAGGAAATATTAATATGATATTTTTTATGGATATGAGAATGGAAAATGAAGTTGAATATTTCTTAAAATAATGTGGAAATGCTCTATGTGAGAGGGATATGTTTTGTCTCACAATGAGCTTGAGTAACGACTAAGTACTGGGGAAAGGCAAGGATATACAAAACATGAAAGTGGTGAAATTTTTGAAGGTGAGTTAAGTTGTGATAGTGAGAAGAAATAATAGGGTATTTTAGGTGATAGACTCAAAGAAGCCTAGGAAGATACAAATTATATATTAAGTGACATGACACATTCATCAATGCAATCTATAGCTTCCATCAAACTATTTTAGTTTCACAACACATGGTTGAAACAAGTGTCATATCAATGGAAACATGTGTCTGATGTTGGATGTCTCCTCTAAAAATATAGAGAATGTATCATGTTTTAATTTATATTAATCTAAAACTAATTAAACAAATATGTTGATTGCAATAACCATATAAAACTAATAATCTAATCAATCTATGCAAGATTACATATGCAAATAGATATGGATTCATATATTTCCACACATTTTCCATTCTCATTCTTAGTAACACTAACAAAAAAATATTTTATTCATAATAATAAGGATCATTTATATTTATTCAGTGAATGGAAGAAAGGTAAAATTATCACTAGGACCATAAACACTACTAATTTTGGGTAGTCTGATGGACTTGAGTTTGAATCCCCACCAGTCTCTACATACTCTCTCCAAGTTGTATGGTAGTTTGATCTATCTAAAATTAGGAACCATACTATCTATTATACTTTCCTCTATGGAGGTTTTAACTACTATGTACTAAAGGGTGTAGGTTATGTTGGAAGGGACGTAATTTTTTGTTTTAGTAAAATAAGGTTTTGTAAAGAAAAAGAGTGTAAATCAAAAATCATATGTCACTCGAAACTCACTGACCTTGTTTCACCTTTCTTGGAAAAAGTGTTAAGCCATAATAATAAGATATTAATTTTAAAAATCCTTCTAAAACATATTTTTACTAACTATTATTCTATTAAATTTTATGTTTTTTGGCTAGCAAGGATAAATGAGATGTTTATCAAGATAGGCTCAATTTGTGGCCATCTTTTATTCTAAGGGTTTGAGTATGGAATTTTTGTATGTTCTTAAGCTTGATGGAGTTGATTCAATTATTAATATATTATCATCTTAGATAAATAGAAGCTACAAGATAGACTTTGGGAACTTAATGTCTTCTCCCCACATTTGTAACATTACAACTCTAGTTCAAGCTACACATCGGATGTTTGATTCTTGTTGTAATAAAAAAATATCTCATGATGTCTTCAACCACCCTTGACAATAGAAAACTACTAATCAAGGATGGCACCACCATGTAATTTGTGCACCCCTTTGCAATGGGTGTGGGCATGTAAATCCAAAAGTTGCCCTAAATCTAGGTTTGTTGAACTATATGGGCCTTATAGGTTACAATATCACCTAAACTACCTTGTCACTGAACCTCACCATCACTGCCCCACTCTTTTTTAATATTGATTCAGATTTTAATATTTTGGCATCAGGGATTAATGGAAGCTACAAGATAAACTTTGGGACATCAATGTCTTGTCCTAGCATCAATGGCATTGCATCATTGATTCAAGTTACACATGACACATGGAGACCTATTGAAATCAAAGTATCTCTCATGACATCTTCATCCACCCTTGAAAATATAAAACATCTGATAAAATATGATGCCACTTTACTTTGATATAACTGACACATATCATTTTGTACCGCTATTACAATGATGCATCAATTTAAAATTTAACATAGTCACATGTGTAGGTGTGATTTATATGGGATAAGTGATATCCATATGTCTCCATAGATAAATAGGATTTTCTTCTAGATGGTAACATGTTTGTCAAAGCTAATATTACATTATATTATTATATTATATATAATATTATGTTGTTATATGGGCCCCTTGGTGTATGATATCCCTTGAAATACCTTGCCATTTCCCCTCACTATCACCACACTCACCTTGAAATATTTCACTATTTGCATGTTTTCTATGGCCTTTCCTTTTATTTTAGGGGTCTGAGTATGGAATTTCTATATGTTTTTAAAACTAATGTAATTGCTCTAGGTGTCAATATATTGGAAACCTGGATGAATGAAAGCTACAAGATAGACTCTAGGACGTCAATTTCTTATCCCTACATCAATGTAAATGTAGTGCTAATTTGAGTCACATATTAGATGTGGATTCATGTCACAATTAAATCAACATAATAGATGTATTATTTTATTTTTTTAAATAAGGTTTTGTAAAGTGAGGGAGTGTAAATCGGTATAACTATTGACCCCATATATTATTATAATCATATATACTATCATATTATTATAGTATTTTTTTTATTGATAATTGAAGGTTTAAGGGTCCCTTACCCATAATAAGGATCAGTCCAAAACATTGCCTATTTACCTCAGATGGAAATCCATGAGGGAACGATGTTACCAAAACCAAGCTAAACTAGCCCAAATCCTCCAAGGGGAGAATAATCATCCCCAAGGAGTACACAAAAATAAAGGAACTAGATTCTAAAGGCATCCAATAGGATATAAAAACTAGTACTCCATTTTTCCAAATCACCTTGCTGAGATTATTAAGAAGAAACAAATTTAAAATCTAATGTGGCCAAAAAACAATCTCATAAATCAGCTCAAACACAATAGGGAAGAAAGGCAATAACATTTTCAAATGAATATTGTTCTCAACCTCACACACATATTATTTCAAATATAAATCATAAAAATATTCAATACACCAATACTATAAATCTCAACAAACTTTCCTTCAACTCTCTTCAAAGCATCCAAGCCAAGCATCCAAACCACTATGAAATTACAATGAGGATTTTCATCCTTATATATAAAAAAGCACTTGTAAAGAGAAATTAAACCACCCATTTCTAATATTAATAAAGATAAGATAGGTGGGCTAGAGGACAAGGAAATGCACCCCCCATATCCCACTTGGGGTCATTATTACCAAAGATAAACTCTCTTTTGGTAAAGTTGGCACCACCTTCATGCAAAGACAAAATGGAAGAGGAGATGCCAATTTTAAATAGTGGATCTTATCTCCTTTGCTTTCATATCTTTCCAAAAGAGAATATATTTACTTTTTGACTAATATTTATCCCCCACATGTGAATTATGCCCCATGCCACCTGTGCAATCTAGAATAGTGCCCAATAGAGCTAAATAGTGCCAACTAAGAATAGTAGCAATCAAGAATAGTGTCAAATAGTAACAACCAAGACACATCATCCATGGAATATTGGCACCACATCATCCTCCTCTGATTAAAATAGCATAGCTCCCGCAAGTTGATCTTAACTTATTCCTTCCATGTTTTC
Organism: Torreya grandis; assembly: GCA_037957365.1. Classification (NCBI taxonomy): domain Eukaryota; kingdom Viridiplantae; phylum Streptophyta; class Pinopsida; order Cupressales; family Taxaceae; genus Torreya; species Torreya grandis. Next base: position 56,408 of record JARHVA010006362.1, read on the forward strand.
TTGTTAATCTTCTTCTCTTTTACCTCCTTGATTCTCCTCTTAACATTAGCTACAATTTTGTACTTCTTATTACTTTATTACAACCTCCTCCTCACTTATTATTTATTTATATGCTCTGCAAATGTTTCTACATACTTATTAACTCTCTATGCAAATGGTAACTACAACTTTGATTCTTTTGTTAACATGTTCACCCAACTAGGTTTGGGCTTACTTAAGCCTTATTCAACAACATGTAATTGTTTTCCCTCCTCAATCTTAAACTATACATGTCCACTCTCTTCTTCTTTGTCTATGTTACATGAATCTTTTTCCATTAAATGAAAACTTACCATCCTCATATCCTTGATACATTCTTTTGTATAAAACATAGTTTCTGCCACTTCTTCTTCTTTAAGAGGTACTAAGGTTACCTTTGTGCTATCTTTCAAAAAATAATATGTATTATTTTTTCCATCATGAGTGACTTTTCTATCATATTTTCATGGCCTTCCGAACAACATATGAAATGCATCCATGGGTAAAATGTCACACCATATTTCATCTTTATAAGTTTTCCCTATAGAGAACTTAACTAAACACCTCTTATCTACAATGACTTCATTTCCCATTTTAAACCATGAAACTTTACATGGATTGAGATGCCTTTCAGAATGCAATCCTAATTTCTCTACCATTTCCTTAGATACCATATTCTCACAACTTCTACCATAAATAATGACTTTGCATACCTTTCCCCCTGAATTACACCTTGTTTGGAAGATACTTATTTGAAACCATGCATCACCACATTTTATGCTCTACTCCATCTCTTTCTTTAGAGTTATCATGGTCCTCCTCACCATGAGGTTCTCTCCAAAATCTACTATTGCAAATCCAGTAGCTTGATCTTTGGCTTAGCTTCAACCAAGTTCACTCTTGGATGGTAATCTTGTCTTTTTTCTTGTCTATGAGGACATTCATTTACCTTATGTCCTTATTTTCCATTTATGTAACAAACTATAGCTCTAGGTTGGTTAAGAAACCAACTTCTAGCACCTTTATAACCTCATCCTCTTTGGAATCATCTACCTCTTTGATGATATTGGAAGCTTTATCTATTATTTTTTCTCCTCTATATACCATGTGATGATTCTCCTCTTATATCATCAGATCCACCACTAGTGGTATTTAAACCACCTTGTCCCCATGCTTGAGGGTATTGTGCTCTTATTAGATCAAATGCCCTCCTAGAAACTTATATGTTTTACTTCTCTTGTGCTTCCAAGGCTAACTGATAAGCCTCTTCCATACAAAATACTTTATGTATACTCAATTCATCTTGAATGGAAAATTTTAAACCATTCACATAACTTAAAACAATTTGCTCATGTGTTTATTTATGCTCCACTCTTATAGATAGCTTGTAGAATTCATCTTTGTACTCTTGTACACTAGGCTCCATCTCCCTTAAATTCTAAAACCTTTTGTAGAGGGTTTGGGCATAATTAATAGTAAATAATTTATCCCTTAGCTTCTTTTGCATTTTGCTCCATGTATTAATCATTTGATTTTTATTCATCTATCATGATCCCACCAGATCATTGCATGACCTTTCAACTTGGTACATGAAAACTTCACCTTCTTCTCTTTTGGCATGGTCTTCCACTCAAAGAATTTATCCATGATATTCAACCAATCAACTAGTTCCTCTAGTTGTAAACTACCCCCATAGTCTAGAACTTCCACTTTTACTCCATCATTACTTCCCTCTAAGGCTCTAATCACTCTTTCCTCCATTGATAGTGGATTTTCTTTATGCTTAAATTCTTCTCCATGATTTATGTCTTTTTCAGTATAATCTCCTCTTTGCCTTCTCCCTTGATTATTGAACATGGTGGCTAGATGTGCTACTTCCCTCTACAGCTCTTGCATATCCTCCTCTTTATTGTCTTCTTTCCATACTTGTAAAAAACATAAACACTCTCTCCAAAAAATCTCCCTAGAATTCTAACTTGCTCTAATACCACTTGATGTGGCCACAAAACAATCTCACAAATAAACTCAAACACATAAGGGAAGAAAGGCAATATCATTTCTCAAATGAAGATGATTCTCAACCTCACACACATATTATTTCAAATATAAATGATACAAATTGTCAATACAACAATACTACAACTCTCAACAAACTTTCCTTCAACTTTATTCAAAGCATCCAAACCACTATGAAATTACAATGAGAATTTTCATCCTTATATATAAAAAATCACTTGTAAAGATAAATTCAACCACCTCTCTCTAAGATGAATAAATACAAGATAGGTGGGCTAGAGGACACGGAAAGGCACCCTCCATATCCCACTTGGGGTCATTATTACCAAAGACAAACTCTCTTTTGGTAAAGTTGTTGCCACCTTCATGCAAAGACAAAATGGAAAAGGAAATGCCAATTTTGAATAGTGACTCTTGTTTCCTTTGCTTGCATATCCTTCCAAAAGAGAATAATTTTACTTTTTTACTAATATTTAGCCCTCACATGTGAACTATGCTTCATGCCACCTGTGTAATATAGAATAGTGCCCAATAGTTCTAAATAGTGCCAAATAGTATCAAGTAGTAGTAGTCAAGAATTGTAACAACCAAGACATATCACCCATGGAATACTGGCACCACATCATCAGCATTTTGAGAAAACAATCTCACAAATCAGCTCAAGCACATAAGGGAAGAAAGGCAATATCATTTCTCAAATGAATATGATTCTCAACCTCACACACATATATTATTTCAAATATAAATCATACAAATCTTCAATAAAATAATACTAAAACTCTCAAAAATATTTCCTTCAACTCTCTTCAAAGCATCCAAGCGAAGCATCCAAACCATTACGAAATTACAATGAGGATTTTCATCCTTGTATAGAAAAAAGCATTTTCAAAGAGAAATTCGACCACCTCTCTCTAAGATAAGTAAAGTCAAGGTAGGTGGGATATAAGATAAGGAAAGGCACACCCCATATCCCACTTGGGGTCATTATTACCAAAGACAAACTCTCTTTTGGGAAATTTGGCACCACCTTTATACAAAGACAAAATGAAAAAGGAGATGCCAATTTTGAATAGTGGATCTTGTCTCCTTTACTTGCATATCCTTCCAAAAGAGAATATATTTAATTTTTGACTAATCTTTATCCCTCACATGTGAATTATGCCCCATGCCACCTATGCAATCTATAATAGTGCCAAATAATGCCAATCAAGAATAGCGCTAATAGTATCAAATAGTAGTAATCAAGAATAGTGTCAAATAGTAATAACCAAGACACATCACCCATGGAATATTAGAATCACATCATAATCCACCCACTTAATATCCAAAACCAAGCATACTTTACTGGTATAGATCAAAGAAAACCCAAATTCCATAAACACCATGACCAACATCAATAAAAACACCCAACACAAGCCCAAAAACATCCATAAACCATAAAAAAGAACAATAACTACAAAAGGATGGGAGAAGCCACCCCAACTTCCTAGTAGAGAAGAAATAACTAATGACATCTTGAGAATCCATAACAATCTCCTCCAAATCTTTAACACTCTTAGATTTTCAACCACATTTTAAAACCTTTCCATGATCGATGTCCTTTAGAAAGAAAGGAAAAAAGAAAAGGAAGATCCCTAGAATGAATGACCACACTTGATGGTTCAAGGGGAACTCCAACTATCTGAGATGTCCTATCCTTCCCAACCTTGAAGACCTCCAGCCTATTCCCCTCCTTTAAATATTTCCGCAAAGTAAAAGTTAAAACACCTTATTCTTTAGCAATATATTACATCTCTTTCAGTGTGGTGTGAGGATTCATCTGCTCAAAATTCATTGTAGAATTATTGCAAAGAGGGGTATATAGGTTTGCTTCATGAGTGGGAAAAGATCCTTAATCATTGAAACATTACTCACCTTGGTACCATTCTTCCTTCCAAAAACTGCCAAGGGGCTCCCATGTTTAGGATATTGTAATGTAATTACTTAGATGTTCACATAAAATGATTTTATATCACATAAAATAAGCAAATATGAGAGATCGCACAACAATAACTGTCCATAGATTAAAATACTGGATAATATAGCAAATCCACTTTGAGGGGGAAACCTCCACAACAATGTACTAATAGAAAAATAATCAACATAATGAATAAAGACTAACCACTACCTCCTATATATAGTCTACTTAGCTAAGGTTATTCCATAGGCTAACCTATCTAAGAACATAGAGAAATGTAACAAGTATATAAAAGAGGTATGTAAGCCACAAGTCAGCCACACATATACCTAGACACACCAATGGTTAAAGGCGTAGCAAGCCCCTCCCCTTCAAAATAATGTTGTCCTCAACATTGTGGAAACTCTGGATGTTGTTACACAAATACTTCATCCTCCCAAGTGGCATCTTCATATGGAAGATTATTTCATTTGATCAGGTACTCTGTAATCACTCTAGAATATAGTTGTTTAGTGTGCATGTGAAGGATCATCTCAGGATAAAGAACAACTCTGCCTTCCTCATCCAATTCTGGTAATTTTGTTTGAATGGCAACTCTATGTCTAATGACTTTTTTTAAGTATGATACATGAAATACTGGATATATGTGAGTGGATAAAGGAAACTCTAACTTGTAGGCCACACTACCAATTTTTTGCAAGATCTAATAAGGCCCATAAGAGTTATGGGATAGCTTATTATCCATTTTTTGTTATTTCAATGACATCTACTTATATGGTTGTAAGCAAACAAAGACCCAATTACCAATGTCAAAATGCCTTTCACTTATGTGTTGATCTACTTGTTACTTCATGAGATTTTGGGCCATAGCTAAAGTTTTATGCAAACTTGCAAGGACCTCCTATTGATGGTCAATATTTTCTTTAACTACATGAACCTTAGGATTGACCTTCAAGGTTGAAGTGATGGATGGAGAGTGGTATCCATATAGTGCCACAAAGGGAGACATTTTGGAAGAACTATGAATAGAAGTATTATACCACCATTCAGTAGTGGTAACCAATGAACCCATTTATCCTATTTATTAGAAATAAAACAATGGAAATATCCTTCTAGACATTTATTGACTACCTCAATTTGTCTATCAGATTGAGGATGATAGGATGAACTATGAGCCAACTAGGTGCCCAAACATGTAAATAACTTAGTCCAAAAATTACTAGTGAAAATGAGATCTCTATCACTGAAAATGATCTTAGGGTCCCATGCATTTTTTAAACTATATTGAGAAAAGTAGTAGCTACTATACTACCAATAAATGGCTATGATAAAGAACAAAAATGAGCATACTTACTAAGATGATCCACAACAACCATGATAACATTTTGACCATCAGATCTTGGTAACCCTATAATAAAATCCATAGATACCTCTTCCCAATGCTGGCTAGGGATGGATAAAGGTTCTAAAAGACCTAGGGTTTTGATGGTTTTGACTTTGTTTTGTTGACAGATCATACATTCAGCCACATATTTGTGGACATCCCCCTTGAGTCCTTCCCAAAAAAAATCTTGTTTGATTATGTGATAGGTTTTCAAAAATCTTGAATGACCCCAAATTGGAGTTGTATGAATTTCCTAAAAGATTTTTTATTTAAGAAGAGAATCTTTACATAGGTACAATCATTTTTTATACTATAATGCATTACCTTTCCATGTGAATTTTTCAAATCCACTTAAACCTTGCTAAAGATTTCGAATCAAATCATGGGTAGCACTATCATGTTCCCATTCTGATCGTGTTTCATTTAGCCAATCTACCTTTAAAATGGTTGTGGCACATAGCAATACCTCAACTGATTCATCCTTTCTAGATAGTGCATCTGCCACCACATTATGCTTGCCTTTTTTGTAGACTATTTCAAAATCATAGCCTAATATCTTAGTTACCCATGTCTGTTGTTCTTCAGATGACAACCATTATTCCAAAAAATATTTGAGACTATCATGATCGGTCTTTACCTGAAAGTGATGACCCATCAAATAAGGTCTCTATTGTTTGATTATATGCAAAATGGCCATCATTTTATTCTCTTAGATGGGCTTGTGCTGATTTTTACCCTTTAGTTGACGACTTTCAAATGCAAGTGGTCTACCTTCTTGCATGAGTACAACACCCATACCATACCCAAATGCATCACATTCTACCACAAAAGTCTTAGAAAAATTAAGAGTGGCCAATACTGGAGTAGTGCACATAGCCAATTTTAATTGTTCAAATGCCCAAGTAGCTACATCAGTCCACTGAAAGGAGTCTTTCTTCAATAAAGAGGTGAGTGGGGCTGCAATACTACCAGAATTTTTGACAAACCTACGATAGTAACGAGTTAGCCCCAATGATCCTCATGGTTTCTTGAGTGTCTTAGGAATTGGCCAGTCCACCATTGCTTGGATTTGTTTAGGATCCATTTTCACTCCTTCATAAAAAACCAAATGACCCAAATATTCAACCTCACAATCCCCAAAAGTACATTTAGAAGGTTTGGCATACAATTGATGTTGTTCTAAAATGGAGAGTACCTATTTTACATGTTGCAAATGGTCTTCCTAATTTTTACTATAAATGAGGATATCATCAAAGAATACTAGAACAAATTTCTTCAAAAATGGCCTAAAAATAGTATTCATCAAACTCTGAAAAGTAGATGGTGCATTTGTTAGACCAAAAGGCATAACCAAAAACTCATAATGGCCCTCATGAGTCCTGAAAGCTATTTTGGGTATGTCTTCATCACGGATCTAGATTTGATGATACCCAAAACATAGATCTAACTTGGTAAAATAAAAATCACCATTCAATTCATCTAGAAAATCATTAATGATAGGAATAGAAAACTTATCTTTGATAGTGTACTTGTTGAGTTATTTGTAGTCAAGGCACATCCTTCAGGTGTCATCTTTTTTTCTCACCATGACAACTAGTGAATAATATTCACTTTGGCTATTTTGAATGATTCCTGCATCCAACATCTCCTATACCATATTTTCAATTTCATTTTTTTAGGCATAGGGATACCTGTATGGCTTGATGTTGGGTGGTGTACTACCATGAATAAGTTTGATAACATGATCATGTGTGCAGCTAGGTGGAAGTCCTTTTGGCATGTCACCAAAAACAATAGAATGGGCATCAATCACTTGTTACAGATCAAGAGGTGGAGATGGTTGAGTTGGTTTTACTTCCATGTAAAATAAGTGAGTTAAAAATCCTTTAGCACCCTTACAAGAAATCGTTGTCATATGATGGGAGCTAACAAGTTATAGAGATTTAGCCCTTAATCCCCTTATCTCAAATGTCTTTTCTTCAGAATGAAAACACATGAATAATTCTTGGAAATTCATCTCAATAGTGCCCAAAGTGGTGAGCCACTATACTCTTAGAACAATATCAGCTCCACCCATGGGAATAACAAACATAGGAGAATCCAGCAAGTAGTCTCCCATGGACAGCTTAATACTATGACATTTTCCTGAACAACTAACAGTACCACCATATACAATAATAACCTAAAATTTTAGAGCTAGATAAATGAAACAGTTCAAATGAGCTACTAACTTATTGTTGATGAAGTTGTGTGTGCTCCCAGAATCAATCAAGACAGTGACCTTTTGTTTCTTAAGGAAACCCATCACCTTAAGAGTTTGGGGAGTACTAATACCTGAAAGGGCATGACAAGAAATAATAGGCTGAAAGTCTTCATATTCCTTCTTAGGACCTTCTGCATCCTCACCATGTACTTCTTCATCATCTTCATCATCATTGGCACTTTCAATGTAAAACAACTTCTTTTTAACACAACGATGGTCTTTGCTCCATTTGTTGTCGTAACCATAACACAACCCTTTGGCTCATTTCTCCTCAGTTTTTTGTTATGTTAATCTGGTGGAATGTGGAAATGATGGTCTAGAAAGGTGTGATCATGACCAGTAGTGAAATTTTTCTTTTTGATCATCTCTCTTTCTTCTGCCATACGTGCCCTAGGGATAGCTTCTCATATAGATGTTGGGTTAAACATTCGAACCTCAAATTAGATGTTATCTTTGAGGCTACCCAAAAATAGATGAGTCAAATTTTCCTTAGTGATATCTTTCACTTGTAAAGAGAGATTTTGAAATTGATAAATATAATCCTTCATAGTTCTTGATTACCGCAGTTTGGCTAATTGGCTGAAATAGTTCTCAGAGACATTAATCTGATAATGAGCCAACAACTCCTTAGTAAAAATAGACCATATAATAGGAGCACCATTATTTTTATTTTGAGTACATAACCAGTGATACCAAATGAATTTCTCAGGGCTTGATACAAAGATGCCACTATCACCTTCTGAGAATCAAGGGTTTGATGCAACTCAAATAAATTCTCAATTTGGGTAATTCAAGTGAGAGGATCCTTACCATTGAACTTACGCATGTCCACTTTTGGCAACATCGGTTTCATACCAACATGGGAGTCATTGCTGTTGAGAGGAGGATTTAAATGCTGAAGTAGAGGGTTGTTGGGTTGAAACTAAGATGTAAGGGTAGCCAATTGTGTAGTGATATGATGTAATTCATTGTGAACCCTACTAATCTCTCTATGCATCCCTGAAACATCAGCTTGGACTGCAACAAAGTCATCATGCCTCACCAAGTTCTTTATGTCCCCCTGAAGCTGAGAAATAGTTGGATCTAAAGTTACAGATTCCATGTCATTGGTAGAAGGAGTCTCAGGAGTTTCTTGCCCCTTTTTCTTCCCTAAGTACTAGGACCTGCCATATACAAACCCTAGGAGGATTTTTACCCCAAAAAAAGTGTACTAGGAGATGGTACCATTGCAATCGCCTTGCCAAGATGAATCCAATGACTACCTTTTCATGCTAGGGTAAAAATTTTAGCACCAGAAAAGTGTACCACTAGAATATACCGATGCAATTATCTCACCAAGATGAATCCAATGACTGCAATTGTGCAAAGGGAAATGTTTTTTCTAGAAAAAAAATAATTCTTCCCAAATTGCAAGTTATATTTTTTCGCTCCCACCACTCCTAGAAGCCACGTCATGCTAGATCCAAAAAAAATGTTGTAGAAAACTTACCCAAATCGAAGCTCTAATACCACTTGTAATGAAATTAATTAGATGTTCACACATAATGATTTTATATCGCACAGAATAAGCAAATATAAGAGATCACACAACAATAATTGATAGCAAAGAAGAATACTGGATAATATAACAAAGCTAATTCAAGGGGAAAACCTCCATAACAATGCACTAATAGCATACTACTCAACATAATCAATAAAGACTAACCACTACCTCTTATGTATAGCCTACTTAGCCAAGGTTATTCCATAGGCCGACCTATCTAAGAACATAGAGAAATGTAAAAAGTATATTAAAGAGGTATGTAAGCCACAAGTCGACCACAAATATCCCTAGACACACCAATGGTTAAAAGCATAGCAGATGCCACCCTTTGATAAAAATTTCATAGCTATGCAATAGGCATTGATGCTTGAAATGACCTGATTGATGACACAAGAAGCAAGTATTGTTCTCCACCTCAATGCATTGTAGCCAAGAACCCATAGAGGATTGAATCTAAATGAATTGAGGTAGGGGAGAGGAGGTATTAATAGAAATACATAAATGAGTAAAGGAAGCAAGTGAACGTTCCTTAGTGATATTGTTGATTATTACCATCTTGCCAAGCAAGTCGCCAATTCTAGTCAAGAGACTCTCCTTCCAGAATTCTATCGGTAAAGTAGACTAACAAATCCATCTAATTGAGAGCCCAAAATCAACATTAAGTGCATCAAATTTTGGTACCCATGATTGAAGGTGGAGCCCAGAGAAAACCAAAATCTTGGGACTTTTTCGTAAGACACTCAATTTTAAATCCTCCTGAGAGAAAATCACCATAAAGAACCCATTTTTTAGAAAACACGATTTGAAATCAACCCCCCAATTCTCCCAACACCACTTTTTGACCTCATTTCATAGGAAAGGCTTCCCAATGAATTTGCGGATAAGGGCATAGGAGGATAGCATATCAATTTCCTTATCCAGGGTGTCGCAAGATAGATCGGTTAGCAGTGGATCTACATTTCCTTTACTATCCTTCCTTGAGCCAAGGTGATGCTAACTCATGAAAGTGGGAAGAGAAACAAGAACCGCCAACCCACAACCATTCACTTCCATCCCAGGAGCAAAGAGGCTCTATCTCAGGGCCAAAATAGGGGAAACACTAGGGTGGTCCAAGAGAACTCGAGATGTGGACTTGTCTCGTTGCGTTGAACACAAGTTTCAAGCCACATGCCAACCCCCTGTCACATTAAACACCGAGATGGTAGTCCATTGCATCAGATACTTCTCACGAATACCCTGTTGTAGCTTAGTGTGCGAACAACGCTAGAGAATGGTCATCCCAAAAATGGATCCTGAGACCTCCCACTTCAAACACTCAACACACTCACCGCTAGACTATCATTATATGATATATTATTAGTAATGTTATATTTTATAAATATTATATAATAATTATATAATAGTAATAAGAACAACCAAAAAATGGATTAACCTTCCTAAAGCCCTGGGATTAGGCAATGAAGAACATTATTCATTAAGTACTTACGTGGCAAGTAAGTATGACACCAATACTCCACCGTACCAACGCATCTGACATAGTTAAATCCATTACTAGAAACACATTACAAATTTGAATGTGCATATGCTTAGTATCATATCTCGGGGAAATGTGTCAAAATATAAAACATGTGAAAGTCCAATGTTATGTCGCACAACTCTTAGTCAAACACATAACATTCTAGATCATTCTTTCTTGGGTGAAATGCTAATCTAAATTTGTATATTTTGTAGAATGAGAGATCTGCCACTCAACAAGATCTATTGCTCTGCAACCTTTATACAATGTGGTACATATTTGAACCCACACCAACAATCAATTCTTGCCCAAGCTAGTATTCTTCCAATCTTGAAAGCTGTAACTTACAGGGCGGTACTCTCATTGATTGCATGCACATGGCAAATTGCTTGTGCGACAAAGCAAACCGTAGATTAAAAAAGAAGAAATTAAGCAAGCAATAGGGATGCCCAACTCAGGTAAACATGTCTATCCCTCTACAAATGACGATGGAGTTGAGATTACTATCTGTCTAACCAAATTTAAAATATGAGAAAATAAATCAGGATTACTGTTGGATTTTATCATTGACCAGTTTGTGCAGTTTGTTGCGAAGTTCTTAATGTGGAGGAGCCGCTTAGCCACATAGATGACTTCTCGCCGTTGTTAAGCTCCAAATGTTGAAGGGAATTTATGAGATCTACCATAACCCTCTGACCACTTGTTCCCCTATCACACATGTCCACAAGAAAACATTATAACCAGTAGTGCTAAGCTCCAAATGCTGAAGGGATTTGTTCGTCCACAATCTTCATCTTCAGAGGTATCAATGAAGCCCATTGTGCAGATTGCACTGGCCATGGAATAGTTTTTTGGCCAATCGCGAGGCAACATAAAGCGTTTCTAGAAGGCAGTCGATGAGCCAATTTTAAGAAGAAAATATGATCCTTTCTATTTGATTCATACGCTGTCACAAGCTTTTCTGGTCGAGAATAAACTCTATAAAAATGCGTTTATTGAAACGAATGCAACTGGTAGTAGTAATAGAGAAATATCAGAATTTAGATATGCCTTTGGCCAAGCCATTTACACAAGAGATTAACTTTGTGTTGACCCCCTATCACCAAGTATACCTATATCTTGCATATCGTGCTCTATTGTCACATTTTTAACGGATTGTCAATATTTGTTTTAACCTTTCGAGATGACGTGTATTCCAACTAGAACTCTCCACATAATGACGTGCATTCCAACTAAAACTCTCCACATAAAAACTTCAGGGATGTTGAAATATTATTTATCATAATTAATGTGATTCAAATCCATTTACCTCATATTTTAAAGCTAATATATTTATTATATTATATAAACCAAGTTAAAACAATTGGTTTAAGATGTTATTTATCTTAATTAATATGATTATAAATGTGCATTAACAGTGTTGAGGCATTTTACGAGCAATCAAAATAAGGATAACTAAAAATATCTATTCCATAAAAATATTTTTGGTGTCTTAGACCAGCGCCTTATCCTTTGGGCCACGGAGTCATTATGCAAGAATGTCGAGAATCGATTTGTCTATTAAATAAAACAAAAGGTATTTTTTGGTTTATTTTTAGGAACCTTTCTTTTTTTTTAATTATGCAGCAAGTACTCTAGCCTCACGACTTTGCTAATTAAAATACGATGGAAATTTTTGTTAGGAACCCAAGGAAGCACAATTGATTACCAAGCAACTAAACATGCGAAAATAACCAGAATCACAAGTAACTAGAATTCGGAAATAACACAGAATATGAGAGACAATACCCAATTGTATTAATACACTTCCAGAAGGAAATACAACAAAGAAGATGCCACCTTCTTCCTTACACACCTCTAGGGCATAAACAATAAATCTCCTCAAGAGCTCACTCTCTCTCTTACGGTCCCAACACACAACTCAAACACAGAGTTGGTGTTCACCTCCAACCAGTCAGTATCCACTACTGCCAGTACACCGAGTATATCCACATACTCAAACCGAGTACACAACGTACTCCAAGTAGATCTCCCATGAACTTGCAACACCCTGCAACTCAAATGATCTTACTTTGGAAGGAACTACCTTGCCTTCCTCTTTGCTCTCCAACTGAGTACACACCGTACTCCAAGTAGATATCTTCTGATCTTGCTACCTGTTGTGTTGCTGTCACCTTGATCCTGCTGCCACCTGCAGATCAACCTGGTTCTGCACACCTGCAAACCTTAGACCTCGCACACACATACACTTGCAAATTAATGATCTTACTTACCATGTAGATTTCTAAACGTGGCCTTGCACACCTGCTGACCAAGATCCTACATACATGAAGAATCCTTCTGATTCTCCAAACCAGTACCCATACTTGGCACTGTGGCACTAGGAGGAACACACCTTGCTCTCTTCACTCTGAAGGAGCTAATATTTGCTCTCTTACTCTCTAACACAAATTACAATACAGCCCACAAGTCTATTATATAGATCTCATGCAAACAATAATTAGACACTTAATTACAATAATTAGATCCATGGCTTCAAGTCTATAATTGGCCTTCTACATGCAAACAATCGGTTCGTTAACTAATTGTCCATGGAACTCGCAGTTTAGAACCGCACAGGTGACCGATGTCGGTCCCTGTCTGCCTGTGGGTGACCGACGTCGATCGATCCATGACCATCATCGGTAGCTTCTTGTCTCCACATGATCGACATCGGTTGGCCTGACCGATGCCGACGACTGTGACACTCAGCACCCTCCTCTAATGTTTGCATCAGTAAAGCTTTTAGCTCCACAACCTAACAATCTCCCACTTGGAGATAAACATCTACACTATACCTGTACATGTACCCCATCTAATCTATTTCCTAGCTTGTATCCCTCTTCAGGATCAATCTTGAAGACCACCCACCACACAACCTATGGTGCACCTCCTGTCATCCAAGTAATCTGTCACATCTGAACCTACAAATCCATGTAGTGAAGTCCTGACCCTACATAGCATGTATACCTGCTTCTAGTCCCTCTCATATACCTGAGAACTCACTTCCCTGAATTGGCTCCTAACTCTCTGATAGCTCCCACTGCTGGGAAAAACTCAGGTTTATATCAGACCTCATGTGATTTCAGACACTGAACTGCCTAGCCCTTGGTGTGCTCCAATTTTGCATCCTACGTATTAAACCTCACCAACACCTGATTCACATCAGCTCCCACTGGAGACAAAATCAACTTGTGATCTTCCATGTCTCTCATGCCAAAGAATTTCGCTGCTCCAAATTCCTCATGACATGCCACTAAACTAACCTTACCCTTAGCTCAGCAAAACCCTGTATGTCTAAACCTTCAGCTTGCATATCACCTACATACAGTAACAAGATAATGTTGCGACCATCATCCATCTGGTAAGACAAACACAATGGTTACACTGACATTGACTAAAGCCCTACTTTGTCATTCACCTGTCAAACCCTATACCACTGTCTTGCAGCTTCTTCAAGACCATATGACCTGGCCTTTCATCTCACGTATCCATTATCTCTATTCTTTAACCAAGGAATTCATTCGTCTCTCAGTGCTTTCATACCGGCTGGCAACCCTACCAAATCTCTCGTTTGGTTCTACATCCTGTTCATGCCATGCTCCCACTATTTCCTGGATCCTTCCTGCTCTGCAGTGAGCAACTAGTATAAAAAAGAAGAACAACAAATTTGAGGCTTACTTACCCTTTCAGTCCTCCACATGGGTGTTTGAAACTCCTTGACAGCTTGTTGTCTGCCCAAAATCCATTCCAGTGACCGACCTCGGTCACCACACAGTCTGCATCTGACCGACGTCGATTCCATGCGACTGTCCAGGTCATCGATGTCGGTTATCCTACCGACGTCAGTCTCTACCTGCCCGACACCACCGACTTCTCTGGTCTGCACATGATCGACGTCGGTACCTGTCTGTTCGATGTCGGTTCCCCTTGATCGATGCCAATACTTGTGTTTTCTTGTGAGTGATGACTTTTTACCCATGAGCTTTTCTTTGAATCATACCCATGTCTAAACTGCCCTGCTTAGAAGTATCTAGCCCCCTCTGCTGATTTTTGTCCGTCATCTCCTCCAAAAACACCAAGGCTTTCCAGTTCTTCAGTTTATCAAATACATTAGACTTCCTTTTCCTGCAATAAATCCAATCCTTTCTTGTAGCATCTCACTGCTCACAAAAATCTCAGTCTATGCTCTCTGAAGCTGAACTCTTACCATATGACTTAAGAACATCCATTCCCTTCTCACTTATGTGACCAAGCCTACAAAGCCACACCTATGCAACAAAAGTGGAATCAGTAATACAAGCAAGTAGATAAAGAGTACATACTTTCTTACCACATGCTAATTCAAGTGCATCCTTGGTAACATTCTAAGATCCACTGTGAGAGTTCCTGTGCATCTCTCATCACCCAAATTTCTTAAAGAAATTAGCCGCATCTCCAAGACTAGGACTTGCATGACCTCCTTCAACACCCATGTGTTGGCCATCTGCAATTTCAGTCGCACTTCCTCTTTGCCAATACTATGACAAGGCTCACCAACCCCTCTAATTGGGGTTGCATGGAAAGAGGCAACATAATCTAAAAAACAAAATTATATTTTATCCAAGAAACATCCCATAGCATCCTATGCAACAACACCTACAACATCTACATCTTCAGTTCCTTCATGCTGATCTGCTACCAACCAACAATATTTCTTTATCTGCTCTTTCTTTCTATAACACCGTAATTGACCATTCGTGCTTTTCAGTTTCTCCATTCTTAGCTTACTTTCTTCTGCCATTGCTTTACTCCCACTCAATCAGAAACCCCTGAGAGTGACTTGTAATCAAACACAAAATCTACTCCCTGCAACCTTAGCTCTGATACCAACTGTTAGGATCCGAAAGCACAATTGATTACCAAGCAACTAAACATGCAGAAATAACCAGAATCACAAGTAACTAGAATTCGGAAATAACACAGAATATGAGAGACAATACCCAATTGTATTAATACTCTTCCAGAAGGAAATACAACAAAGAAGATGCCACCTTCTTCCTTACACACTTCTAGGGCTCCCACACCTCTAGGGCATAAACAATAAATCTCTTCAAGAGCTCACTCTCTCTCTTACGGTCCCAACATACAACTCAAACACAGAGTTGGTGTTCACCTCCAACCAGTCAGTATCCACTACTGCCAGTACACCGAGTATACTCACATACTCAAACTGAGTACACAACGTACTCCAAGTAGATCTCCCATGAACTTGCAACACCTTGCAACTCAAATGATCTTACTTTGGAAGGAACTACCTTGCCTTCCTCTTTGCTCTCCAATTGAGTACACACCGTACTCCAAGTAGATCTCTCCTGATCTTGCTACCTATTGTGTTGCTGTCACCTTGATCCTGCTGCCACCTGCAGATCAACCTGGTTCTACACACTTGCAAACCTTAGACCTCACACATGCATACACCTACAGATCAATGATCTTACTTACCATGTAGATCTCTAAATGTGACCTTGCACACCTGCTAACCAAGATTCTACATACATGAAGAATCCTTCTGATTCTCCAAACCAGCGCCCATACTTGGCACTGTGGCACTAGGAGGAACACACCTTGCTCTCTTCACTCTGAAAGAGCTAATATTTGCTCTCTTACTCTCTAGCACAAATTACAATACAACCCATGAGTCTATTATATAGATCTCATGCAAACAATAATTAGACACCTAATTACAATAATTAGATCCGCGGCTTCAAGTGTATAATTGGCCTTCTACATGCAAACAACCGGTTTGTTAACTAACTGTCCGTGGAACTCGCAGTTCGAAACTACACAGGAGACCGACGTCGGTCCCTGTCTGCCTGGGGGTGACCGAAGTCGGCCGATCCATGACCGTCGTCAGCAGCTCCCTGTCTCCACTTGACCGACGTCGGTTGACCTGACTGATGCCGGCGACTGTGACACTCAGCACCCTCCTCCAATGTCTGCATCAGTGAGGCTTTTAGCTCCACAACCTAACAATTTTTTAACCATTTAAAAGCTAAAGCGGTAATTGCTTTTTATCCCCTGGACCGGCTAAACTTATTAAAAGCTTTTTAATAATTTATGTTTCCTACAAATCATATTTAGTATTTATTGATATTCTTTTTTCTTAATTGCAACTTATTATTATATTCTTTAAAATAATTTGTTATTCTTAATCTCTAATTGTTTATTCGAGAATGTTATGTAAGGAAAGTGAACTTCAAATTTAAGATCTCAAAAAATATAAAAATACACGTATCAGCAAACTTTGAAATGCAAGAATGTAGACTAAAGTCGAGAACTAAGTTTAACGGTTCCACCTTGGCTGTTATGATTTTTTACAATAAAATTTACTTACTAAACATTACCCTTTAAATATTATCAGACTAGAAGAAATAAATATTAAAAATAAATTACATATTTATTATAATATTTTAGAGGTTTTTTTTTTTTTTTCTTTAAAATTCATGATGTGTGTAAAATTTTTATCTGTAAATCTAATAAGGTTTATCAAATAATTAAATTCATCAAATTTAATTTATAAATAGAATTACAAATTTTATGGTATTACACATATTTTTTATATATAAATAAGCCACAGTAACAGGATTCACAATTTTAGATAGGTTATAAGCAATGGTTTCAACCGATTCTAATACATTTCACCGCTGAGCCTAACCAGTTGGTACGTTTAGCGTGGATTATCATGCTGGCAGTCCATGCTGACGTCTCCGTTGGTCATGGCCGTCTATTTAGTTAACTGTTAATTTTTTCTATTTTATTTTTTTTATTTTGATTTCAAATTTATAATATCCCGCCTTCATTTTATTTTGAATTTTGAAAACCACCCCGCGCCAAGCGAATCCGATATGTAAATATAGCCTTTTGGTTCAGTTTCGTGGCCATTTTTGCGGTCTGACTGTTTTTATTTCATTTTGCTCTTGGAGTTTATGATTTCCTTGTTTTGATTGTCTACGCTGCTGACTAGGTTGTTGATGGGTACCTTCGTCTTGTGCATGACCAGAAATGGCATTACTCCAGCGATTATACAGGCTATCTTCCTAGTTCTGTGCCAGAACGGTCAAAGGATGGGGCTCTACGGGGTCTATATTCGAACGGTTAATTAGAGAAGTAAATAAAGCCCCGAACGGTGCTCGAACTGGGGACCTTTCTTGGTGCATCGGCGCTCCGTATGGCCGGCGTGGCGCGGGAGCAGTGGCTTAGCCCACAAATTCTGTGTGTGGATGAGTTGGGTGGTCGGGGTTCCGTGAAAGATTTAAGGACACAATGCTGGTGAACGGTGACGTGACGCTGTTTCACTAGTTCATGCAGCATGTAGCGTACATGAATTTGAGGGAGGCCATGCTGCCGCCGTTGGAGGGGCGAGCTTAACCAGCATGCGCTAACTTCCGGCATGCTGGTCTTCGTCGGTCATCGGCCGGAAAGTCTCCGTCGGTCTTCCCCAGCTCAGCGTTCGACATCAAACCCGTTAAATTGCCAACCGGTCCTACTGCGGTCATCGCCACCGTCACCGTCACTGCCAATCGCCCATCAACTGTCACGGTCATGCCAACATCCACAGTGACCATCACAACCACCTTCCCGGCCACTGTCACCGTCATTGAAACTAACCACGAAGACATTGAGACCGTGAACAGTGATTGCGCAGGGGTCACTCATCTTGGCATGTGGCACGGATCCAGCATGGCATGTGAATCATTCCATGGTAAACTCGAATTATCATCCCTGTAAACACTAATTATCATGCCTTGTAATCATTAATCTCTTATGCCCCTATTGTTAACTAGGTAAAACTTAAAGATCAAACGGATGTCATTTACCATTCACTCACTGTTGAATCCAAGATGGAGGAAGAGAGCTCAAGCAGAGGCGGTAAAAAAAAGGTCGGAAACTTCCAGGTTTAATCCTAGGTTTTACACTAGTCCATTCTACCAAGTTTTCAAATTTGATAAAAGTTGATAAACCAATCAACTTTGAGGTCCATTTTGCTAGGTTTTATCATTTTCACAGAGTCATTCATATTTGTGATCGTAGTAGGTTTAGGGATGTATAAAACATGCATATGACCCTGCATAAAACATGCAAATGTTATAAGGTTAAGCTTAGCGCATTAACAACTAATATGGTTCATTTTGCAGGTTAAATGTGCATATAACCATGCACTAGGAATTTGACCAACAGAGGTCTACAACCCCATCGAAGACAGAGCCTCTGTTTTGAGAGGGGCAAGTGGACATTGACTATTACGAACCAAGGAATAAGCTAAACAAGGAAATAAATCTCAGAGTTTTTATTAAATGTGAAAAAATTGAATCCATAACTTATTAACACAGAGAAAATCCAAAACATAATAAGCAAGAATAGGTATGGGGAAAAAAGGAAAACACTTCAAATAAACACATTCACAGTGTGTTTGTAAGCCTCCTTTGCATGAAGGTACCACATAGCATAAATTATTTAGATGAAAATGCAAAGAAAAGAAATGAATATTCTAATAAATCCTTTAAAAGGACATCTGTCTTCAATTTACCTATACCTATTGTTTCTCGAGCCTTGTTTCTCCTTGGCAGAGGCCCACTAAACATAAGGCTAAGCTTGCCCAGGATTTTGTCTCTGTTAATAAGTTATTTTTATACATAAAGACAAGCTCTCATATGCAGGGTTATATGCACTAGGAATTTGACAAACAGAGTTGTTCAACAGGGTAGAACAGGTTGTATAGGAACCTCTATAGTATTTTCCAAGCTTTAATATCTTGAGCTTTATTATTTATTCATGTTTTTTTATTCACCATTTCATGTGTATTTATGCTTGCAAGTGCCTAATTGAACTCTATTCTTTGTGATGGGGTCATCATGTATGTGTGCTTTTAAGTACATTAAAAGTGTTACTCTTATCATATTTCATGTGTTTGTGCAGAATTCTACTTTGTAAGTGTGTGAGTCCATGTTTCTTGTACTCCCATTGTACTATGTAGTGTATACTTATTATTGATGACTTCTTCATTTAGAATGTTCAGTGAGCTTATTAAATATTGTCATCAACCTCTTTCATAGAAGCTACAACTGAAATTAATTTTTTTGCATACAATCTCCATGGACTTGATATTTCAGTATTCAAAAATATTATTGTTAACCTTTGAAATTTACAACAGAAATGTTTTGGTTCTTTTAAAGTTTTCAAAATGTAATGTACCCATTACATTTTCTCTATCTCATCTACTACATACAAAGGTTCGATTAGCTTGTCCTTGAATCGCCACATGAGGTGTTGTCATATTATATAGATTGTTTGTAAATGAATTGGTATGTTATGTTTCTATAATGTGAAAATACAATCTCTGCTTTGGAACATTACACTATCTACAAAAAATGTAATGCTTTCTCATATGTACATTTCCTTGTTGGAGGCTCGTAATATATACTTTCAATATAGGGTGTCAATTTCATGAATAGTGGTTGCCCTAATTATTCTGTGACTTCTATGTTACATTTCCAAGTACTCGGATTACCCTGCCCATTGACACACCATTGTACTCTCATGGTGAATTTTACAATGATTTCTATAAGCAATTCATTGGTAAGGGTTAGTGTTGTAGAGCATATTCTTAACTTGTTTGAATGCAAGTTGTTGTTTGTTGGCAACTAATATTATGAATGTTAACTGCTCCAGATTTAAGATGGATGAGTGGGAATTAGACGATTGCCTCAAAGAACTTTATGTTGAGACTAAACAAATGGTATGCATTTTTAGCTATTGTACTTGAAGGTGAATTTGAATTGTATTATTTTTTTGTTGATGCTAATTTGTTGCGACATGCATTGTGTTAGGAGAAAGAAGTCAATTGGAAGTCCTCATTGCGTGCAAGTGCTCAGTTTAGACATTCCCCTTGCTCCCTTGGAGATCAAACAAAGAAGCTATATGGAACATCAACCATTAGGGATGGTATTCCCACTGTTATGAGATAGCCATCCCCTACCCACCAATAACCAGGGGTGCAATCCTAGTGCAAGATTGATTGTTTACCGAATAAAGATGCAAACAAGGGGATAACATAGGTAATTTTATTTATGGTTTGTGTATTTTCAATCCCTGATTTAATATTCTTGCTGCATATGTAAAATTCTCAATATTTGCGAACTATGCATCCATATTTTGATTTGTTACATCTTTTTTAATACTATAAGAGGAGGGGGTGGAGCAGACCAAAGGTGAAGAGTGTGTCCCTGAAATGCCCAATGACTATTTCTCAAGAGATGTATGGGAACCTTTAGTTGCCCTTAATGTTTGATTACTCCTCATGTTAAATAATGTTTCTTTTTTCCCTCTTACACCAATCAAAATTAGAATACTTTTGACACACCATATGTTTTTCTATGTTGTTTTAGTTGAAAGGGGTGGAGCGGAGCCATGTGGATGTGGTTGATAGTCACCTGCATAATGACTTCATCCCTACAGATGTGCATATTGTTTGTACTCTCTCTTTCGTTTGTCATGCTCATAGCCCCATGTTTGTTGTTCCATATATGTTTAGACTCACATATATATGTCCACCTATGTGGTAGGAGGAGGTGGAGTCATATGACCTTAGATGACAATGATGATGAGGATGTCGATGATGATGATGACTGGCTTTCAGATGCTTCACAATCTAAAATGGAGGAGGAACTGAATGTTGTAAGAACATTTGATTGTCTTTGATGATGTTATCTTATGTTTATTATTTTATGCTTTTAACATTTTATTGTGTTTGATGACATTATATTTTGTTTATTGATTAATGCTTTTAACCTCACATTTCTTCCTTTTTTAATGATAGTATTCAAGCGAGTATAGTATCGAAGATTGGGGTATTGTTAGGTAAAATATGCACCTTTGCTTGTTGAGGCCATGTGTCAAATTTAGAGTTGATGGTGACCATCCATTTTGGTCACGAGACAGACTTAACACTCATCGTCATAAGATTCATGGTTGGCAACCCATTCCAAGGAGGCTCCCTGGGCATGCTGGAAGTGGGAAATGTAAGTCAAAGGGAAAAGAAATCACAAAAAAGACAAATAGAAAGGAGGCCAATAGAGAGACTCTTGAAAAATTAGAGCATCATCAAGAGAGATAGGATGGAAAGATCGTGGCTAGCTAGGGAGGATGTGTCTGAGCTATGTTATCTCAATGAGATAGCCTTGAAGTCTATCAATGACGAGATGGGTGCATATGATTCAAGTGAAAACTTGGCACTGAGAAGGGAATACTACATTCAACGAAGAGAATATCATCGACAAATGGAGCGATAAAGGGAATGGGTGGAGAAACAACAAAGTGCATGCAATAATGGACCTCAAGTTAAATGAATTATGTTCATTGATTTTCAAAAAGTTAATGTTAAGTTCAATTCAACTTACTCAATATTAACATTGATATTTATGCAATAATCACCATTTCAATTACAAAGGGATGACCCTCAAACCCATTCTAGTGATGACAATCACATTCCTTTAAGAGAAATGCATTTGCAAAATGGTAGATATGTTTGTTGGGGGGTGTAACAAATGAAAGTGTGCATGATAGGTTGCCTCACAAATTGATAATTTACTTCTTACGATGACTTCGTATTATATGCACTCTTCTTTATTCCCCTACCTTTCTTTCAACCCTGCCATTATATATTTCGATAGTGTCGTTTATTGTTATTGCATATAGGCTTTTGATAGAGACGAGTTATTACATTTATAGGCATGGATGGACCATGTTTCGGAGGTATGATAGTTACTTCTTATTTACCAAAATTGATAAGTTTATTCTTCATGTTGGTGTCTTATTCTTTCATTTTGTCAATATTTTTAAACTACACATTTTCAAGTGTTGGTGTCTAGGGTGACATATGCATATACATGTATTCATGTGGTTGATCGCTTCCACTTGTTTGTCCATTTATAGAGGCCTAATGGCCATGGTATGAACATTGATATTGCCTTGCAGCTATTGAATTGGATATTATTATTTATATACATACATTTTTTCATAATTTGTATGACATGTATGATGTGTGGTCAAACATATTATTTGGACAAGAGATTTGAATACAAGTGTTTCATTTTTGGTTTGTGTTGGATACGTAGTTTTTTATTTATGTATGACTTAAGCAATGGTTTGGTGGTTAATTTTCATTTACCAATGTATTTCATAATGATGCATGGTTGAATGATGCAATGTTTTTCCCATGTACTCATCATATCTTTTTTATGTGTATGGTATGTGATGTTTTCGATAGGCGATCTATTGTCTTCACATGTATACCTTATTCTCCTTTCATTCTTTCACATGTTGGTGAAAAGTGCACATGTTCGCATGTCTTTACATCTCTATAAAATTAACCATGGTGGGAAGGAGTGCAATATAAGATTTGTATATATGGCTTGTTTCTATAACATTCCTTTATCTCATATCATGTGTTTGTTTGTTCAGGCAATCGACACAACAACTGTCAATGTCTATGGGTTACGGTTTGAGGCAGGGGAGGAGGGGCGAGAAGGAATGGGTTATTACTCCAATACATCACAATGACCATGCCACAGGTAAAGAATGATGGTATTCTCTGCTGGTTTTTGGTGTTTCAAAATAATTTGTAAATTTGTCATTAGTCATTGCAACGTGCAATACTATCCATTTCACTTGCCCACTTTTCTCATTTGTCAACATTGGGATAATATAATGATTTCATTGATTTCATTTAAGTTAGAAAACTCTGTGTATAAGGAAATTATTTGTAATATAAAAAAATTAGATGTTCTTGGATTTTGAATCTTATCATTGACTTTCACATGTATTTTTTACAGACAAAGTCCTAAATATAAAAGATAATGTGGCTTCCCAATTTATTGAGGACAAGTAATAACTTCTCTCAAGGATGAGATCCTAGAATGTAATGGGTGCAGAAGAACATCTCGGTTTGCAACTATCACTAGCGGTTGTAAAAAATAATCACTCAAGAGGGAAAACTAGTTTTTGTCTGAGCTTATTGATGGTGTGAGGGCAAAGCTTATCAAGTTGGAAATTGCATTGGATAAGAAGACCAGATAAGTCAATAAGTTGCATTTTGCACTTCTCACACTGAGGGATGAGAAGGTGGATGCTAAAATAAAGTTTGTCAATCTACAAGCTGTCCATGCCTACACAAAATCACTCCATGATGCAAAGATAGAGACTGTGTGGGCCATGTAATTGAAACATGAAGGAATAGTTTCCATAGATGAGCACCAGTTGTAAATATTTAAGGTGGATTTCAATATATTGTTTTCACAAGCCAATGGGATGTCTCCCAATACACGTTGTATTCCATACACAAATAATGATAATTAGTTTTGTGTAATGGCTTATGTGTCCGATATTCCATGCATGCTTATGAATTTGGATGGAAATCAATTGAAACACATGCTTATTCACATTTTAATATATAAAATTGATGTTTATTTACCACTAGTTTCTTACTTCATCTTGTGTATTTAAGTTGTTTATGATTGAACGAATGACTATGTTCAAAATTTTTGTAGGTGCATGTTAAGAGACCTAGAAAAGTATGGCAAATGGTTGTTTACCAATATATTTTGACTCTAATTCATGTATAAATGTGTTTTCATGCTATTTGATCACCATATAATGGTTTTATAATTAGTTCCAAGTGATTGGATGTTTTATAATGTTAAATAAGTTCATTTACAAGTTGACTGTGTAGAAGGCAGAACATACCTAAAAGGGAACATGAATTGAAGGTTTGCTTCATTATTTGACTCTCAATATTCTTTGAAGGTGTATTAATGTTGGATAAGTAGTGTACAATGGTTTTTTAACATAATTTGGGTTATTTGGTGATTTTTTCATGATCTTCAAGAATCTAATGTACAAGTTGTAAGAATTATAGACCTAAGAACGAATAAGGTGAATAACGAAATATAATATACATAATACGTAGAATTATTATGTTTTTCAACATAATATGTATCAAAAGTTGACATACTAATAAAATGAATACAATAAGAACTCAAAAACATAAATATGCCTTCATACTATGAATATACATGTATAGACCTACTTGCATACTTCTACATTTTCATACACAGTCATGGTAAAAGTGATCGACATCATATACAAACACTCACTTTATATAAGACAACACACAAACATATATAAAGGAACATTATAAACTCCTTTCCATATGAGGAAATCCTTTTATTTATTAATCAAAACATCAAACACTATTATAAACCTATGGTAAAATATTAGCACATTATGGATCAATATGGATACATGCAAAAGTGAAGGTAAAATTTGAATGATACGAATTAGAATCAAAACTTCAATTGATACACAAATAAATATGTACTTGTTTTAGAAATAAATTAAATATGTTAAAATAGAATTGATTATAAGACTAAAAATTATTTATCAATATTGAAAGATATTTTTATATAATTGTTCTATTCAGTTTTTGAACCTTCACTGTCATCTGATGGATTGTAGTTACCATCGCTTTCTTCATCTACAACATGTGTGTAAAAAAATAATGGTTCTATTCTTGAATTCCTTCACCCTGATTAGATCAAAGGAAAATATGTGTTGTGGGAGATAGTGTACCTCTTCCAAAATGTTGTATATGGCTGGGATGGACAAAGCCTGGAGGCATCAAATCGGTTATTTTGAATGCTGTATAGTTCAAAACATACTCAGAATGGTAGTTTTGCAACAATGAATATATTTTGTACCTGATCTATATGCACATAGACATCTAGATCATTAGACACCTTTTTTGGCAAGAACTTCTCCAATAAGGGCCTCATATAGGCTGGAAAGGCACCAATAATACCCTATACATCAAGAAAAATGGCATCATCCTACGGCCATTCATATGACCAATGTATACAAAAATTAGTATAGAGCCTGTCTATGAATGCCACGTACTCATATCATGCCATTGGAATGTGGTATGAAGGATATGCCATGTTTTAATTTAGGAGAACATTCATCCATCACAATCCATCAAGATAGATGAAATTTTTTGTGCTTCCAAGCCCCCTCTAGTTGATGGAACCGGCCACCGTACACAATATTTGGTGCAATGTTTAGCGTTCCACATTTAGCTCCTCTAGTATATTTTTTTTCTATATGAATTTATGGAATTCCTCTCATGTTTCCATAACACTCCCCATGTTCTGTAGTATTAATTCCACCTGTCACACAATTACAAAGATTAATTAGCAAAGAATTTCAAAAAAAAATTCACAAATTGTAGTTAATTATTCTACATGTAGTAATCAACATAGTTAAATTTAATAGAGAATGATTCAAATGAATAAGAAAGGAATTTTTGTGTGTGTTAAGCTTCTCTTGAATGGTACATAGATTTATCTTATTCATGTGTTGTTTCTAATTTAACTTATTTGGGAATAATAGAGTTTTATTCCTATTTTAGTTAAAGGTTTGGATTAATAAATCAATATAGATTATAACAATAATTATAGTCCTAATGTGTGCAACTACTTGTATTTTTCACCTTTCTAGAAATAATAATAAATAAGAAGTATAACTTAGCTAGAAAATAGACTGAGATGGTTGATACAGAGGTTGAAAATCACTATGCAGGACTGGGAAGGTGTCATAAACCTGAGTTTAGATTTCATTCAATGAAAGGATAGGAGCACTAAAAAGTGGACACTTTGGTGTCTGGCATTGTTGTCCTTTCCTAATACTATTGTCCAAACTATTCATAAAAACTTAAAACTTTTTGGGTAGTTGCGTTGTGCCTATGTGATCTTGCTTATGAAAAAATAAGCACTGGTTATTGATGAAACTCATTATGAAGCTGATTTTGTCTTCAAACCTTAGGTCTACCTACATACATGAAACAACAAACACATCAAAAGTGAAAAGGGAAAAAATTAGGTTAGGGGAAGTATGATCACATGATCTAGAACTTGTACTATCTTGATCATTACCTACATAACCCTTAAGCTAGGGTCTCAGATCAAATATAGTTCTCTCTTAGAAAACATTCATAATCAACACACATAGTAGATGCAAGAATGAACTTTTGCCTAGGCCCTTCCTTGATCAAGCATGAAAATCTATGTGTGATGTAGAATTTTTAGCTATACTATTGATTGATTTTAATTATATAGTGTGCCAAAGTAGTAAGTGCTAGTTATAAAATGCCTTGTGAAGTTCTTTAAATAAGAGACTCTTTATTTTGAATTTGGGAGCTTTATTCACACTATATGACATCCAAAGGATAAATAAAACTTAAGTGAGGAGCTAAGAAGGGTTTGGGACCCATTAAGCAAATAAAAATGATCATTAGACAATAACTTGAGTAGGATAGGAGTGTTGAGTGTTGTGTTCCACCAATTTTTTTTTGTCCAAGACTCAAAAAAATAGGCTAGAACTGACATAAGATAAGTTTGGGGGTATTTGGAGGTATATATTAGTTGATTGAGATTAAAAAAGGTGACAAAAGTGAGAAAAAAGACTAAGACAATCAAAATAAAGACATGGCTAGTGCGAATAAGGCTCGTATTCTCTAGTCAGAGTCTTCTGTGAAGATGACTATGAAAAGACATGATATGTGTGGTTGCTTGACCAATTTAAGGTGTATACATTTGCCCCCCTTTTATTCTAGTGATGCAATGAAATGAAATACTAGAGTAAAAGAAAGAAGAAGAAAATGTGTACCTCAACCTACTTGTATGGAGGTGAATGTGTTGCAAGGGTCCAACTCACTTCTTGGCTAGGGAAGTGGATGGAGAGCCAAATATTGCTTGGAGAGAGAAGGAATCCATGGAGTGAATGCAACCTATACTAAATCTAAATGTAGAATCCATGTATCATGGAGAAAGAGGGAAGTGCTTACCCCCTATGATGAATCTGACTAAAGATGAGGAATGCTTGGAGGCCCAAAACCAACGTATATCCTTTGTCCCACATAAACTCATGTAATCTAGATGTATGTATAAAATCTATATGCTGTGAAGAGAAAAATATGTGATTCCCATACGTTGAATATCTGAGTTGGAATTGAGAAGTGCTTGGATGCCCAAAACTAATGTCTATCCTCTATCCCACATAAACTCATGTAGTCTAGATGTATGTATAAAATCTATATGCTATGAAGAGCAAAATTTATCATACCCCCACTCTGAATATCTTAACTGGAACTAGAAGTACTTGAATGTCTAAAACCAATGTCTATCCTTTGTCCCACACAAACTCATGTAGTCTATATCTGAGTAATATAATGGACCAATCACTATAGATGGTCATGCGGTCCGATCTAGTGACAATCTATGTATAGTTAGGTGTAATATAAACATTTGGTCAATGTGTAAGAAGATAATGGCATGTCTTACCATTCCATCTGTATAATCCTGAGTGATGAAGAACATGAACATCTATGCCATGCCTCCAAATCCAATATGTGAATGATGCATCTGCATAATCTGGTAATCTATATAACAACATGTGATATGATATATCTTGCCATGCCTCATGTGCAAAACTAGAGACCAAAACACTATTCTCTACACTATG
This sequence comes from Torreya grandis, assembly GCA_037957365.1. Taxonomy (NCBI): domain Eukaryota; kingdom Viridiplantae; phylum Streptophyta; class Pinopsida; order Cupressales; family Taxaceae; genus Torreya; species Torreya grandis. Next base: position 84,757 of record JARHVA010006362.1, read on the forward strand.
CATATAGTTTGCTATATGATTTTGTAATTGTGTCATGTTGTATGAAGCTATATGTGTTAGACGTGTATCATGTACATGCCCATAAATCTATTATCTGAGTCTATATCTATATCAAAATCATTTTGAATCCATATAATCTCAAACATTATTTTGAATAGTCTATGCATCTATAAACTGAAGGTATATCCCTCTAAATGTTTTGAGTAATTTTGAGTGATCCACATAATCTGAACCACTATATTTGAATAGTATGTGTATCTATAATTGAAGGTATATCCCTCTGAATGTCTTGAGTAATGTTGAGTGACCCACATAATTTGATTCACTATATATCTTGACCAATCTGAGCTGAATCTGATAATCAGAATGCTAGATGTGTAAGAACCATGGTGTATCTTGTTATGGGAGTGGATGCATATGATGGGTAAGTGTAGAAATAGGAATAGTATGAATGATATCCCCATTTTGGGGAGAGGGACAAAATTTGTGAGAGAGGAGGTCAAGCCAAAAGTGATGACCAGTGGCATAGTAATAGAAACAAGGTTGGTATGTTGTGAATAGATTGAAAGGTTGTTTGATTGGTTAGATTGTGTTGTTGAGATTGGAACATGACTTGATTGGTGAGGACCAAAGCACGTGTCTGGGTATAAGATAAATATATAAATGTTCATGTAGTAGTAGGCAGATAAGGAAGTAAAAGAGCAAAGATTGAGTGATATAAAAGGTATCATTGTCTTGATTTTGTGGAAGGAAATGGTTTGAAAAATGAAGCTACGAGGTTCGAGTTATGGGTAAAATGGTATTTTGTTTTGATCAAAAAATTTGGTTAACATAGGAAATTAGATTTATTCTTAATTCATTTATGCATTGACTAGGTTGATATTTTGAGCTCTAGAGCAAAAAAAATGTCGAGGAGACGAGCACCTACCATGATCCATTTCGAGCAGTTGGCAGCCCAAGTTTAGGCTGGTGGTGATGTGACCCTGGTAAGCAGCTCAAACGTTTGGTTTTTTTCAACTTTTAGGCCTATTTTTTTCCTTAAGGGCATAAAAATTAGGTTGGGAAGTTTTTTTTGCTGCCAACATCCTTGTCTTGTAGTCTAGTGCTCTTGTCCAGGGTTCAACACTCCTATCTAGCGCTATTGTCCTGATTACAACATTGTTGTCCTAGAGGCAAAAAGTTTCTATGATACTAATTTACTATTGTTCTACCTTGGCTTTTGACTTGGTATTATTGATTGATAGATGTTATTTTTTTGGTGATGTAGGGCAAGGCGTGGATGAGAGAGTTCTACAGGGGTTGGGTGGAGACATTAAGGTTGTTACCACTATATGTTGATGAAAAAGCAGTTATGGATAATGCAAGGTTGGGTAATGTGTGTGACCTAGGTGCAATGCAGTGAGACAAATATTTGATGACTACCTTATGCAAGAGGTGGAATGTAGATACATGTACTTTCTATCTTCCTATAGGGGAGATGACTGTGACTTTGGAAGATGTGTATCATATATCATATTTACTGATTAGTGGGTGGTGAGTGATAGTAAAAGATGACATGGGTGCCAATGTGATAGATTGTGCATCTTTTTACTTTCATAGTGTGCCCTTAGGTATACATTAGAGAGCTAGTAATAGTGATGTATTACTATCAATTATTGTGTAGTCTAATGTTTTACACTTGTGGAAGTGGTTGGCTATTTTGTTGGCATCTTTTTTTGCTGTGGATGGGGGTGGGGTATCTACTACATAAAGATGCACAAGATTTTGCACATTTTGGAGGTATATGGCACTATATTCTTATGGGGGAGGACTATGCTAGCCCACCTATATAAGGACCTTTATAGGTTTACACAAGAGTCATTTAGTTGTAGGGTGAGTGTTGTGACCTTATTGCATTGTTAGGCCTATGAGCACATAGTAGTTGTGCAGATTAGTATATTCTCAAGGGTAGAGTGGGTACCTCCACAATCATTCAAGGAGTGGTGGATGAGCATAGTGGCTATTCAATCCCATGAGATGGACCATTATAGGCAAGTTTTAGACAAATTGGTGGCTAGAAGCATCATATGGAGGCCTTACAAAGGATTTCCTAAGTGGGTAGAGGATGGAGTACAACTATGATACATGAGGCTAATTTGTTGGATACATGACTGCTAGGGTGGAGTATATGAGTGATTTTAGTATAAGTACATTAACAGATAGTTTGCGGTACTATAAGATGTGCCCCCAGTATCATGGGTGTGGGTGAGGAGTACATGAGTGTTTGAAAGGGTAGGAGATCATGCAAGGCCTATTGAGAATAACTTACACCATTACCTTTGGATGCAAGGGATGCAATTATATATATTTTAGATGTAGATGACATTAGATATATAGATGTGTATATTGCATGGTGGGCTAGGCATCAATAGGCTCTGTTATACTTTATTGATGTCAAGGATGCTCTAGAGTATGAAGATCCTGAGCTGATCCAAATGATGGGAGGTAAGCAATGATTGCATTTGAACTATGTATAAATTTGTGCTTTAGTTTGATTTCAAAATATATAGCTAACATAATGTCATACTTTATGCACAGGTAGAGTGGGAGGTGCTCAGGATGGAGATGATGATTACTGGGAGACAATAAGTAAGTCGACACTCCAAGAGCTCACATGACATGTGCTTAATGATGTAATGGAGGAGGGATTGATAGAGTGAGTGATGGTCATGGATGGTATCCATGCCCATTTATTTGATAGGGTTTTTATAGTGATAACTGCATATGTTAGGGCAAAAAGAGAGAGATAAGCTAATCGCTGAGTTAGATAGACATAGGATGCCCCCACCTAATTTTGGATCTATTAGTATGAGGATCATGGATGAGTATATAGATATTTAGAGATGATATGCATAATTTTGTGAGGAACATGGTCAGCTAATGGAGTGAGAGAGTCATCACAAGAGGCATGTGGTAGCTTGAGGAGGTATGGGGCCATTGAGTGCTAGGGTAGATCATGGGACTAACACTGAGAGAATGAGAGTGAGAGTGAGGGTCTAATGCCCATTCATGACTAATTGTACTTGATTATTGATGTATATGTATTAAAAACTCATTATACACACACACACACACACACACACACACACACACACACACACACACACACACACACACACACACACACACACACACACACACACACACACACACACACACACTTGTTCGATTTCGACTCATGTGTATTATGTTATGGAATTTGGAGTATATTGGTATATTTTTTGCAAATGGTTGATTAGAAATAGTTGATTTGGCATTGATGTTGAGGTTGTATATGTTTGGTAAAATGGTATTTGGGATGTGATTTGATTATTATTGATAGGTTCAAGTGTAATGTTAGTTTTGATTTTGAATCATATGTGAGTAAAAACTTTGTTGTTTTATAATTGGTAAATTGATTTGATAAAGTGAATTAGTTTAAGATTGGTAAAATAGGATATTGGTAAGATTAGGATTTGGATAATTAAATTTGGCTAGGGATGGTTATTTGAAACTAGGAATTTTAGTTATTAGTATAAGGGGTTTTAAGATATCACTCTATGCATATCAGCCCCATGACTGTTGTATCACTATCTAAACCCTGATGGCCAATTGAACAAGTGGCCATACTACTCATGCTGTGTAGGAACATGCCCTGTATTTGATGTTATCTATGGTACACTAATTTTAGCTATACATTGATACTCTATAAGATGTAACCTTAATGGATGCGTAACTAAAACTATGTGTTGTGAAGGAGGCTCATCTATCTGCAATCATAGTGGATTGCTACATGAAATAACACCCTATGGCCTCTGCTATGATGTGTATGACTGAGAAATAAATCAATATGGAATTGTAACCTGTGATGGGGGCTTGTCTAATCTCAATTATAGTGGGTTACTATGTGAAATAGGTCCCTAAAAACTTGGCTATAGTGAATATCTATCTGGAGTAGTACTCTATGATGTGGGGTCATCTAATCTTAATTGTAGTGGGTTACTATGTGAGATAGGACCCTAAAAAATCTAATATTGTGCCTATGATTGTGTTGGATATGTATATGGAACTACACTATGTACTCCATAGACTACAATGCTATATGTATGTTACTCTCATTGTACTGGTCTCCAAGTCCTTTGAGTAGGTGGGATATGATATCTCCTATGAGGCTCTGTCCTACAAACTGCATTACTCTCATGATGAGTAATTGATGATTCTTGTGAAGGAATGTCTTGAGATGACTCAGTCATGGAGGAATGAGGTCTATGGATCCATGATGGAGATCTCTATGCCCCCAATGTGAATGCTATGATGTTGTTATCAACACATCTATTAATACAATCCCTGAGTCCATAACAATCATTGTCTCTATGTCCACATATATGATGATAATTATAAAAGGGTTGATGTGGCCATCTTTGTAAGAGATGTGGATCTTGATGATGAGTAGAAGGTAATGTGATTAACCTCCTATTTATTAGTGTTGATAATATGACATATAGACTATCACACTTTGAATCAAACTATAGTGGTGCCCTACTATTTTTCTCTGCAGTGCATACTGTAGGTGGTGCTCTAGAAATTGGCTCTCTATTTTTAACTAGTTGATTTTTTGGCTGTGGTCTCCTATCTTGTTTGGGACATGATGGATGTTTTGTTCTAGGAGATATAGATGGAGGTAATTCTATGAAATCTAGAGTAAGCCAATCTACTAAATCTGACTCAATCAATCCCAATTTTTTCTCTAAGGATAAAACTGTATAACATAAGTTCTTGAAAGAATACTTTGTCTGATATAATATATGATCTAGGATGGGTTAGTGAAGCCCCTTAATAAAGATATGTTAGACCTCTAAATATGTTGGTTTATAGATCAAGCATAACATATAAGTCTTGAATCCTAAGATATAATCACTAGTTGGCTCTGAAGGATTTTGATGCAATGCAACAAGTTTCTCATATGTAACACAAAGATCCATGTTTTCTATGTAATATCTAAAAAATGCCTTCTCTAATTCATAATATGTATGTAAGGAACCAATAAAGATTAAATGAAAGAACCAATTCTATGCATTGCCCACCAATGTCTACTAGAATAACTTAAGTAGAATCAAAGGACTTGCATGAGATGGCAAAGCCTTTAGAAAGGCTTTAAGGTGTATGAATGGATTTTTAGTTCCATAAAATTAAGGAAATGATGGTATCTGAAAGTGATTAGGAAATGAAGCTTTGAAAAATGTCTTTGAAAGAAGATTACCATGAAAGTCATTGGCATCCATCCAAGACTTATAAGCCTTGTTTTCCAAAGTAAGGAGATGTACTTGGTGTTGTAATTCACCAATTGCATGCATCAAATAAATAATATCTTGGGATGGTATATTATTATCTTGAAATGGTTCATTTAAAAATTGAAATTAATCATTTATTTTAGCCATGGGAACGCTATATTTAGCAATTAGATCATAGAGAGGGGGTGTGCTCACTTGAAGCTTTGAAGGAATGGTAACCTAGAACTTAGAAGAGGGATGTGGGATACCATTATTTTTGGGTGGAGAGTGAGAAACAAGTGTTTCTATAGTAGGGGGTGTCTTGGGAGATTCATTGGTATCTTTAGTATTTAGTGAATCACATTCTAATTAAATAGAAGATGTGATGTTATCATTGACATGTGCATCATTTGAAATAGAATCATGCATAGAAGTAGAAGCAACATTTCTTAATGCATTATGTTTGAGAGAAGAGTTAGAAGCATGAGATGCATTTTATTCTTCACTATATACATAATAGTCATCATTATTCCATGTATTATCACAATTAGAATTTTATTCATTTGAAAGAGGAGAAGTAGAAGTATCACTTTCATATTCACTCTCATTGTCATATTCATTTGCATGTTCACTATCATACTCATCATCACTTCCATTATCACTAGGGAGAGGGGTAAGAGAAGATGTTTATTATTTTACAATATGCAATAAATTGTCATGTGAAATTTGAATACTATGTGCATCTATGTTATCCTTGATTGGAGTGCATGAATTATTTTCATTTTCAATATGAGAAGTAAGAGTAAGAGAGTTATCATTTATACATTCTTTTGTCATTATTTGAGATGAAAAATTAGAGTTAAGAACATGAGATAGATTATTTAAACTATGCATTGGAAATTTGATTCTATTTAGTTTATATTATTGTAATTTGGACATAGAAGTGGAAAAAGAGAGGGTAAAACTAGGTTCAAATGCAAGAAAATTATCACCAATGAGAGGTCCACTTGGAATTTCATGACTAATTTATACATTTGATGTATTGTGCATAGGAGAATGAGGTGAAAATTAACTTTCCCATTTATCAAAATTATTTTCTTTGGAAGAGGGAAGAAAAGACATAAGTTTGAGAGAAGAAGATGCATCTACTTTTTCTTCACTATCACTTTCATATGCATCATCATATTCCTTATTATAAAAATAGTAATTGTCTTCACTATAAATGAAATCATTTTTTTCATTTTTGGCTAATGTGCAATTTTGAAAATTTGCCCATTCATTGTCATAATTATGAGAAAAATTTATAAATTTATCTATAGGATGAGAGGGAAGAAGTGCCTTAGTGGCCATTTTATTGCTTTCACCAAAGAGAGCATGTAAAAGTAATATTAATCAAATAAATGCAAGAATGACTACTAACATAGGGATTTTGAAAATAATTTCAACACTCCAAACAATTTACGAAAAATCTAAAATTTTTATCTAAAAATTGTAAGGGAAGAAGGCTTGGGATTTGAGGACCTAGTTTGGAAATCTAGGGTTTTGGGTTGGAGTTTTAAAAATTTGAAATTATTGAAATAATTTAAATTTTAAAATAAATTTAAATAAATTAAATGTATAAAACTTTATACAAAAATTAGAATTTTGAAATTGAATTTTTGCACAAAAATGTGAAGGAAAACCCTAGGGGTGCCTAGGGTTTAAGATTTGTTCGAAGTAAGTCAGGTTCACCAAATGATTTAACTTATTTGGAAATAATGGAGTTTTATTCTTATTTTAGTTAAGGGTCTGGAATAATAAATAAGTATAGATTATAACAATAACTATAGTCTTAATTTGTGCAACTGTTTATCTTTTTCACCTCTCTAAAAATAATAATAAATAAGAAGTATAACTTAGCTAGAAAATAGACTGAGATGGATGATATAGAGGTTAAAAATGGTTGTGTAGGATTAGAAAGCTATCATAAACTTAAACCTGGATTTAATTTGGAAAAAATATAAGAGTGCCAAAAAGTGGATGCTTTGGTGTCTGACGCTATTGTCCTTCCCTGCCATTGTTGTCTAAATTGTTCACAAAGACCTAAAACTTTTTGGGTAGTTGTGTTGTGCTTGTGTGAGATTGTCTATGAAAAATTGAGCATTGGTTGTTGACATAACTCGTTGTGGAGCTGATTTTGTCTTCAAACCCTAGGTCTACTTACACACATGAAACAATAAACACATAAAAAGAAAAAAGGGAAAAAACTGGGTTAGGAGAAATATGATCACATGATCTAGAACCTCTATTGTCCTAATTGCTACCTACATTAACACTAAAGTTAGGGTCTCAGATCAAATGTAGTTCTCCCTTAGGGAATGTACATAATCAACACACACGTAGATGTAAGAATGAACTTTTACCTAGGCCCTTCCTTAATCAAGCATGCAAATCTATGTGTGATGAAAAATTTTGAGCTATACTATTGATTGAATTTTTATTATTTAGTGTGCCAAAGTAGTAAGTGCTAGTTATAAAATGCCTTGTGAAGTCCTTTATATAGGAGACTCTTTATTTTGAATTTAGGAGCTTTATTTACACTAGTTGACATCTTAAGGATAAATAAAACTTAAGGGAGGGGATAATAAGGGTTTGGGACCTGTTAAGCAAATAAAAAATGACCATTGGACAATAATGTTAGGTAGGATAGGAGCATTGGGTGCTATAGTCCACCACAAAAAATAGGTTGGGACTGATAAAAATAGGTTGGGACTGACACAAGCTATGTCTAGGGCTCTCTAGAAGTATATATTAGTTGATAGAGATAACATAAATGTGACAAAATCAAGAAGAAAGACCAAGACAAGAAAAACAAATACGTGGATAGTGTGAATAAGGCTCATATTCTCTAGTTAGAGTCTTCTATGAAGAGGACTGTTAAAAGACATGATATGCATGGTTACTTGATCAATTTAGGGTGTATATAGTTTCAATAAATCACTTAAAGATCTAGGTAGAACCCTGTGTGTGTAGTTACAATTTCAAACAATGGAATATAGGTGACAATAAATAAAGTATATAATTACAATCAAAGGAAAATAGTTACAGTGAAGAAAATGAAAGACCCAGTACTCTACCCATGTTGGCAATGTTAATTGTATAAGTAAAGAAATCAATAAGAGATAATATATCTAAAACATATGATTTTATACCTCTGTGTTGATCTCATTTTATTATATTTATTGAGATATAAATAGATTTGAATCCTTTAGATGGTATTCTGTAACTTGAATTTATAATAACTATGATTTAGCAGAACTGTAATTGGAATTCTAGGAGAATTTGAAAAGAAACCTTGTCTAGAAAGATAGTATGCAATTTGAATGAAAGCTCAGAGGTAGATCCATTAATTAGTAGTGATAGTTAAATATAAAAATTGTGTGTGTGTGTTTTCAATAAAAGATAAAGGTTTAAGAAAAGAATCTTATGAGTGCCCTGTTTCTAAGGGCAATAACTAAACCTATGTATGAGTCTTTACTAAAAAAGTTTGTGAAAGGATAAAGAAGATTAAGGGATGGATATGTTGGGGAGGATCACTATGATGAAATAGACATGTGAATGAGAGATTTAAATCATCAAGTAAGACATTATATAGTCAAAAAAAACTTGTGTTAGTTTGTTACAGTTAGTCTATATACACATAACCTTGTCAAATCCATGTATGGAATGTGATTAAAAGGAAACCAAACAAAGTTTGGGTTTGGAAAAGGTGGAGAATAAGTATAAAAACTTTACACAAGTCATTTGTAGGATTTAAACCCAATAAATAATCAATAAACCTATTTATATCCCTCTCAGGCCTACATAACCTACATGAAACCCTAGTTTAAGGCAACACATAAAAGGTAGAATAGAAAATGTTTGAACTAATAAAAACTCTTGAATATTTGTAGTTTGAATTTTTTTGACATGAGGAATGAGAATATGAAGTTTTAAGACATGTATGACCATTTTATGTATGGATTTTTAAGATTGGGTGTAAAAGCGAAGCCTATAGACCTAATTAAGACTGTATAAGTGTTGGAAATGGTATCTAGGAAGTGAGTTAAGACTTGAAACTTCATAGGGAGGTGTAAGAAAATAGAGGGTGGTATAATATGTATTATGTTTCTCAAGATAGAATGGTAATTTTCTATACATAAGGAAAAATCAAGAAAAAGGCTAATAGATGATAAGTGAGGTTATGGGTTTGAGGAGTGTAGAAGGTAGTTGAGATTGTGAGAGAGTATGAGTAAGATTGAAACAAGTTTGTTGATATTAAAATAGGTTATACATGTTAAATATTATCCACAAAAGTTATAGAATAAGAAATGGAGTGAGTTGGGTGTTGAGAAGTAAGGAGTCTAGTGAAGGTTAGTGTAGGAGAATGAAAGGGAGTGAGAAGGTGAGTAGAATGAGTTGAATGGATGAATATGAGGGGTTTAAGGGAATATAAAGGTAGAGTAGAGGAATATAAATAATCTTATATAAAATTATCTTGAATGAGAATGTGGTGAAACCTAGTGAGAAGGTATTGGACAAGATTGATAAGACTTATGATGCATGAATAGATAGATTGTAAGTATCAGAGTCAAAGAGTAGATAATAAATAATTATTATACATAAAATAAGATCCCAAAGGGTAGGGTGGTGGAACACATATCTAAATGGATATGTGAACCTATAGGATGTATAACTTTTGAAGACCTCATATAGTCATGCTGAGCATCTTGAGAACTAGTCATGTAGTTGGAGATGCTAATTGCTAAGTCACCAATGAGAATGCTGTTATCTCAAGAATGGACATGTACTATTGATTTATTATATTTAAAAAAAAGTTGAAAATAGTATTAAAATTTATGGAAACCTATAGGAGTGACCATTTCAACCCATTATAGGTCTATTTCTCCCTTCTTCACTATTGAGACTTAGCGTAAATGAGCCTCTATAACTAGGTCTTTCTTATCTCCTTACTAGGTAAGCAAATTGAGTTCATATTGGTCAAGTAAATAGTGATTTAGGGATGATTTTAATATTTATAACACATCCATGATACCATATGGGTATGAAGATAATGTGATGGTATTCCTTTTCTAAAAACCTTTCTCTGTATACACCTATAACCACTCTATTTGGCTTGCTTGAAAATTAGTGTTTGTGTGATGGAGGTTACTGTCTTGGGTAATTGGTGACAAGGATGAAATCATAGAGATATTATAAAGATATATATGCTATCATAAGTCATTATAAGCTCACATAAAGAAGTTATACCCCACTCACCTAGCCGAGAAGGCAAAAAGGGACACCTATAGGCTAGTCATGGCAGACTTGAGAATGGGAATGCACTGTTGGATCAATGGCCTAGAGGCCAAGTCAAATAAGAGGATATTGGTACTAAAGTTTCGTTTATTAGTATATATTATACCCAAAAAAATGGTAAGGGTGAATTCAACTTCATCTTAGGAAGGACCAAGATCACACTCTCAACTAAATCATGCATAAAGAGAAGGTGCAGGGTTTTAAGGGACTCAGTCAAGAAGCCTTGAGTAAACACACACATACACATGGATCCACAAAAGATAATGAAAAAATATGGAATTAAAATAGAGATGAAGATACTTTTATGGTGTTTTGTCCATTAATTTACCCACATTGGCCTCAAATTAATTAGATCCTTATTCTCAAACATAGTCAATATGCAATAACCAATTGAGCCAAAGTAGTCAGTTGAGGCCTTTATAGGCATAGTTAAGCCTTTATTTTGTAGGAGATGGTCCTTTTAAAAATTTAAAGGTATACATGCTATTTTTTTGGTTAGAAAAATAGTGGGTATACCCATTATTTTGTTTCCGACCAAGCTATGTATAGAGTAGATAGTCAAGGATGCTAGATGATCAAAATCAGACTTTGGAGGGTTTGTAGGTAAGTTTGGTCCCATATAAGGTTTGGAGTAGTAAAAAATGATGTGTAAGAGTCCTTATATCTAATCCAAAGGTTTAAAATGATGAGATATAGTCAAATTCCATTGATAACAAACTAAATAGGCAAGCTTTAGGCCTAATTGGAGACCATAGTGCCACATCAAGGTTCCTTCAAGCTCCTGCAACAATTTGTATGATCAAAGAGAGAAGTGTGAAGATGATTAGAACATGATAGAAAGGTTTTAGGTGGAGAAGAGTGTGGGAAATGTTGTGGAAAGTGAGTTCAATCATGAATGAGGCCTCATAGTACTGAAAAGCCAAACATGGTGGCCTAAACCCATAAAAGTACAATCAGGTTTACTATGCCTTGAGTAGGCCTAAAGTCCAATTGGAGGGATAATATCATTTATAACAATAATTTAACCCTAAAATACATTTTATAATATCTAAGGAGAGATATGAGATGGTTTAAAACCATTGACATGCAAAAGAGATCATAAGTAAGTCATTTCTTTGCTTAAGAACACCTCAGGCTTACTCAGATTGTACCCCTAAGCTCGAGAATCCAACTTCAAGAGCTCACACTGGTATAAAAAATTATCATGGAGACCCAAAGAGTTTGGATATTTTTAATAGGGTCCTAAACATGTTTCTAGTGGAATTTTTTCATAGGTTTAATGTCATGTTTTTATGAACAAATGCTAAGAGTCAAAATGAGTTTAAACCCTCTAAAACCCTTATTTTTGACTTGATTGGAGAGAAATGGTTGTAGATGCATCCAAGAGGGATAGTATGGCATATAAATGGTTTTGGGATTGAATAAAAATCTCTCAATATCTATCCCATCTAGTTGGATTGTACCCCATTTTTACTTACAAGGTACAAAACAAGTTTTCTTGATGAATTTTGTGTGTTTTATAGGTTAAGAGGAGAGTTGAAGGATAAGAATAAATTGGGAAGGTCATTAGGGACCTAATATAACTCCTTATGTTCATATATTGATTTGGATAAGAACACACAAACCTCTACAAACTCCTTAACTTTAAGTAGTCTGTGGAAGACAATGAGAATGGAAGGTGATCACCAAGTGATAAAGTGATAAGTCTAATTGGGAGGCCTTTTAAGGTCTACCTGATGGATTAGGATAAAAATATTATATAAGTGTGTGAAGTGTGTGTATGTTATCAGTATGAAAGTTTCACAATATTTTTTTAGTTTAATATCCTATTGGGTTTGGTAAATTACATGCAAACATTAACAAGGAGATAGATAAGTTTAGCTTTCATGGCTCATAATTAGTGCTTTTATTTAGGGGAAATATTTATAGATGCTGACAAATAACTATTATTAGTGAAATTATTTATTTATATATTCAATTTACATTAAAATAATGGATAGCTTTACTACATTCCTTGGATTATCTTTAAATATCATTCATAAAATATTTTAAGAGATAGTACATTTATGCAATATGTTACTGCATGTGGGTAGTCTATAAGAACTATTCACCTTCAAAAAAAGGAATTTATTTTTATTTACATGCATTTATTATTTTTACATGCATTTATTGTTGTTGTGCTATCACTAAAACCTATAAAGGGCTGAAATCAAGATGCATTATCTCTATTATGTCCACCCCTATCTCGCTTTTCTACCCTATTAAGATTATCATCCCAAAATTATCATTTTGGATTGTTACAAGGTGGGTTTGGAAAAAGTGTGGTCTCTTGCAACATGCTTTGATGTCTATGTTTTTTCATTTTTTATATGAAGTCTCTCTATTTATGAGTTTAATTTCCATGCCTATCCAAGACTTTTTTGAAAGGATGAGGTATTAGGTGTTGTGCATTCAATATTGACCTACACTACACCTTATAAACATGTGCCATATAATTTTTGAAGAATGCCATAGTTTTTACACTTCTATCTACTGCACAACATCTCTCAAATATCTCTCATGCTCCACATATCAAGGTGTCACCATCATCAACTCTAGTAGTATATGGAATCTATTCATAAAATGAAAAATATCTAGTTAAAAATGTTGAAAATATGAAAAACATATGACTTTGAGTAGTTACTAGACTTACACTATTAGCCTCCCTCAACTAGTTTTTAGTGTCATCCACTAGATTTGATGCAACACCTTCTAGTGCACAAATTGATCCTTGCATATCCATATCCAATAAACTATGCATTTTGGTGTGCAAACCTTTGACATCCATGCCCTCTTCTCCCTCATTTTCAATTCAAACTCCATTGTCTTTGACCCAGGCAATCAAAATGTATTACACAAACTACAGTCACCTCAAATTTGTCAATTCATACAGTATGGGGGAAAACAAAACTTACATGGTACTCAACATCAATGTTGTTGATGTACTCATTAACACCATGCACTGTGGTTATATCATCTACAACTACATGAGTTATCATCTTTCTCATTAGGTCCACCTTGACCACATGCTTGCAAGTGTATCCTTGGATTGAAAATGAGCAATTACACATTGACATAGAAGGTATTACATTGAATATGTGATAATGCAATGTCTCATCTTTAATAATTTACACTAATGTTTTACTAGGGTTGATATTGTTGAAGGTAACATGAGAATATGGGATCTTCAAAGCCCATACCCATGAAATATTTTCAAGTATTTATACTTTGATTTTTCTTTGAAAGTCAGTGTCCTTACATAGCTATAACCACTAATAATATATGTAAACCAATGTTGTTAGTTGGTGAACCAACCAATCCACCCTTTAATGTGCATAAGCCCTTATTGTGCTTAGTAAATGACATTCCAAATGGGAATGGTAAGATTATATAGATACATTGGTGTCTTTACCAACATGCAAAAGTGTCCGACAACATCATGACCACATTCCAACCTTGTATGCCCAGTGTTATTCCTAGTATTTGATAAAAGTGGCCTGAGAAGAATGATATCTTTCTAAAACTTTATGGACTTCCTTGTAACCATGTCCTCATTGGAAAAACTATGAATTATGAACCCAAAATCAATAAACATCACACATATTACATCATTGTATTTTACCTTTGATATCAAAGTCTTCAACCATGCATGATGAACATGCCAAATGCATAAGTAGACCTCACAATCGAATGTCTCCCTGCATAACACAATAGTTTTGCATAAGTTAATGGAATAAGGTGTGGATGGTGTCTATTAAAATATAAATATAAACTCCATGATGTGTTTAGGAATAATGATGATGCACCTAATAGATTTTATCTTTACACTGACATCATCAACCATAAAGGCACTAATTGTCAATTCAATGTCTTTAATATGCACTCTTTGAAAAAGAATTTTCATCCATTGTCTTATGTCAATAGTACATGACCGAGACATAATGACACATGAAATGGGCATACCTTCATGTTTGGAATCAAATGCCAATAATGTGTATAATTAGAACTATACAAGAAAAAAATAAAAACATTGGAATAACTACTATTATTACAAACATCATAAAAACTAATATTATCAACTACTCTTACAAACATTAACAAAATACCTTAATTTCATTCATCCCAAACATTGCATCCATCACCAATAGGCTATGCTTCCTGAATTTCAATAACCATTCTAGATGTTGTGGGAGTTGGATGCCCAAGACAAAGGGTATATCCCCATCCCCATCAAGTTCTCCCCAATTGTATCCATGCTATAAGAACTAATTGTCAAGATTCACCAGCACCTACTCTTAAACACTTTTACATCATCAAAATTGTACATGTATTTTGACTCTTTGATCAATCATTCTCTATTGTATATGTCATCCTTGCTCAATAAATCATCTCTCTATGTTTCAACATGAAACAATACAAGTATCTCATGTACCATATCCTAGTGTTTAAGGTGGATAGCATTATTAGACATTCCCAACAATAGTAGCTTGTGAACCCATTCATTAAGTTAGGGGATAATGTAAGGAGAAAAAAAAATTCTTGCCCTTAAGCTATTCATATTGTTGGTTGTGATAATAGTTGCATTCATTATCTATGTGTTCTACATAATTATATGTGAGAAGTACATGATCAGGTCTATAGACCATGCATCATGTGATGAAATGACAATGACAACCACACCTTATATGCCTTCAACTCGATAGGCTACCCTTTCTAGACTTGGACATTAAAGACTTGCATTTTAACATGACATCAATTTCCTAAAAGTCATCAGGGCCATATGAATACCAGTAGCTACATGATTATGGTGAACAAATAAACAGTCATGAAAAGTGAAAAAAAGTGCACATGAACAGAACATAATAGCATCTAAATAGACACTAGCTTGTAATATATAGTGTGAGGTGACTTACATGACATATTCAAAGGTGGTGGTGATATTGCTATCATTTCTAATAAAACCTAATTTTCTCTTATGATGTTAAACATGAAAATTTGTAGGGAATAACACCATTCTTGATTCTCCTTTAATGAATTCATCAACCCTATCCTGCTCAACCCAAGAAACCCACAAGTCTTCCTTGTTGATGTCAAGAAAATTATCCCACTTGATACAACTACAATAAAATAGAACCTCACCTAGCTTTTGTAATTCAAGGTGAATTATTTCTTCCCACATTTTTGCCATCTATTATAGCCTATAAAGAGAACATTTTATTGAAATAGTTATAAATGCTCTTTTTGTATTGAATGAATGCAACTTTCCATGTATTGAAGTGAATTTTTTTTGATTGAATGCTATTTGTCATATACTACAATGTACAAAGGACAATCATTAAATAATGCATAAAATATAATCACAATCTGGTCTAAAAAACTTTAAAACACATACATGTCATTGAAATGGGTAGTTAGACTCATATGCATTGAAAAACAAGAGAATGCCCTTTTTGGATACATTTATTATACCTCTCATTTAAATACATTATTTTGCATGCACTATTACATTTAACCCATATTGGGCCATTAAATAAATGAATCCATTTTATAGTGTGTCATATGTAAAAACATTAGGAAGTTCATGACACCATATAAATAGTCAAAATAAAGTTTGTATAAAGATATGTTTAAAGTTTGTTATTTATTAAGAAAAGTGCAATAGATATACAAAAAAAACTTTTCATGACTTCCTTTGAACATACATCAAATAGGGGAAGAGAATGGAGAATAGTATGTTAGCTACAAATGTGAACATTAGATAATGATTAAATGAGAATTGATGCATGTCGACATCACTAACTATGTTGACCAATGGAAAATTGGTCAAAGTATCAAAAAATTCATCAGTGGGAACATCTTATAAATCAGGCATTGCAAATGCATCCATAGTGGTTTTTCATATTTCATTTTGTTTCTACCCTAATGATGCTTGTTGAAGATGTTTGTGTAACAATTGTGAATATGTAGAAAAAAACCCATAATAAAAGTTACATCATCATGTAGCTTAGTGATATGACCTCCAAGCACATCCCTATCACTTATAATTTCATGATAAACATCTTCAAAATTGATGTCCATGCACACACCTATTTGATCACACAAATACAAACATAAGCCTAGCCCATATATTAAATCAATGTAGGAGGCATGATGTAAAGACAATTAATCAAATATAAAGTGCCACATTGTCACATGATTTCATTTTTAGGAGAAAATAACATGTTTTTGATGTAAATTTGTCTTCCTTTCCACTTAGACATAACCAATAAATGCACATGTTGGTCAAACATATTGTAAATAGAAGCCATGAACTGCACATAGAAATTAAAATATGAAAATTGAAACCACTTAAGAAAATTATGATAGAAACTATGAACAAAAAGGTTATAAGAATGTACAAAACCTTGTTGAAATCAATATAAAACATATAAAAATAAAAGCATGAAACTATAGAAATGGATAAAATAGTGCATGTACAAGGTAGTTGTGTTTATAGATGATCTAAAGTGGCATGTAATAACTACGTACATGTGGGTGGGTCATAAGAATGTGATTTTGATACAAAGCCCATAGCTTCAAGAAAGGGTTAAAAAAGAGAAATTGCTAGGGAGCCCATAGAGTGAAGATAGGGTTTAAAAAATAATGAAGTTGCTATGAAGCCCATAGAATCAAGATAGGGTAAAAAAATGTGAAAATAATTATGAAGCCAATGTGATAATTTGGTTGTTAATCAATTAATCATTTGATGTATTGAATTAGATGCATGGACATACTGGTATTTATGGACAATGTGTGAAAGAAAATGCTAGAAGGTAACACAAGAAAAAATTATATGACATGTGTGCATTAAAAATTATATGAGCCCATATGAGATACAATTAATCCTATTTAATTATAATGGTACATTGCCTTATCACCAATAGTAAGGTTAAGGCATAACCCATATTGAGTTATGAGAGATTTAGTGTAGAAAAATAGGCCACCAATTTTTTTAAAATGATTTCCTCATAGACCACCACTACCATACTTCCCATCAACTGAACCAAAATTTTTGGCCCCTAAATTTAGAAAGGCCCATGAGATGAAAAAACATAATTATGAAATTAAATGAGAGCTTCTTCTTCATTACATATACAAAATTATACAAAAAGCTGTCATCTCTATCCCGCATAATATAGGAAAGATATTTAGGGCTCTAGATGATGAGTCAATGTTACACTTACAAAAGTTGATTGCCAATAACTACAGTAAATGCCATTATCTAAGATTTTATGGATTGAATAGACTTAATGGTAGATAGCTATATTAAAGTAGTCGTATACCACTGTCTAATGCCAATTTTGTATAACTAATCTGAGTAGTGCCCATCATGATCACAGGCATTTTTATCATCCTCTGATTCTTGTGATGGTGGGTTATAGTGGATATGAACCCAAATTAGAAGCCTAGATATGGTAAGAGCTTGGAAAGATGAATCATGAAGGTAGCTACTTAGTTATTGGAGTAGAAATCTAAACCTAAATAGAGATAATGATAGATTGTAATTGATTCCCATTGTAACAAAAAAAATGCTAGAAAATGATTTGTAAGAAGAGGATGTTACTAAATTTTAGAAAAATATTAAATTTTATCAAAATCAAACAATCCCAAACTGCCTACATGCCATGCATAGGAAACCAATGTGAAGTAGCTCATACTCCCACAAAGAAACATGACCATAGTACATATACATTATATATATGTCATGTCTAGACATGGGGATAAACACATATTTGTAGTCTATTGAAAGCGCAGAGGGATTTCTGAGTCCATTAAAATCCTTGATTGAAATGGAATGTGGTTCCACTTGAGTTGAAATAGATGAGATAAAAATAATGGTGGTGGTGTTGATCTTGGGTTGAGTTAAATAAAAGAAAAGAACAAAACTTGATATGGAAACAACGTTAATATATTGGATGAAAAAGCTACTTCAGGAAGTTCAAACCCTAGATGTGGTGATAAAAAGGATTGTGTAAATGCAATGAAGAAGGAAAATATCAAAGATGTAGTGTAGAAGAGGTGACCATAGAAGAAATGACTGTAAGAAGATAGGGTAATGGTAGTGGTGGATGCATTTATGAATAATTGTATTGTATATGTATCTTCATATGGATATAGAAGTCCACCTAGGGTGTATTCTTTTCTCAAGCATCATCATCATCATCAATCTAAATAGTTGTCTACATGTTCATCCAATATACATATGTTTGGTTTATAGCAGATTGCTTGTTTGAGTCATGGGAGAAGCTTTTTAAGCACCAAACCTGTGGCTCAATTAGCACTTTCTTATGCTTCACTACTTTAGAAATATCCATTTTTTAATATAGAGGATCATCCACCTTTCATTCCCATTGGAGGGGTTAGTAGTAGCAATACTACTAATAATAATCTTACCAGTATATTAATAAAGAGGCAAAATCCTTCATTTATGATGGGTAATTTGCTAAAATAGCAACAATAGCATGGTTGATGAAAATCCTAATTTTTGGTTGACATAAATGACATCATGTGTTACCAAACTACTCTAGACCACCACTTCCCCCAAACCACCACTATTTAAAACCGATTGTTTATCAGGGAATACACCATTTTATCTCTTTGTGAGATGAATCTTAGGGCCTTGCCCATTGTATAAGCCTCTAGATTAATGATATTTAGGTTTTTCATAAAATATTAATAGATATTTTTAATAAATTGCATTAAATACAAGGTGAAATTTAAGATAAAGGATTATAGAATATGTATGTATGTATATAATTGTTAAGAATGGTAAAGGCATTCCAACCTTAGAATTTGAAGTGTTGGAAACAAAACATCACAAAGGAAGTTACAGATATGAAATGAAAAAATAAGACAAATCATATATATTTAAAAAATAAGCATATCAAAGCATGCTATTACAAATGAAATCACTTGCATATATAGGCAAGGTGAAATGCTAAACTAGCTAAACTGGCTAATGTGGGATAAAGCCTCACATAGGAAAAACTTACTAAAAGATGAAAAATCTAGGTACAACACTAGAAAACATGTGAAAACAAATGAAATAAATACTCTAATCCCCCCCACCCCCCCAACCCCCACCCCCTACTTCCCCCCCACCTTAAATGAAGCTAGGGGTTAACAAATGGCCAAAAACAAATAGTGGCATATCCATAGTATGAGTCCTAATAACTAGGCTTGATAAGGTACTCATGTATAATATGTATCCATGAAATGAAGATGGAAGATGTTTTCATGAACATCCCCTAATTAAAACTTCTAAAACCCAAAGCATGCCACACAACCCATGGAAAAGAGATGATGCAAAAGGCTTCATCAATATGTCTACAACCTGATACTGAGTTGGAATGTATTCCAAACTAAGAATGCCATCTTGAATGCATTGATGAATGAAGTGCATATTTACCTCAATGTGCTTGGACTGTTGATGTTCAATTGGGTTATGAGATATATGAATTGTAATCTAGTTATTACACCAAAGTATAGTGGGTGAATCCCACATGAAACCAAACTCTATCAACGACTGATGAATCCAAAGAACCTACTGACTTGTTATAACTACTGTCCTATACTCAACCTTTGTAGATGAAAGTGTGATAGCCTACTACTTCTTATACAACCAAGAAATAGGTGAAGAACCAAGACAAAATATGTAGTTAGAAATAGAATACCTATCATCAATAAAATACCTGTCATCAAGATAACCTACCCAATATGAATCACTATATCTAATCAACTGAGTAGAACCTTTGGTGTAGTGTAATCCAAAATGAGTAGTGCCTCATAGATATCTCAAAATCCTCTTGGTAGCTTGCCAGTGACTGTCATGTGGGTCATGTGCAAACCTAGATATAAGCACAACTACAAATGGAATGTTAGGGTGAGTATGGGTCAAATACATAAGACTCCCAACCATCTACCTATATAATGTAGGATCATAAAGTGAAGTAGTACAAAAGGCAATGCGAGTCACTCTAGACTAAAAAAGAGAAGGAATTGGCTTATAATCAACTATGACAAAACATTGAATTAGATCAAGTGTTTACTTATACTAACTCAAATAGATCCCTATATCTGACTATGAAATCTATAGACCAAGGAAAAAATATAGAAGGCTAAGATCTATCATGTTGAACTATTCTAAAAGTGCTTGCTGAATAGTCTAAATATGAAATGAGGAGTTGCATGTGAGAATAAAATCTTCAACATACAAGATTAGGATAATAATGTCCTCCCTAATACAATAAATATACGTGATGGGATTAGATTAGAGTGAAAAAATCTAGTGGAGAGAATAAATGAATCCATCTTCTCATACCAACACTGAGGGGCCTATTTGAGACCATAAAGAGACCTTATAAATTGATAAATAAGAAAATAATCATGAAAAAACCTAGTAGGTTGCTCTATATGGATTTACTCATGCAAGTCTCCATGAAAGAATGAACTCTTAACATCCATTTGATATACTGGCTAACCCTATGATGTAGTAAGAGAAAGTACAAGGTGAACATAATTCATCTTGGTAACAGGTGTTAAAGTCTAAAAATAGTCAATACCTTTGACTTGCGATAATAACTTTGTAATAATACATGCCTTATACTTGTCAATGGACCCATCAAATTCATAATTGGTTCCATAAATCCCTTTGCACCTAACCAAATTTATTCCCTTAGGAAGAGTGAACAAATCCCAAGTGTGATTCATTATCAATGAAGAATACTCATATATCTTTGCATCATCCTGATCTTGTATCCCATGAGCCTATGAAAAATACTATGGATTGCTAGAAAATACCTGACATGAAAATTTAGTACCCATATATTGTGCATGATGATGTTAAGTAGGTGGAAGATCCTATATGAAAGTTTATTCCTTAGAAACTATACTACAAGCCCACCTATGCATAGTAGAAACATCAACGTGAATAATATCCTCATCCTCTATGGCCTCCTTAAGAATCTCTTGAACTAACTCATCAAAGAATGAATCCTTGAGAGGAAGTGAATCATGAAAAGAATAAGAAGAAGGAATGGAAGAAGATGAAGAGTCATGAGATGTGAAACACTCATCAAACTATACATGTGTTTGAAAATAAAAATCATAAGTATCATGATCTAAATGATGATAAGCTCTCATGTCCTCATAATACCCTATAAAAACCAAAGATTTTTTCTTATTATGCAATTTTTTCCTTTTATTATTTGGTACAAATTCCCAAGAAAGGCTCCCAAAGACTTAGAAAAATGAGACATCAGGCTTGGATCTAGACCAAGCTCCTCCTAAGTTATATGCTCAAGTACTCAATGTGGTGTGTGGTTTTGAATGTAGTTCACACAATTAACTAACTCTACCCAATAGATAAGAGGTAAATTAAATGAATGCATCATGTAGTTATCCATCTCCTTCAAATTTTGGTTCTTCCTCTCTCTCCTAAGCCATTATGTTGTGGAGTATGTGAAACAAAATGCTGGTGAATAATACCATGGGCTGCTAAAAAATTAGTAAACTCTCAACTGAAGTACTCCCCCATTATCTGTATGAAGTTTCTTAATGAAACTCAATGATTATTTATCGAACAAAGCTTTAAAATAGTTTTAAGTGAGAAAAGAAATCACTTTTATACTTAAGGAAATAAACCCTAGTACACCTTGATAAATCATTAATAAAGGTAAGTGCATACTTAGCTTTGTTGAAAGGAGTATAAAATACCATCAAATCACTATGCACAAGCTCAAGTGGTGAAGAAGATCTCATGGACATGCCCTTAGGAAATAGATCCTAATGTTGTTTCCCCAATGTATAACCATGGTAGATTCCTTCAAGACATGAAAATATAAGAATACCCTCTACCATACTATGAGTGTTCAACTCCTTCAAATATCTATAGTTGAGGTGTCTAAATCTCTCATGCCAAAGTATAATCTCAGAATCTGCATGAGAAACTAAACATGTCCTTAAAGGAGGAGTATCATCAAAACCCTCAAAATAGTAAAGTCAAGAACTATGATAAAAAAACACCCTTTGAAATGAGTGTATGTGGCTCTAAAAAAGATCAAACTTTAGCACCCTATGGTGTGAAAGTCACTATCTTGACTTGACCAAAATGATAAATATGATACACTAAAAGTAGATTGGTGGTGATGTTTGGAACATATAATTCATCATTGATGAAACCACCATCTCTCTATATGTCACCCTTCCATTTAACATAAATGAAGGAAGAATCTCTAACCTCAATGCTGGAAGTGGAACTCAGACTAAGAGATATAAAGGACTCCTTAATAGAAGTCATATGGTGTGAAGCACTAGAATATAGAACCCAATTATCTAAAATAAGTAACTATGATCTCTCAACAACATTACATGCTTTTCTATGCTCATGAGATGGAGAGGAAGTAGAGATAGAAATATTGTGTTTCCTAATGGCATCCTTTAAGGCTTGCATTCTCTTGAAACACCTAGACTCTTCATGGCTAGTCCCCCCCAAATAGGAACAAGATAGGTTAGACTTATTCTTGGATTTGGAAGATGGCTTGGGTTTAGATGAAGTAGTGTTGGTCTTAGGTACATTTTGAGCTGAAGGAGTGTTATTCTTATTACCCTTAGATTTTACCTTAGACTTAGGATGTGAGGCTACTAATTCTTTTTAAGAGATGGAAGACTCAAGGTGAGACAATTTGGATTTCTACCTAGTGAGACTCTTACAAAAAAACTCTAAATCTAACATTTTGAATACGACTAATGCATACATACTAGAGAGAAAGGTGGAAACAAATATTTGAAATGGGCCACTCAACTTAAACAAGATTAAGTATACACACTCTTCATCCTTTTTATCTCATCCACTCACCTTCAATTGTGTCAATAAATGCTTAAAATTTGTGAAGTAATCTACAATAGAAGAAAAGTCATCTGGATTTAGTGAAGTAAGCTCCACTTCAAGCTACATCACTCTCAAGTGGGCTACTTTCCCAAATAAACCCTTGAACTTAGTCTACTTTTTGAATGGATAATCACACCCATCAAAATGAAATAAAATACTATCACTCACATATCCCCCAATCAAACCCATACCTTATTCAAACTTACATCGATGCTGGAATTTTTTAAATTCATGTGTGAACTATGGTTGTGTTTTGTTCATTAGGGACCATAATCCTTTGTGATTTATGATTTTTTCCATTTGAGGTCTCCATGTGTGGTAATTATGTGTAGTCAAAGTCTCAAAATGGTCAACACCAAAATTATAAGCCATGCTAACTAATCACCAAGATCCAAAAGAATGCAAAGGGTACATAAAATTGGCACCAAGACAGCGCCCCAAAAGATTTTATTATAGGACCCCCCAATTTAGGCAATTTATAAAGTATTAAATTTTTAAAATTTAATAATACCAATGTATAGATAATTAAAAACCATACACTTTTGAAAAAAATATAACTCAAATCTAAGTTATAGTTCAAAAGATACAAGTGTTATGATTTCTTGTAAAAATGGGTCAAAATAATTAAAAAACACTACAAATTGATTTTAGTAATAAAAATGAAAAATAACATAGTGTAGACACTATAAATTCATACCCTATATATGATTAGTTATGTTTCTTAGGTCCTTATTTTATTTAATAATCCCTATCCTAAGGTTTAATATATTTACCATTGATAACCTGGTAACTTGCCTTTACTATTACCTTTCTACTCCCCCAACCTCCTAAATCCATCTATAACCCTAAGAATCTACCCCTTAATAGATTTACCCCAATATAGTGTATTTTCCAACAACTCCACATGTATCCAAGCCAGTTTTACCCATGATTGAAACAAAGGTGCCAATTTGGGTGAATCAACACCGATTTGCCCACAATCGATGTCAATTCTTTGGATCAACATTAATCCATAAATACCCAACCAACCTTTGCATTATAGACCCAAAAAATTAGAACCTCAAATTGATTCTATATTTCTTTGAGAATTAGTGACGTCCTTAATGACACTCTACCGAAATTTTGCTGTGTTCAATTGATATCCTCTATCTACAAGCCTAAAAAATTGCCTACATTTGTGGATAAGTTTCACTCTAATTGCAAATAGATTGAAGGTAAGTCATCATGTTTTATTATTTAATTTTCTATAAATTTGTCTATTTTAATCTATTTATTTAACCTTTAGAATACTATTTACATCCCTCTATATTTGTTAATCAGTCTCTGTCATCTATTTTCTATTTTTATTAAGCTTAGTCATAGAGAGAATCAATGCCAATTCATTCTAAATCAACACTGATCCTATCAAGATCGACATTGATCCACCATGTTTATTTTACAAAACTTGAGACCTTAATTATAGATCTCGCTTTGTGATCCTTTACTAATTTACTATCATTTGGATAGGGTCTTTGTATATAGATGACTCTACTAGGCTTAGTACATGACATAATCGGTATCACTAATCTCCCTATAGTTTCCCAACCCTTGTTTGCTAATCAGAGTAACATATATTTTGAGCTAGATCTTTACATAATTATTTATTTTCCCTCTCTTAAATCCATTGAAGACCAATTAGTTATCATATAGGATGATATATACTTCATTACAACTTACTAGGAGGAATATTACGTTTATATTGATAGCTTAATCAAGGACTGAATCTTATTTAACATTATTGTCATATCTTTTATCTATTGTAATTTCATGTGTTGTTTACCAACTATATTGTGTAAAAAAATGAGTGAACATACATTTGAGGAAGCTCACAACTTCCCAGGACTAGTCTTTGACCAAGTAGCTCACCCAATTATCTAATAATCTATTTTTGTCAAGTGTGTGCAAGTTATTCTTTCTATCCAAAAATAAGCTCTCACTATCATTGGATTCAAATAGGTATGTAACATCTTCTAATCTATAGGTATTCACCATGAACCCTATTTTCATTTGAGGTTTTAGTAAGTAAAATTTAAAATTAAAGAAAAATGAAAAATTGCTTAAATATTTTGGCATTCCCGTTGGGACCCCTAAGGTCTCACTTTTATTATTAAAATTCATTTTTTTGAAATTTATCTCTCTCCCTTTCTATTGTTTGATGTATTCATTCAAATAAAATCTAAAATTACTTTTTTCCTTTCTAAAAGTTAAAAATAATTTATGTCCATTTTGCTTGCTTAGTTAGTTCATATAAAATAGTCTAGGTAGTTAAATTTACTATAGCTATCACTTCTCTCACACACAAACCAAACAACGTGCATAAAACATTCATCAAAACATTGACATATGGGAACTAAGTTGGATTTCATCACCTAGTAGTAACCTTCTTCCTGGCAATCCCACTTGGATTTCACCACCAAGGGGAGAACCAACTTAGTACTCTAGCTAAGTATAAACCCTAGTCTTTTGATATATTCTGGCTAAGCACCCAACACCCTTATGTTTCATGTGTGAAGTGAGGGGGTAGTCCCTAATAATATGCCAAGTATCGATCCCAATAAAAAAATATCTTTGCACCCAAACAAACCTGAGATAATACTTAGACTGCTACTTCTTAGGACCCTAGATAACCTTTTAATTTTTTTTATCACACTTTAAAGTTAGAAATTAAAAACTTATTAGGTACATATTTAGTGTGTGTGTCTTTTCATCTTCATTAAAATATAAGATAATCAAAAAGAATATTTTGTGTGCTTTTTTTTTATTATTTCTTGTTTTTTATTTTATTACTACATGGTTTTGATACAACAATAGTCACAAAAGAAAACCAAACCCCTAAATTCATATTCATCCATGGAGAATTGTCCTAGTCCTCCTACTTCCCTTGAATCCATGAGGGAAGGCATTCCTTGCTATTATACCCAAGGTGATCTTGAATTTGCCATTATATTAGATAACAACCCCATCACACTTAACCATTATCTTAGCTCCAGATCTATATGCATCCCACTCTCTCCCCATATATAGTTTTTTAGGAACCCATATGGCATGAATTTGGAGGAAGGTGAAGGGTTTACCACCACTATGGTGTTTTCTAATAATAATAATCCTCCTCCAACTAGTTCTAACACTACTACTATGCAACCCTTAGGTAATATGCCTTTGATGATGTATAATGTTCTATCCTCAACTACTACCCAAACTCATAATTTAACAGTGCCTCAGCCTACTACTACTCAACCTATTACCATGTCACTTAAAAATCTAGTTATCTCGATCCCAATAACCCTTCCACCTATCCAAACTAGTGTACCCTTAAGTACCCAAACTTAGCCATTACAATAAGCCCTTTTAAGTCAACCACCTCAAAAATATGTCCCTTTTACCACCTAATACATATAACCTACGTGAACTATTAGGTATACTTATATCCCTTTATAAGCCCCATAGTATGTGGTAGATTCTCAAGCAATCATGACCACATTAGTTAGTTATCTATTATCCCAGGCTATTTCCACTCAAAATCCTACATATCAACTCCCAAAATAGAATGCTTTTGGAGAAATCCATCAATATAATGCCCAACTAGATTTCATGAGCATCCTTATGAACATGGTGGCTAATTTGGAAGTCATTACCTCTGGGAAGAAAAACATGCTCACCTATAAACAAATCTATAATGAGCCTATTAATCCAATAGTTCCCATTAGGCCTTATCCTCCACAGTGGGAACTTCCAAAGTTTATGAAGTTTCAAAATAAGGAGGATCCTTAATATCACCTTAGAGTATTTAGATACTCTTATTACCTTATAACACATGATGATGTGCTTTTTCTTAGAACTTTTCCTATGTCATTAGCTAGACCTCCCCTAAATTGGTACATCTCAATTCCACAATTTTCCCTCTTCTCATTTGGGAAGCTAACTCAAATATGCTTATAACACTTTTCTATCAATATCATGATGAAAGTCACTATCAATGACCTCCATGTCATCTGATAGTTTGATGATGAATCTACCACTAAATTTATGGCTAGATAAAGAAGTCTCATCAATCAACTCACCTTCTCCCTTCTGCAACCCGATCTAATTGAGTTATTCACAAGAGTATGTGATAAACACATCTCATCAAAATTATGGGTATAATATTTTGAAACCTTTGATGATGCCTTTCCAATGGCCCAAAAACTTGAAATTAGATCCCTAGAGGAAGGGAAAGTTAAATTGTAAAATAAAAACTTTAAAATTGATCCCTCTAAAGGGACTAACAACAATAATAATAAGACCAAATGAGCTACTGATGCCTTAATTATAAAATTAGCACCACCACAAAATAAAAATCAATCTAAGACCTCCACCTTGTAGGCAAAATCTCAAAAGCCATTTACATGTTTTCCCCCATAACAATATACACCTTTAGGAGAATCATATGCATCTATTTTAGATAAAATCTTAAAGGCATCTCTTGTTGATCTTCTTCCAATAATACCTCTCAATGATTCTCATCCTAAACCTAGTTGGTTTAGTGAAAATGAATTCTATAATTTTCACCACATAATAGGTCATGATGTCAGTAGATGCCACTATTTCATGGGCCTAGTACAAAATCTTATCGATTAGGGTGAGTTACAACTAGATAAACCTAATGTACCCACTAATCAATCTATAGATATATTTAGACAACCTTCCTTAATCATGATTCCATGTCAAATTATGTGTAATATAATTTGGGATCCACATCAGAACATGAAACTCATGTAATTAACACAATCCATGACCAACTTCTACCTAAAGAAGTTGATAGAAATCCTATCCCTGATCTCCTTACATGAAACACTTTTAAACCATTTTAACTAAGTGCAGATATCCTGAAAACATATTCAAGTTTTTTTGATCTTATTATTTAGGATCCACTAGAGGAAATCATATATAAAAACACTCAAGAACTAAAAGAGTAAAAGACTATCAAAGAAGAGGTTTGTTTAGACATTTTGTATGATACACATACAATTCCTTGCATCATCTCAATACCTACATCTAGCATACTTATTCCCTCTAGATTATTACCCCATGAGGAAATTAACATGTTACCTTAAACTACCTCAAGACTAGTTCCCCCCATTTCTTGGGAAGCACTAAATCTTAGAGAAATCAAGGCAAAATCCATAGATGTCAAAAAAAAAATCACTCAGAGCCCTAAGAGGAAAATCTTTACAACAACCTCCTATTAAGATTAAACTCCCTAAAGAGGACATCCACACTACCCCTAATAATATTCAAATAGGGAAATAACCATTTCCACCTATTTGGACAAGAGCATCCATATTACGACCCCATCCTTCAATAAGATTGAAAGCTTCCATTATAGAATTCTCCACTAAAGTGATGTACCATCACAATGAGATATTCCCATCATGATCATGATAATACACAACCCCTTAAACCCCTACTATCCACAAAGTTTAGGTGTAAGGATTTTTCATAAGCACAAGGTACATGTTGTAGGGAACATTTAAACAACTAGTTCAAAAGGTTAGGTTTCGAGGTCACATACCTCTTCCCCATCACCTCACAGAATTGAAAAGCCTAGTCAAAACCCATTGAAGGGGTATTATTATAATATTATAGATAATCTTCTCCAAACATTATTAATCAATCTAACACCCATAAATTATATCAATCATCATATTTAGAAACCAACATGATATAGAGAAAATAAGAAATGTACATACCATCGAATAACAGGTCATGAAATGGAAAATTATAACACATTAAAGGTTGTAGTTTAAAATTTATAGAAGATGATATCTTAATGGAATAATTATATCATGACCATCCACATAGTCAAACTACTAGGGTTATAACCACCTCAAGAAGTAACACATTACCATCACTAAAACTACTAAGGTTATAGCCACCTCAGGAAGTAACACATTACCAATACTACCAGAATGAGCTATAAAAGAGGATAAAACCTCTGTTAGATCTCAATATCAATCTCTCCCTCTAGATGTGGGTGAGTCTAAGAATATAGTAAGCCCCCATCTATTTTAGATAGATGTAGTTTACATAGCTACGAGATCCGAAGCCCAGGGTCATAAGACCCACAATCATGAAAAAACCAAAGTGACTATTGCCAAAACACTAGCTCCTCCCACAACTAGTCCAACAATGCCTACTCTCAAACCTAAAGTTTCTATTTTAGGAAAATTTCTAAATAATAATTCTTTATAAATCATATAGATATCTATTCTAAATTAGCTTCATCAAATTTTGATCAAGATATCCCTATATGAACTTGTCTAGAATTCTCCACAACACCATGAGGCTATGATAGAAACCTTATGGGACATCAAGATATAAGATAATAAACCCCAATGTTTATTAACATTCATTACATCACTTCAAAATCCCTTATCCATAACCTTTCATGATTTAAAAATACCACCCTTAAAACTAATGACCAAGATTTCACACTATCTATCATTGCCCAGATTGATCAAACTATAATTAAATGAGTCATGATTGATAGTGGTTCCAGTATAAACATCATTTCCTATCACACATATAAACAACTTTAAATACCTAAGATAGTTGTATCCCAATCCCCCATCATTATACGATCCTTCAATGATACCATCTCCCCTGTATTATGAATGGTAGTCCTTCACATTCAAGTAGGCATGCATGTTCTCGTTGAACTATTTTATGTCATAGAAGGGGAGTTTTAATAAAACATTCTCTTAGGATATCTTTGGATATGCACTATGTGTTACATCCCCTCTACCTTGTATCAATGTATTAAATTTGAACACAA
Organism: Torreya grandis; assembly: GCA_037957365.1. Taxonomy (NCBI): domain Eukaryota; kingdom Viridiplantae; phylum Streptophyta; class Pinopsida; order Cupressales; family Taxaceae; genus Torreya; species Torreya grandis. The sequence goes on from JARHVA010006362.1 coordinate 115,202, forward strand.
GGGTAAAATCCATAATGTCCCAGTTGATCGTCATCCATTCAAAACTTGTAACCTCACCTTTTGACTAAACATTGTCTTAATACCATTCAAAAGTGCTACCCTATCATTAGCCAATGAGGAGTCCACTAGTAAGATGATCCTTGAATAAATAATTGGTAAGAAGTCCATTGATTCCACATTTTAGTAGCTATCAATTGGAGAGTATCAGTTATTGACACTTAATACTCTCACTAATCCATAAGAATATGGATGTCCAGACAAACAAAAAACTTTTTCCTAAATTTGGGGGAAATTATTCCCTTTGATCCATATTTCCTCTATACCCATTTGATTTATGGGTGAATCAATCAACCTTCTTCAGGCCTTTGTAACTAAATCCATGCTAAACCATTTAGCTCAAACTTTTCATTCTTCAATAAACCTCACTTCGTAAAAACATACCTATAATGATGTGCTTGGAAGCATTTTAACATAGGATGCTAAGAACAAGGCCCACACAAGGTTGTGTTTGGATAATTTAGAAAACCCCATGAAAAACATGGCCTCAATTTTAGTAAAAATCCCAAATCTACCCCATAGGGTACTCTCCTTCCCATCCCAAAAGAGGAAAAACCATCCTCATCATCCAACACCCCTTATTCAACTGAGAATGTTGTATCCATTCCTCCAATTTTTTTTTGGTCAATGCCATTACTATAGAACCTCTCATGTATCATCATGATGGAGAGGTCTGAACCATTCCTCTATCCTACCTAGACATGATAGGGAAATATTTTCCTACCATCCCTATTCTTCAATACCAAGATGATGAGTCTATCTTAACTCATTTGGGCATTGAGAACTCCCATCTACGTAAATCCCTTCCATCTAAAACTTCTAGTTTATTAAATAAGGCCATCATTGATGTTAACATAGGATGCCATGAGACTCCTCTAATAGTTAAGGTCATTAAATATTTAGATCCCTTGGAGTACCAAGATTTTACTACATTTCTAATAGATCATTGTGAAGCATTAATTTGGTCTTATAGTGATATGCTTGGTATCAATCCTACTATCATCATCCATAAATTGTCACATTCCCTGATGCCAAACCTATAAAGAAAAAACTTTAGAAGATGCATCCTCGCATTGTGCTCTTAGTCAAAGAAGAGATAAAATGCCTCTTATCCATTAACTTTATCCAACCTATTAATTAACCTAAATGGTTATCTAATATCATCCCTATCACCAATCTTACAAGGGGAATTTGCCTTTGTATTAGCTTTCAAGACCATACTCTTGCTTGTCTTAAGGATGATTTCCCTCTCCCTAATATTGACTAGTTAGTAGATTTAACCACTAGGCATAAAATGTTATCATTTATAGAAGGTTTATTTGCATATAACCAAATCCTCTTCACACCAAAAGATCAACATAAGACTTCATTTATTACTCTTTAGGGGACCTTCTACTATCAAGTTATGCCTTTTAGCTTAAAGAATGTAAGAGCCACCTATCAAAGATCCATGACCTATATCTTCCATAAATTTTTTGAAGATTATGTGGATTATCTCCTCAGTAAATTGAAACTATGAAAAGACCACCTTTCCATCCTAAAGGTTACCTTTTCTCACTTAATCCAAATTCATGTTTGTCTAAATTCTAAGAAATGCATTTTTAGAGTATTGATTGGTAAGATTTTAGGATTTACTATCTCCATCCATGGGATAAAAGTTGACCCTACCAAAATCAAAGACATTTTAGAAATGCCGCCCCATGCAATATTAAGTAGCTATGTAGTTTGCAAGGTAAATTGTAGTCTATCCATTATTTTATCTCCTAGCTATTTGATCAATGCCATCCATTCCATAACCTTATAGGGAAGGATATCCATTTTAAATGGGACTCTAGTTGTTAGGAGGCCTTCAAATATATTAAGAGATACCTTATCTCACCATCAATACTCACTCCTCTAAAATAAAGACAACTGCTCTTCTTGTATATTTTTGCTATTGATCATGCACTTGAAGCCATGCTTTCCCATCATAATGAGCAATACAAAGAATAGGTAGTTTATTATATCAATTGCACACTTTTTAAATATGATATGCATTATTCTCATATGAATAAGTTGTGCCTAGCTCTTGTCTTTATTACTTCTAAGATATAACATTATATACATAATCACAAAAATTATGTGGTCATGAACACTGATTCTTTGAAGTTTATGCACTCCAAGCCTTATCATAAATAACTAATGGCCAAATGGCTTATGGTTTTGGTAGAATTTGTTCTAGATTTTATCCATCAAATGTTAGTTAAAGGTCAAATCATTATTGATCAACTTATTGAGGTGCCTTTTTATAATAATCAATCAGTTAACTATGAATTCCTAAATGAATCTATAGCCTCCATGTCTCAAATAGATCCATAATATCAAATGACTTTATTCTTGATGGATCAAAATGAAAGCATGTCAGGGGAGCTAGAATTATCCTAATCCCTCCTAAGGGTACACCTATACCTCTATCCTTTAAGATTGATTTTGACTTTACTAATAACATGGCAAAGTATGAGGCTTCAATCATAGGTCTCTAAACCTCTTTAGCTTGGGGTTTTAAAACACTTAATATATATGGTGACTCCTAAATTGTGGTCAATTAGATTAAGGGCATATATCAGTGTAATAATGATACTCTTTAGAAGTATAAGACCGTAATTGATCAATTATTAGCCACTTTTGAGAAATATGCTATCCAAGCCACTCCTCGATCAACTAACAAGTTTGTGGATACTATGGCTTCCTTGGACTCCTTTATCTCATCATCACCATATGAATCTAAGATATTTGTCCTTGTTCATAGGATTAATCAATATTTCTTTACCAAAAAAGACCTTCTTTCCATCCATAATGTGGAGTAAAGCCTATTAGATCTCTGCTATGTATAGATATTTGATTACCTATCTAGGGGGATTACTCTTCTAGATATATCTAAAAATGGAAAGTGAGTTTTCCATCATGTCACCCATTTTGTTATACTAGGGTGTGTTATTTATAGGTGTGGTTTTAACGCTATCCTTTTTTATTGTCTCCAAAACCATGAAGCTACTTTGGCTATTAAAGAAGCTCATGACAGTTGTGTGGAGGACATTTTAGTGGTCCAACCATCACTAAGAGAATTTTATGGTTAGGCTATTATTGGCCCAACTTAAATTAGGGTTGTTGAAAATACATTAATAAATGCATCAAGTGTCAATGACATGCCAACCTATCCCATGTACCTAGTCAATAATTATAGATAGCTCATGACTTTTGGATTTTTTCCTAGTGGGGGATCGATCTTATAGGTCAAATTAATCCCAAGTCTTCCTAGCATCATGTATTTATCATTACAACCACTGATTATTTTACTAAATGCGTCAAAACCATCCCCCTTATCTCAACCAAAGTAGATAAATTTTTTGAATTCATCACTCAACATATCATTTATCACTTTGGTATCCCTCATAATATCATCATAGAAAATGGAAAATATTTTAAGAATAAAAAGGTTCAAGAGCTCTAATATTCCTTTAGCATTAAGCTCAAATTTTACTCACCTTACTATCCTCAATCCAATAGACAGGCCAAGGCATCCAATAAAACTCTTCTCAAGATCCTAACCAAAATCATTAATGAAGCAGGTAAGAACTGGTATCTTCATGTTCCCTTTACCTTATCAACTTAATAAACTAGTATTCAAACCCCTATAGGTGCTACTCCTTTCTCTCTAGTCTATGGTACTAAATTTGTACTTCCTATCAAAGTTTAAATTCCCTCTCTTTGCTTCTCCTTTAAAGATATCATTTCTGAGGATGACTTCTATCAGGAATGATTAGCCCAACTTGAACTCTTAGATGAGCATTGATCAACTGCCCTTGACCATTTACATGTATATTAGGAATGAATAAAGCATTACTATAATAAACATCTAAAATAATGCATATTTAACATTGATGACCTTGTTCTAAAGGAAAATCAACATGTAATTAATATGGAAAAAATCAAGAGGGGAAAATTTACTCTAAATTAGCTCAGACCATACATTATCACCCATAAGTACAAATGTGGGTCATATTGCTTGGCCTCTCTTGATGGAAAATTAGAATGAGAACCTCTTAATGCATTGCATATACATCCTTTCTACTGTTAATAAATAATAATCACCTTGGTTTGACTAGTTTAGTTTCTAGGTTTCATATCCCTCTTATTCTTATACCAAATAATGATATATAGAGACATGTGGTTATCTAGATTTGGTATAATTAGCCATTTTTTAACCTTGAATATGAATACCCTAAATCTATTCATAGCATGCTCTAATTGGATAAGCTTTGCCTATAATGAGAAGGAGCTCTAAATTATTATCCTTGAAATCCCTCCCTATCACTAATTCATTTTGAGAATAAGTGTTTTATCTTGTGTATCAAAGCTTTGGGAAATTATCCTAGGATATCTAGGGCTAATCCATAAAACAATAATAATACTAGGATAAAAAAAGAAAAATTATAACATCTATAAAAAGAAAATCAAAATAAATAGACTGCTCCCTTGAAAGACATTATGTAAATCCACAAAATCTATAAAAGTATACAAAATATCAAAAGCATAGATTGCTCCCATGAAGGATATCTAATTTAAAAAACATATCTAAAAATATAGACCACTCCTTTGAAGGATGGTTATCATGCATAAAAATATCCATAGAAAGCTTCCCACATTGATCAACTTTCTTTTATTTAGTAGACTTCCTGTATTGATCAGTCTACATGGATTGGCACACAAGGATTATAGATTTGAAATTAGTTTTGGTTATGAAATATGGAAGCATCTTCTTCTTAGAGTCCACTTTCTATCAAATCTTAAAGCAAATCTTAAGATCAATTAGATCCTGAACTTAATTGATCGAAAGTTGTTAAGATAGTTATTAATAGTGGGTTAAGGACACATATGCATTCCCTTTAAGTGGTTTTCTTGGGTCATGGTATGAAAAAATAATGAGAAATATTCCATTTGTAAATTAAATACAATATTTTACACCTATATTAATAAATATCCTAATCTAGTAATTCCCAAAATCTATAAATGTGAAATTAGTAAGTTATAGATTGCATCCATAATAATCGTAATCCATAATGTGATCCAAAGTCCATAATCATAAATCCAAATCATAATTTAAGACATTTTAAAGTTTTAAATCCATGATCCATAAATGAATCACATAAAATCTATAATCCATATATATCCATAATACATAATTTTTTTTTACATAAAAGCTCATAATCCATAACCTAATCAACTCATTAAATCCATAATCAAAGTCACATCTATATTAATTTAATCATAAACATTTTAAGCATTAATCCATATATAAAGAACACCTCCATTATAACATAATCTTGATCCATAAGGCATATCATAACATTTAAATACATAATCAAATAATCTTATCACATCACAAACAATTCCACAATCCATAATCCATTAAAACATTTAAATCCATCACATGTAAAAACCATGATAAATCATATAATATAAATCCATAATCACATAATCCATAAAAATTAAACATCTATATAAGCATAATACATGCACATTAATAATCATATAATCCATAAACATGTGAACATCCATAATCCATAATAATAAATCCATAATAGCAACATAATCCATAATCATGAAATGTATAATAGTCAAGTGTACATTAAAGTATCTATATACATGTCTATGGCTCTTTGTCTAGTACAATGAATATAAATACATGCATAAGATACTATGTAAACTATAAGATACTTAGGTGGATGCTCATTAAGGCTCCACCCCCATCTCCATCTCTATCCCTATCCATGTCTCTCCTCCGAGATACACTTGCCATGCTAACTAATCCTATGTGTGTGCGCTTAGAGTACTTACCCTATGTGGATATATGGGAAGTATAGAATGGAGTATTTGGAAGCTAATATAAAATGATTTTATCATAGTATCTCATATTCACCATCAGATCCTTGTATCACTCAATGCTCATGGTCCATCCCTATCTAGTGCTTGACCCTACCACCTCTCCAATAATCTACATTGATAACTCTCTCTTCCCCTCCCTCCTCTTCAGAGAGCCCCTCTCTTCCCTATAGTGATCCCAATCCTTAACCACCATATCATGACTTAGATGCAAAGATTCAAACCCTAACTATAGAGTATCCAATCAGGTCTGCATTATGTCCCACTTTATCTATATAATAGTCAGCCCCCCTATGCTATAACTAGATATCCCTATAAGGTGATACATTGATCCCTTAGTGTATATCTCTCTATGATAAGTTCAACTACATCTATCTCTTCCTCTCCCCCATCTTCCTCATCCTCCATCTCATCCTTAGCCTCCTCCTCCAACTTTTACATCTCCTCTTCCCTTCCACCTAGTGTAGACACACCACCCTATCTTTCCTCATTGCCCACTACTCAACCCACCATGATGTATATGTAAGAGTGCACCCTACACCCTCCATATCCTCTCATATTGGCACCTGATTCTAATCTATAGGGACATCTCTAGTGACTAGTCCTGAAAGCTTCCACTCTATCTCATCTCACTTGTATACATGTGGGGCCCATAGAATATTCTGTACTAGCCTAAATTACCACTAAAATCATCCAAAATAGAGGTACTCTAGGTACTCCATCCTCCTCCACATCACCTGTATCTCCCTTCATAGGCCTATGAGATCTACCTCTACCCCAAGGCATGTAGGAAATCTTATATATGGTCACCAAATGATATCTGCATCTCTCATCCCCTCTAGGACACCTCTATAGTAATCAAGGTCTTAGGTGATGCCATCTATATATCCACATGTAATATAAACATGTAATATAAACCTTCCATCACAAGAAGGCTATGTTTTAGTTAGTATCATACCATCATATCCATGAGGTATTAATGGGCCATATTATCTTGATGTGCTAATAAGCCCAGTACTATAAAATGATAATGACATCTAATCTATATCACTTCTGGGTCTCCCAAACTTAGAGCTCCCTACAAATCTACACCATTAAAATAGATGCCCATGTAAAAAATATATGATGCTCTAATATGTTTGCAAATACACTAGTCAATCTCCACAAAAATTTTCCTCCCTCTGAGTTTGGGAATGGATAGCAAGATATAGCCATCATCATAGTGAGTAAACCTTTCCCTACTATATCAGCTCTATATAGAGGCTCGAAATTGAAACCACTAGTAACAAATTTGATATCATCTACATCATAACCATATAGGCATGTTAATGATACTCCTCATCCCTACTCATACACATACACTGTGGGAGATCCTTAGACTAAAAGTCACAAAATCTGATAGATATCCTCCATTATGATGGTCATCTCCCTAATTGATAGCCAAAAGGTCCTAGTCATAAAATCCCAACACTCCACCAAAGCTATCAACAATCCTATGTCTTGATGGATGCATCTATAATGATGCATCACTCTTAAGCCTATAACCTCTAGATGGGCCCAATCATCATCACTTAGTTGCTCTCATAATCACTCTAGTAAGGGTGACACTCAATCCTACATCCATAGTAGAACCTATACCTATCACCAATATCGCATATAAACCTCAAATATCATAATAAATCTAACTTATTCTAACTCTAATCTCTAACCTAAGACCCTCACATTTTTAATGTGAATCAGTGTTGATCCCTTATGGATCAACACCATTCCATCTAGATCGGTGTCATTTCAATGAAATGATGTCGATTCCATGTGAATCAGCTGATTCACTAGGGAATCGATACCGATTCTCTAGTGCCACCTACCTATAATCCTAGCTCTATCCTAAACCCCTTAAAGCCTACAAACTTTATAAAAATAATAATAATAATGATAATAATAAAATAATAGACCTACCTCTCTTGTGAGCATCATTATCACCTCAAACCACTATCACTAGCCTCCATCTCATCTTGTAGCAAAATCATCATTTGAGCTCTCAAACATCATTTAGGTTTCAAAAATAGCAAAAGATCCCTTTTCCACATTAGACTTAATTATATACCTAACTTTAGATCAATACTAATCTATTTTAGATCAATGCTGATTTGGTGGATCGATGTTGATTCATTTTAGATCGGTGCTTATTTCCCCCTTTTTGTACTATTTATAATTCATGTACATCCAAACCTATTCTTTAGAGTTATCTTGATACATTACCACATCTACCCTATTATTTTTCCTATACCATTTTAGGTTTATGTATTTTGACCCCTATTGGTCCCACAACCTATGTAAGGCATTTACTCTTTCAGGTATACCCTTTAAGTGGGTCTTGAGAGTTTATTCTTCATTAATAACAACTATTTATAGGTAGAGTTCACATCATATATCACACTAGATGCTTCAATCATATAACCCTATAACTTGTCCTCTTGTTTATCCTTTGCTAAGCCCACTTGTTTATAGTTGTGGCATTTTATTATAGGATTTGCCTTAGAGCATCTTTGCTTGTATTATCTCACATCCTATCAGTGAAAAAATTGCACTTCATGTTATTCATTTGCATTTATTAGAGTTCATATATGATCTACCCATCCCATCAATTATTCCAATTTTCAAACCCATCACCTACTCTTTATCCTTTACCAGCTCCCAATTTAAAGGGGGATACCTCCTCACATAAACTTAGGGTAGTGGACCTCTCATGGTTTTTATCTCATGACACAAATTCCATACTACTCCATAAAAAGGAGCAAATGTAGACACTATAATTTTATACCCTATGTATGATTATTTAGGTGTTGTAGGCCCTTATTTTATTTAATAATCCCTATCCTAAGGTTTAGTATATTTACCATTGATAACTTGGTAACTTGTCTTGACTATTACCTTTATACCCCTTAACCTCCTAAATCCATTTATAACCCTAAAAATCTACCCCTCAACCAATTTACCCCCATATAGTGTCATTACCAATAACTCCACATGTATCTAAGCTAGTTTTACCCATAGTTAAAACAAATGTGCCAATTTGTGTGAATCGACACCGACTCACCCATGATTAGTGCTAATTCTATAGATCAACATTGATCTATAAATACCTAGCCAACCTTTGAATTATTGATCCAAAAAATCATAACCTCAAATTTCTACTAGATTTCTTGGAGAATTAGTGATGTCCTTAATGACACTTTGCCAAAAGATTTCTATGTTCAATCGATATCCTATGTTAATGAGCCCAAAAACTACCTGTGTTTATGGAGAAGTTTCACTCTGCTTGTAAATAGATTGAAGGTGAGTCATCATGTTATATTATTTCATTTTATATCAATTTGTTTGATGTTAAATATTTATTTAACCTTTATAATACTATTTACATCCCTTTGTATTTTTTAACCAGTCTCTATCATCTAATCTGTCTCGTCTATTCTCTATTTTTATTAACCTTAGTTATAGAGAGAATAGATATCAATTCATTCTAAATTGACATCGATTTTATAGATCAACATTGATCTGCTATGTTTAATTTATAAAACTTGAGAACTTGATCGTAGATCCCTCTTTGTAATCCTTTACTAATTTACTATCATTTAGATATGGTCTTTGTATGTAGATGACTCTACCAAGTTTACTACATGATGTAATCAATATCACTAACCTCCCTATAGTTTCCAAACCCTTGTTTCTTGCTCAGAGTGACATAACTTTTGAGATATATCTATATACAATTATTTATTCTCCCTCTCTCAAAGTCATTGATGAATAATTAGCTATCATACAGGATGATATGGAATTTATTATAGCTTACTAGGAGGAATATTATGCTTATATTGATAGTTTAATCAAGGACTAAATTTTATTTATCATGATTATTATATCTTTTACCTATTATAATTTCACATGTTGTTTATCCACATGATTGTGTAAACAAGTGAGCTAAAATCCATTTGAGGAAGCTCACAACTTCCTAGGACTAGTCTCTAACTAGGTAGCTCACCAAGTTATCTATTAATTTATTTTTATCAAGTGTTTACATGTGTGCAGGTTATTCTTCTTAGCCAAAAAGAAGCTATAACTATTGCTAGATTAAAATTGGTGTGTAACATCTTCTAATCCACATGTATTCACCATAAACCCTATTTTCATTTGGGTTTTTAGTAGATAATATTTAAATTTAGAGAAAAACAAAAAATTACTTAAACAAATATTCATCCAAACCACTCATTAGAACTGGAATTTTGCCATGAACTTAATAAAGCTAACTAAAGTTAAAAAAGATCTATCTAGTTACTGTTATGCTTGTTAATTGAATGATACTCTCTTTTGAGGTAAAAAATATAGCTTATAAAGGAATTAATGAATTTAAAAATCTATTTTGAGAGGAAATAATGTGGGTTACTATTGTCTATCACCTCTAAGCTACCAAGGAATCTTTTATAAGCAAAGATATAAGATTCCATAGTAAAAGACACAAACTAGATCTACTCAATGCCTTAGTCCTCCTTTCCAACACTTATTTCACACCCCAAATAGGATATTAACACCCAAGAAAATAGAATGGTAGGCCTTATTCTACACACTTAGATCTAGATGACATTGAACCTCAAATAATAGACTAAGCTAAAAAAGTATCAAGAAGAATGGAATGCCACTTCTAATGCCTCTCCTTCAACAAAGATCATGCCTCTTTCTTAAATAGTTTAGTGCCACTCTCACCTTAGATATCAGATATGCATATCTAAATCAAAATAAAGGAAGCATATTTCAATGCCACACTGCACTTTTGATCTCTACACTAGATTAGATGATTATACCTTGTAGGTTATTTTAACAAAGAAGAAACTCAATGCAACATTACCTTTATACTTCCAATGCATTTTCTCAACAATGCTTACCACTGTAGATATGATGCAAAGGCAAGTCTGAAACAAAAGAGATAAAAAATAGAGATGGAATACTAATACCTAGATACCATAAAAGCACATCAGTAAATAGATCTTTAAGACAATAAAAATAAAGACTAAATATTCTTTATAGATATTGAAAAAAATAATGGTGCCAAAGTCTTATATCTGATATACCAAGCTTAAATCTTCCATGCTATAAAAAAAGGAGAACATAGATAATAAAAGTGCCAAACTTCAAAAATGGATTCCAAAGACAATAAAATTTGTTTCAACACAACTTATTTTTATTCCAATACCTTAAATATGAAAATCCACTTGTATATTGGTAGACTTGCAATGCCTTAAATCTGAAACTTAGATCTAAAATAAGAAAGAGACAAAAAAAACCCTAAAATAGATCTCAACAAGGGCAATGCCAAAATTAGATATTTGATCTCTTGACATATCTCCTTAGCCTCTTATCCAAAGGAAATTATAGATCTCCATGAGCAAGAAACTAAAAAAAACTTCAAAATATTCAAAATGTCTAAAAAGAGGAACTAAAGGGATCCAAGATCTTCTTTCACACCTCAATTATATGCTTCCTCTTTGCAACAAGGGAATTAGAATACAATTGTCTAAAAATTGCAAGCTTACAGATGGTTGTAACTTCTTCAGGTCTATGATACCATGTTAGGAATGGTAAAGGTATTCCAACCATAGAATCTAAAGTGTTGACAACAAAACATCACAAAGGAACCTACATATATGAAATGCAAAAATAAGGTAGATATATATTCAAAAATGAATCATATCAAATCATGCTAGTAAAAATGAAGGCACTTGCATATATAGGAAAGGCTAAAAACTACATTATCTAATTTGGCCAATGTGGGATAAAGCCTCACATAGGAAAAACTCACTACAAGATGAAAAAGCTAGCTAAGACGCTAGTAAATGTGAGAAAACACATGAAATATATACTCCAATAATAGTTTTATGTTTTATTATATGAAATTAAAGGAGAACAAGAAGGTGAAGGAAGAGCTGGTGGAAGTGAAAGTAGAGCATAAGAAGATGGACAATAAGCTCAATATTATCTCTAAAATATAAGAAATTAATAAGCATTATGTTTTCTTCCACACAATGATTCCCCAAAAAATGGAGATGACGTTTTTAAAATACATGTGAAAAAGCTTTTCCATAATGTGTAAAAGTGTACTTCCATGTATTTGTTTAATCCTTGGTGATAATGATGTTAACTCACATTATATTTTTGTAATTAGTTTCACATAGCTCCATTGGCCCTAATTATGTATTGTATTGATATAATTACTCAATTGGATCAATTAAGGCTACAATTATGACCAAATGATTCCTAATTGACATTATATAATTGTAATTAGTTTCACATTCTTAGATTGGTTTCAATTGCATACCTGATTAAATAAATTATTTGAATGGTTCAACTAGGTACACAATTGGGGCCCATTGAGCCCAAATTCATATTATATACTCACAATTAGTTTCACTAGTATTGATTAGCTTTGATTGCATAATTGGTTGAAAAAAATACTTAATTATTTCAATGGACATAATTAGGCAAAATTGATCCCAAATTCACATAATATAGTTGTATTTAATTTCACCTGGCTCAATTAGAACCAATTATTATCTTGATTAAACCAAATTATTTATTAGTTCATTTAAGGATGTGATTGGGGATTATTGACTCCCAATTAATATTATATAATGACAAAAAGGTTCATGGGGCTTGATTGGTCAAAATTATGTGCTTGACTATACTAATTGTAGTCATCTAAAATGTCACTTGAGTGCCATGAGTGTTACTTGAGACCACCCATCCCTAGCTTGGCCATAAACCTATATTAGGGTATATTTAGACACTTATCCAAATTTTGTATAAGCCACACATATCCATAGACATCCCAAAATTAGTCTCGGACCCTCCCTTAGGCATCCAGGCCCCTAGTGCCTCAAATTCATCCACTTGGACATTAGCGCCATAATTTGGATACTAGCTCCCCGTGCTAGTGTCCCAGTTTGGTGTTATTGTCCTTTTAACTCTTTTAAGCCCCAACAGATGTCTTTTCAATCCCAAAGACACTTAGGGTGAGCCTAAACCTATTTCAAACCCTATATGTGCACTAGATCATTATATATTCATAACTTTTATCCCTTTAATCACTAGATGGAAATCAAATACAAATACACACAAACAAACTTAGAATAAGTTGTGCAAAATAAAAGTTATTAATCCATATTCTACCCTACTTTTACATATAGTCATCTACAACCATCCTAAGCTTAGAATACATAGATTTATATTCTTAAGCTTCACTCAAAGCACACAAATTGACATTGATACTAGCTTCACTTGTAATTGCACTAGTACTTAGGTGGGGAAAACTACATCGAGATTGATCCCTCTTTAGAGTATTGGTATGTATGAAACTCACATCATAACATGGTGTTGAGGATGTATAGTCTACCCAGATAACATCACACTATTTATACTTGTGCCAATTAAATACCCTAACCATATGGAGGTTTAGGGTTTGCATACAAAATCAATAAAAATAGGTCATAAATAATGAAGCAGGGTTTGTCTGCATAGGAACAAACTTCATAGACTTAGACATAAGTGCTCCCAAAAGTATATATTAGCTATTTCCCAAAGGAAATTAGCACCAAGAGTGGACAATAGTTACATAAATCTATTTTTCAAGGTATGATTCTATTGTCTAGGAGAGTTTCTGATACTTAGATCTTATATACAACACTTAGACCAACTCCTATACCAATTTTTAGCTTCTATATCCTTAATCTTAGTAATTTTTTAGATAAGTAATTATTTGTGTCATTCATTTCTATTATTATATATATTATATTAAATTATTTCTTTTAAAAATAAATAGTTATATTTATTGCATATTTTATGCCCTGATTTATCGGGGTCATACCCTTTAACAACCTATGGCTTAAACTCAATAACCCCTAAAAATTTAAATTATTTGGTGAACCCAACTTAGTTTTAATACTATCCAAACCCTATCCCTATATGTTATTTGGGTTTGTACACTTCTTTTTATTATTTCCCTTGGCTATGTTAGGCTTTTCAAATTTTATATATTGTATTTTAGTAACACTATTTCATTTTATTGGTTATATGCCATCTCAAAAATTTATATCTCTTTCTTTAAGAAGAAGTGTTAGGCTTAGTGGAAATATATTGAGAATACTTAGATTCATTCCATTATAGCTTATACTATGGAAAAAGAACCAATTATAACCCCCATAATTGATTATTCACACCTTGATTATGTGAAATTCAATGAATAATGCATCTAAAGATGAGCAATACAATCAAGATCAAAATGTTACACAAGATGGGAATCAGAACACACTTTCCCCACTTAATAATGAAAATATTATAGTCAATAAAGATGATATTTTAAAAAGTTTTAGAGATAAACTTTGGGAACAACCAAGCATGATCATGTAAAAATTCTATAAGCCATAATGGAAATAAAGAAAAACTATAATAATGATCAATCTTTTACTCCCCCAGATAATGATATTGTTACAAATATTATGGGGGAAACTCAAAATGTATAATAACCTATTTTAACTTAACAACCTTAAAAAATGAAAAAACCTCCTATGGCTAGTTTCTCCTCTCTAGATATATAATCTCTTATGCATGAGATCCATGATATACAAGTCAAGGCGTTACATCTTCAATTTGGTGCTACTAGGCCATCACATGCCTTGGATTATCATGTTATTTTACATACACCATTAATACAACATATAATAACAACTCCTTTGCCATCAAGATTTGTGGCACCCAAGCTTGCTTTGTATGATGAGGGGGACCCAAAGCATCATCTCTACGCTTTTCACATAGCATGTTTAGACTATGTTTCCAATGATTGTATCTTGACCATGTTATCCCTAGGTAGTTTATAGGACTATACCTTATAGTAGTTATATGATATTCCAAATTAGTCTATCATAACATTTAATCCATTGGAAAATATGTTCTTAGCATACTTTTCAATCAATATCAATGATAGGGTTTCCTATGCTCAAGTGGCACAACTCAAACAAAAGCCCAATGAGCCTATAACATATTATGTCTTGTGATATAAAACTATATTTGAAAAGATGACCAACCCCATAGTAGATAGATAATTACAAGACATATTCAAACAAATTTTACTACTAGCATTGCATGAAGCTATATTATTCAAGAAGTTTCCAACATTCATAGATTTATGTCATATAGTGAAATAAAGGGAAGTCAAACTTTTCTCTATATGTAAATTAAAGTACATAATTGGATCAAATTCAAATAATTAGAGTCCTAATAAGGCCCTATACAAAGTAAGGCCCATTAAAAAAAAGAATTATCAAAATACCATAGTTAACACAACTTCAGAGCCACCTCCTTACATGGTTTTATCATCTCTTCCACAAACAATTTTGAAAATCTTCCAAAATCACCAACACATGTTTTACAATAGCTCTTGAAATGTAATGTCATATCTATCACTCCTATAAAAGACATTGATACAGCTAGGCCTCTTCCAAAGATTTATGATTCCAATGCATTATGTGACTATCACAAGGCACTATGCCATACTAAAAAATGATACATCAATTTGAGACGTAAGAAACATGATTTGATAGAGGCCAATATTATTGATGTGGGAATTGCTATGTAGACTAATTATCCTGTGATTACTAGATTCACTAATCTGATTAAACATTAATTTTCAATCCAAGGTGCGTAATGTTTTCAAGAGTGTCATCACTATATATGAATTAATGATTCAAAAATCAACTTGATTTTCCATTTACATTACAATGAATTAATGTTAAATTTACTAGACAGATATATTATGAAACTAATATGACAAAATTACAAAACTATTCCACACTTATGTACCATACATGCATCACACTTATATAATCAAACTTAATAGTAAAATCAACTTACACAACATAATAATAACTAAATAGGGTCAGGATCTTCACAATAGCTCAATCTAAGGGGGCCCTTCCTCATTTAGAACTGAGCTCCAATCCCTCTCTGAGAGAATTCAAAACTTCTTACAAATTCAACTTTCTCATTACTCAATTCTAAATAGAAATGTTATAGTTCAAAAAATTCTACTATTATCTCCTCAAAATTATCTAAATCTTAGTCTGATCTAGGTTCTGCCTTTAAATACAAAAGGCAATTTATTGACTCTTAACCAAAAACACCAAACTAGAAAAAAATACAAATACTTAGAAACTACCGCAGTCAACCTTCAAGTGGTTAGTAACCAAATTTACTTCTTTTAGGTTTGACTGGGTTAGAGACAAGGCATACTATTTTGTTATTTTATTTCCTTTTGTCTTTTCTTATTATACTTATCTTTCCCATCTTTGGCAGAACATCCAATGTCTCCTTGCATGTAGGGAATCCATACAACAATTATGATTCTTTCCAATCATTCATTTGGTTTCCCAAGATAGATTGATATGTATAAAATATCTCAATAATGACTCTACTTTACATAGTGGCTATAGGCACTTTACATTGGTTATAGGCAATTTACAGTAGCTATAAGCAACCTGTAGGTGAAACCTTCAGTTGTTGTGGGCATTCTGTAGTGGCTATAGACACCATGTAGGTAAAGCCTATAGTTGTTATGGGTATTCTATAGTGGCTACAAGAAACTTGTAAGTGAAGCCTATAGTTGTTGTGGGTATTCTATAGTGGCTATAGGTAACCTGTAGGTGAATCCTACAGTTGCTATGGGTACTCTATAGTGGTTATAGGTAATATGTAGTTGAAGCCTACAGTTGCTATAGGCAGCTTGTAGTAGCTATGGCTTAGCAAGATTATACAACTTTACATGACCCTTTAAATGCTTATTAGATAAAATCACACCAATATAATTCAATCAAGGAAAAAAATCAATAATTCATAACATAACACATATATATCAATGAACATATAAAATCATAACTTCATTCATTCATTTGCATTAGTTATAGATAGTTATGGGTTTTACATAGAAACATAAATAGAATAATCATGCATGAGGCTATGAAAGTAATAAATTGGTGGCCTCATCACTCCCCCCTACTTATCCTCTTGCTTGACCTTGAGCAAGTCTTGGTTTCATTCTAAAACCACAAAAGTTTCTAAAGTTTAGGGGTTCAATACAACCTAATCCTTCCAAGATATAAAAACTTGTAAAATTCTCAATGTGTTCTCATTTTTTCTTCTTTGGCTCTATATCAGTTGAAACATTTCCTTCCCATTCAGCGATTGGGAATTAGAATATAGGGGGTTGAAACATCAATCCCAACCATTGTATTCTCTACATCCTGACAAGTTCAAGATATAAGTATACTCTATGGATGGCCTCCTTAAGGTTTTGAGGGGAGTATGGTTACTTATTTTTCAAGGAATCTGAGAGTTCTTCCCATTTGTGAGAGTAGACAATTTTTTTTTTCCTCCCATCTCCTTCCATGAGACTCAAATAGTGGTTCTGGACTTCCACCTATTTTCTAATAACCCATTCTTGTAGAGCATTTGTGTTCATAAATGAGATCCATTCTTCTACTACAAGATCTGAATCTTTGGATTCACTCCTAATCATTAGGGTGGCTTATTTATTCTTGATATTCTTCCATTTGTTTTCTTCTTTCAATTTCATTCAAAACATATGAATAAAATGCATTTAACAAGACACCATCCAAATAGATGTTGGGATTCCATTCTGTATCATTGGGAATAACATATTGGTGAATGTAGAATTCACTTAGCTGGGCTTGAAAATTAGGATCAATATGTATATACTCATTAAAGAAAGATCTTGGGTCACAAACCATATAATATTAATCATTATAAATCCTATCATACCTGAATTTCAACCATTTTTCTTCCAAGTATGCAACATACACTCTAGAAGGGGTAATGTACACCATCAATAGCTCAATAGTTTCATGTAATTTTCCAATATTTTCCTTCAGATATCTGATCTTATTTTCATCAAATTCCAATTTTTATTGTAATTCATCACGTTGTTCTTTTAATTCAACATATACCTTGAATATTTGTACCAATTCCTTGTGGTAGGCTTCATTATTAATAAATTTTTCCTTCAAGAAAATCAAAAGATCATTAGTCTCTACTAGAGTGGCGGCTGAGAAATCCATATCAATAACTTCTATAGTGGGTGTTGGTGTAGTGGTAAATGGAGGATGAAATCCCTAATAGAAGGGTACCAAAGCTAGAGCATACTCTATTATAGGGGCTTTATGGCCAAGGTGGATGAGGATGCGATAGGTTCCTGTACTCTCTTCTCTTTGTCCTTAGAGGGTTCTACAAACTCTACTACTCCTAGAAGCATTTTAATTCCTTATTTTCCCTTCAGTTCTATTGTCTCATTTCTAAGTCTGTATATTTCCTCCATAGCTTGTTACAATGTTTGGAACTCTTGATCATGAGAAAAATTTTCTTGTTCTTTTCTGTTTCTCATAACCTCTTCTTTAACCAATTATTCTTCTCCTGCATGATGCTTTGCCTCTCTCAATTCTTACTCTATGTATTCAATGTTTTTGAGGAGATCAATGTCCTCCTCAGTGAATATATATGGGAGAGGTAACCATTATTCTTCTTTTGCCTTAGTATATCCTTCATCAGTAGACCATTCTTCTATTTCAAATCCATCAGGAGTTTTTTTAAGCTTAGGTTATTTCCTTGGTTCTTCATCATCATTGATGGCTATGGTTAAGGAGGATGTAGTGGTCTTTTGTTTCTTCATCCTTTGAGATCTCCTAAGAGGAGGTCTCCTTTTTGACACTATGGGTTTCTTCCCCTTCATTTTCATTTTCCTTGTAAGAGGGGTGACTGATGGATTTTATGTTTCTTATGCATCAGTTGACAGGGGAACTTATTTTTGTCCTACAAGAGATAGTGTGGAGGAATCAACCTGAGGTGAGGATAAAATGGGAGAAGGGACATGATGTTGTGGGCTTTCCTCCTCTATATCAGAAGGAGATAAGACCAATCTTCTCTTCTTCTTCTTTCCCACAATAGTCTCACATGGACCTTCATTGGCTACAAGCTGACCATCGATATTAGTTCCCTCAACATCTTCTTAAATAGTTTATTGGGGCTACTCCTCAGGGAATTACCTCTCATTAGTGCCTTCTTCTTGATGGGGTGTAATATTTTCTAGGGAAAAAAACTGCTCCTAAGTGAGGTCAGGTCTAACAAAAGCTATTACTTGTTTAATTATGAGCCATATGAGGTAGTGGTGAGATAGGGTTGTTTTAGTGCCATTTTGATATTATTTAGACATTATTTTTAAGATATTCCATTAGAAATTAGGAACATTAATGACTTTATTATGTCTTAAATGATTTAAAAATTTGAACTAGAGAGTGTAAATGAGGGAATACCTCCCCTCACAGGTCATGTACCTTATAATATATGATGATATCTCTCTCCATTCTATAGGTAGACTAAGTCTTTCCATACCTCCTTTCTTTAATACCAATCTTTCATTTTCTTAGAAAAATTGTTACGTAGTCTCTTGGCCATTGGGTTTATCCTACAAAATTTCCCCATGCTTGGTAGCCTAGTTGCTTGGCTCACTAAGGTTTCAGTAACTGGAAATGTGATGCCACATATAATGGCTTGGTTTACATCAAAATAAAATATAAATACCTTGGCAAGAGGATCTAAAAAATGTTGTAACCATTAAAAATAGGTAGTCCAACAAGCTCTGTGGAAGACATCCCAACTGGCTTGGTCTCCCCATAAGTGCCTATGGTCTGAAGGCTCTCTCTGCATGACTGGTCCTCCCATTTTAACTTTTCTATTAGTCCCTTCAACCCATAGTCAATTGCACACTCTTTGGATTTATGTAAATCTACATGTAACAGGTTTGTTCTAAAATGACAAATATGGGGTTTGCAAGTTGTAGGGTTTGGCTCAATAATGGTGGATGTGAGGTTATAGGTTATAAATTATGGAATCTCAAGGGTTCCCATGGTGTGTGAGGTTTAACCTGTAACATTTTCTTGCCCACTTAAGTTATCATGTGTCTTTAGGTGACGTGGACTAAGTAGGAAGTATAGGATAAGATGGGTCATCATAAGGAATAAAAGTGTAGTTTTAGAGGTGATGTGATAGATTTTTTTGAATGAATGACTAAAGTCATAATTAAATATGATTTATTAATACCATATGTGCTATATTATAATAATGAATGACATTTTCAATGGTGAAAGATATAGTGTACCTTTTAATAATGGTGTTTTGGATGTGATGCCTAGGAAGTTGTACGTGTGTTGGCATGTAAATATTTACATGAGAGTGATTAAAAAGCACAATGATTGGGTTGGAAGTTAGAACTAGAGTAAAGTGAAACCTTTATGAAGTGATTGGGAGTTCACCGATGGTTAGGTGTTGATGATGCTTATCATTCACGTGCATGTGATGTAGGATAGTCTACATAAAACAAGGGTCTAAGACTTAGAGGATAAATGATTGTTATCATAACATAAGGTGGCAATTGAAAATCTAAGTGATCTAAGTGATGGGATGGAAGATCTTGAGTAGGTATTTAAGGGTATTACTACCTAATAACCTTCATCTAGATGGACTGACTGATAGGAGTCTAGATTGTTCTTATGCCTTGAAGGTTTTGTGCTTGGAGGTTGGCTATAATAATAAATAGGGTCTTCAACATGGAACCTTTGTGTTTAATAAATATGAGATCTCACTAGTCAACACAGTGAAATGATCTTCATAAAATGACTAGAATTGAAAATAAATCAAGAGTGTCCCTATAGGCAAAAATTTTGGTTTACAACATTTCCACATGAAAAGGAAAGTTATTGTAGACACCAAAATTGTGTCGACTCCCCTTGGTCCCTTGCACACTTTATTAATTTAAAATAAATTATTTATTTTAAATTAATGACATCCCCTTTAGACACCTCACCTTGGATTCCTTGCCCTTAGACCATTTATCACCCTATGACTAATCATAATTACCTAAGACCTATTTCAACTCTCCCACTAAACCCCCGTGCCTAATAAGTCTACCTTTGGACCATTCACCAACGACAACTGAACTTGGCAGATGGAGGAACAGGCAAAAGGCTTAAAATAGCCTTTTTACCCATTCTCTAGCCACCAATGTTGGTTAAAAATTGGTCGATGCCAGTGGAATCGCTGACGTCGGTTGCTTAAAACTAAATTCTAACCTCGACTCTTCCCCCCGAATGTGAATTCTCTTACTCCCGGGATCCAAATTCTCTTGCTCCTCGACTCCTTGCATATCAAAGGCAAGCTTTAGGATGAGGAATTAGAATTCTATCATCACTCTCTAGGCTAAGAAACTCTCCAGAATTCACTCCACACTAGATTGAAACGTTGCATGAGGTCTCCTACATCAGCAATAACGGAACAAGTCTTCTACATTTTTGGTTCTCCACCAAGAGCTAAGTATTCTTTTGGTTTATATTTTAGTATTTTAAAAATGCATTGGTAATTAGTCCATTGGCTATTTCTAAGTACTTTTGAAACCAAATCCAGCTTTCTTCTTGGAGAGGCTGAAAAGCCTTCCTTTTATCCTGACCCATTTTGACAACCTGTCCCCTACCTTTGTCCTTCCTAAGACTCTGTCCATAGTCCTGCATCCTGGCACAACCCTTTTGAATCTCCCAGACCATTCTGTTGACCACAGACATCAACCAAAAACCTATCCAAGGCCCATTGCCCCTACTGACATCGGTAATATAACTGATGTCAGCAACATTGACCAACCAACACCGACAGAACTACCGATGTTAGCGACTGTGGGAGACTTACAACAAAATATAGGTACGCATTATCTACTTTTTGTTTCTTAGTCTTTCATTATTTCTCTTTATCTGACATTCTTTTTATCAACTAGTGGACTGTCATCCCTCCAGGAAGTCTTTACACTTCTGGGACCAAGCATGTGCTTGGCAGTCTGCGATATATCTATCTAACATTTTCTTTGTTTGAGTCTTTCTTATCTATAGGTGTCATCCTCCATAGCCCAAGAGGATCTCCTACAATGTTTGGATACGGTGCACAACTTCATCTGGGTATCATCTAACCCCTGACCATTATCTTTAGTTTCTTATTTCTTCTAAATGTAATAAGCAAAAATGAGTTAGAAACATTCTGGCACACCCGGTGGGACCCTGGAGTTTTCCTTGGGTTCATTTCTTCTAAAAGGCAAACTTTCATATAGGTGCATTAGGAAAATTTCTCTTCTTCTATCTTTTTATTTCAAAAAGAAATCATAAGTACAAGTTAAAAAAAACTTCTTTCTTTTTCTTCCTGTTACTTTCTCCTTGCATCTTAGAGTAGTGAAAGTCATGCTCTTAACCTTTTCCTCACTTGTTTGCATCTGAACAAAACATTTTAGTTTGGGTTAAAAATCTATTGCATTTCATTCTTGCTTAAATGCATACTTAGCCCTCTCATTTAGTAATTAAAAATGCATTATGAATAAATCGTAGTGCACATATGTTACACATCCAAGACCACAAGCACATCAAACTAAACATCTAAACATACCTGAGACAAGGCCCGACTAGGATTTCATCACCTAGCGGATACCTTACCCTTCCTAGTAATCCTACTTGGACTTCACTACCAAGGGGAGAACCCACTCTGTTCTCTGGCAGAGTATAAACTATAGGGGAAGTATATATTGGCTAAGTGACCCAGCTTGGCTCTGGGCTCGTGAAGTGAGGGGAGTAAGATCCTAGCACCAGGCCACGTATGGAACCTAATACAGATTTTGAGCACCAAAACTTAACCCAAAACCAACCTTAGACTTCTTCTTTAGGACCCGTTCCAAAAGCCCAATTCCCAAACATATTATTTTAAGGCATAAGCCACCATGACTCTAAAATTTATTCTTAGGAATTTAAAATTTAGAGGTTGCTTGCCATCATCTATTTTGTTGTTTATATCTGGTTTTTTGAGCTGGTAAGGATGCATTATTCTAAACTCCAAAAACAACTCAGAACTTTCTTCTTTCTTCCAAAAACTTTTAGTTTTCTGAGTTTCTGGAAATACACAATAATTGACATCAATTTTTCCACTGATGTCGGCAACTGATCATCACTAACATTAGCTATCTGACCAACATTGGCAACTTACTTCATCGACATCGGTTTTCCTACCGACATCGGTCACTGTTAAAATTTTTCTTCTCAAACAACATGCTAAAAACCTAACCTTTTTTCTATTAAAAACAAATTCTAGTTTTCTGAGGCTGAAACATATAGTTTTTAGAACTTGAATCTATTTTTCCTTGGATGGTTTTGACACGTAGTCAAACCAAAACTCTTGTTGACCACACAAGGAAACAACCACTTCCACCTTCACCCTTCATAACAAGTCCTCTAATGGAGTATCCTTTAGACACTGAGCATATTCCAACCTCGAACCAACCACCTATTGTTCCCAAAGGGGACCAAGACTTAAAAAGCTTCCTTGACCTCAATGTCAAGGCTCTTCAGCACTATCTTGCTTGAAGTCAAACACGAGATCCTTCAGGCAACCCAATTTATGGGATGCCAACTTCCTTAGTTGAAATGACAATCATATCAACAACATCCACTACCCAGGCCATTACCTCAACTATTAACCCGACCATGGCCAATGCTCAAGATTTGGCCTCTCCTTCCATTTCTGGACCTACCTCCATTGGGGTTTTCGTACCCCCTTAAATACAAACAATTCAAGTAAGTTCAACACCTTTTCAAAATTTGCTTGTCTCTACCCCACCCACTCTTGCACCCATAAATACAAGAGTGACTACCTATCCTTCAACTAGCGTTGCCACCACTCAACCACCTTTGGCAGCATCTAGTCAAGTTGTGCCTTCTAACTTCATGGCACAACCTCCCTTGACCTCAACATCAGTCCCTATGATGAACTACCAATATGTTGTGCCTATACAAATGCAACCAAGTACGTGATACGCCCCTCCTAACGCCTTCTAGGTACCTTACAACTTAGGGGGTGCTCCATCTGCCAATCCACTAGCTGATCTAATCAAGATGCTGATGGATAAGATGTCCAACCTTGAGACATCTATTTCCGGTTCAAGCAATGTTCTTTCATATGAACAAATTTGTAATGAACCCATTCATCCTTCGGTCCCAATTTGACCATATCTTAGCCAGTGGGAACTCTTGAAATTTACTCATTTTTAGAGTTAAGAGGACCCACAGCAACATCTATGAGTGTTTAGACATGCTTGTTACCTTATAGCACATGATGATGCATTATTAGTACACACATTTCCCATGTCGCTTTCTAGCGTTGCCCTTGACTAGTATAGCTCTATTGCCAGTCATTCCCTTTTTTCTTTCACTCAACTCGCCCAACTATTCCTTGACCACTTTTCAATTAACATAACTAAAAAGGTCTCCATCATGGACCTATATTCTATCAGACAATCTGACAATGAATCAATAGCTGATTTCATTGCTTGTTGGAGAGGCTTAATCAACCAACTCTCCTTTTCATTACCTCAACCTGAGCTCATCGATCTCTTTTCATGAGCATGTGCCAAGCACATCTCATCCACTCTATGGGTTCAAACATTTTGCACATTTGATGAAGCTTTCACCATGGCTCGAAAGCTTGAACTCTATGCTGTCGAAAAGGATAAAGTCAAATTATGTAGTAAAAATACCAATGCAAAAGCTAATGACCCTTCTTCTTTTAGACCTTCTTCTTCCCACTCCAAGTCCAAGGGGTCAATAAATGCTGTGGTCGTTAGATCATCATCCTCTACCATAACTAACCAAACTGAGCCCTCTACATCAGAATACATCACTCGATAATTCCAACAATGATACGTACATCGTCAATACACTCTAATAGGAGAGTCATACACTTCCGTGTTGGATAAAATTGTTAAGTAGGGGTCCTCAATCTCCCTCAAATTTGACCACCTCAATTTGACCCCTCAAAAGCCATCCCTGCATGGTATCGGGAAAATGACTTTTGTAATTATCATCGTGTCAAGGGTCACGACATAGACAATTGTAAAACCTTCAAAAACATTGTCCAAGACATGCTAGACAAGGGGGATCTTGTTTTGGATAACCCAAATGTGCCAACTAACCAAAACATCGACATATTTAGGCAACCATTCCCTAATCATCCCCTAGTAAAAAAAACATTCAGACCATAGCCGATGACCCCCAAGAGCGTAATATATGCACAGTCAACATGGTTTCTAACCAACTTCTCCCATAGTCTGAAGAGGTTAATCAACCTATTTGTTCACCACAAGTAGAAGAGCCTTCTTCTCCTATTTGTCCACCACAAGTAGAAGAGCCTTTTTCTCCTATTAGTCCACCACAGGTAGAAGATCCTTCTTCTCCTATTAGTCCACCACAGGTAAAAGAGCTTTCTTCTCCTATTTGTCCTCCACAAATGGAAGATTTTCCTCCATCCAGCCCCCTTTCACATGTAGGAGAGGCTACTTTGACCTCTCCCATATTGGAGGATGTTTTGATGGCACCAACGCCAGTAGGCTCGCCCTCATCCTTCTTATCATCAATAGGAGATCATACTTTCCCCACTCCTCAACCATACGAGGAAGCCATGATCATCCCTACACTCTATCCAACTGAAGAGCCACAATATCCAATCCCTTCTCCGTCAAGAGAGGAACTCACCACCTCACCTACTTCGATCGAATAAGATCCGGTGAAGGTAAACTTGAACCTCACCTCGCACAATAGTAGTCCTCACACTAAACTAAAGAAGGTTGCTAAACCATATCAGAGAACTTCTCCCCCCACCTTCACCATTACCCTCTATTTTGGGTGCACACCCTTCCACCTTAATAGGAGTGCTCCCAACTCCAACACCTAACAAAAACAAATCACCTCCATTACTCCCTCCACCCATCAAGAGCATATCCCCTCCAAAACATCCAACACCTCTCACCATAAAAGTATCATCTACACGTGTGGTCACACCACCAAACAAAAAGATGGTACAAAAAACTCCCCCTACAACTCCTAAATAGAAGTTGTCTCCTCCTACAACTCTTACACAGAAGTTATCAACTCCTATTGCAATAATGAGTGCAAACCCATTAGTGGGGTCTTATGCTTCACTATTACGCCGATTGTTGCAATATTCTAGCATTGTCCTCCCACCCATTAAACCATTCCACCCTCTCAAACCAAAACCATCTTGGTTCGATGACACTAAAATCTGTGCATATCATCGCACACCTAGACATGACACTAAGTGTTGATGCACTCTTAAAGCTGTCATTCGTCAACACCTAAAAAAGGACACCCTTTTCACTAAGGATCCTCTTGATCACCCTTTCAACAAACCATCAACACCATCCCATGCCTCTCAAACATCTTCACCTAAATTGGGATCCCATTATCAGACTATGGTTTCTCTACCACCTTCAACCCCATTATTTGAAATCAACACCATCAATGTGGCCAACAGGTCACAAACCATGAAAAATAAAGGGAAAGAGAAGGTTTCTCTCCCTCAAACATATCCATTTGTCAAGCCTCCTCAACCACCAAAACCCAAGATTTCAATCTTGGGCACATCTCAATCAACATCTTCAAACTCAATTCATGACCCCATGGTGAAACAACTTCCCCAAACCCCTGTGAAGATGTCTTTGTATGACCTCATACAAATCTCTCCACAACATTGTCAAACCTTGATAAAAGCTTTACAGATAGTGGAGATCCAACTCGAAGACCCCCAACCATTGGCTGCTTTAGTCAAATCATTACCAACCATTGCCTCCATCACCTTTAGTGATTCTGAGATTCCTACCTCCAACCTAGAAGATCAAGATCTTGCCCTCTATAACTAAGCCTATCAAGTAAAAGCTTCGTAGGATGCATCCTCGTGTTGCACTCCTTGTCAAAGAGGAGTTTCAACATCTTCTCTCCATCTCATTTATCCAACCCATTGATTATCTGTAATGGGTGTCAAACATTCTCCATGTCATAAAAGCAACTGGGGGAATTTGACTTTATAATGACTATCACGACCTCAACCAAGCATTGACCAAACATCAATCAATATCGACCAAACATCAACCAAGCTCTTAACCATTTCCAACATGTGACTAATATGGAAAGAAGCAAACAGGGCAAGTTTGCTCCTAATTGGCTTGGACCTTACATAATAATGCATGGATCATGCACTTATCATCTGTCTTCTCTCAAAGGTTGGCTAGAACCTAAGCCCCATTATGTCTTACATCTTTAACCATTCTATTATTAATCAAGTAGTCATTCACTTGACATTTAACTTGAGCTCATCCCTTGAGCAACTCCTATCATCATCATTCCTATTTCCTTCAACCCTTTTTCCCCAACAACATTTTAGTTAACCCTTTTATAAAGCATGAATGCTTTGTCCTAATAAAAGGGAGACCCTTAAACCTCTATAGTCTTTTCCATGACTAAAAGTCTAGTAAAAAACAAAACATAAAATTGGGATGCCTATTCAAAGGTCATAAATTATACATGTAGACTACTCTCTCGAAGGATAGTTGCATAATTACTGTAATTGATAGACTGCTCCTTTGAAGGATAGCTATTCAAAGACATTCAGCCATATAAGGCAGAATATAGACCACTCCCTTGAAGGATGGCTATGACCAAATTTTGCTACATACACAGCACCACATGACCATAAAACAAAACAACATCCCTAAGTAGACTTCCAGCATTGATCAGTTTGCTATAAAAAATAAAATAAAAAATTGACTGACAAACTATTAAATCATGGACTTGCCTATAGTCGTTCTCAAGGTCACCTATAAAAGGGGCAAAGTTATCCTTGCTAAAAAGGGTTACACTATCCTCACATCTCACATAATCAAATCTATTACCCTAACATACCTAAGGGATTTTGAGCTCACTTAACATCAAGTGATTCAAATACTTCTTTAACATCAACCAATGGTCAACGATGTAATGCGTGAATGGGGCTTTTTGTTTGCAAAAACCTTATCTATGCATTCATTATAGTCCTTGTTAATGAAAGAGCAATGAGCCTTTCACTTCTTATACATCTTTGTCATACAACCAAACCCAATCAAACATGACCAAACCAAACCAAAACATTTTCAGACCACTAACATATCATACCCCATTCACACTAGTTTCTATGGAAACCAATACACATGGAAACTATCAACCAAACACAATTTATGTCAAGCATACACCATCACCAATATGGAACTTGCTGAAGCATAAATATACTCATTTCATTTTTAGCATACACCATCACCAATATAGAAAATTGTTAGGGATGAAAAACCACATAACCAATGTTACAGAATACACCATCACATAATATGGAAAATGTTGTAACATCATCATCACTCATTTCATTTTTAGCATACATCCATCACCAATATGGAAAATTGCTAGGGATGAAAAACCTCGTAACCAATGTTACAGAATACACCATCACATGGAAAAGGCTGTAACATCATCATACACTCATCATTTCAAGCATGTACCATCAGACATATGGAAAGTGATAAACCATTAACATGAACAAATCAACTATCGACCTCTTTGACTCCTTCCTCCCTTTTGGGGAGAACTACATTGGCCTGAGGCCCTTCAAATAGGGGCTATGTAAGCAACACTTAGATGACATGGGGTCTTCTAAGGTTAGCTCGGCCACATTCATTTGTTCATCTACCTGATCGACAAACCATATTACCTTTAACCATGACTTAACCTAGTCCAACCCACATCCATAACCGACCCTCTTCCTCCCTTTTAGGAGAACTACATTGGCCTGAGGCCCTTAAAATAGGGTCTATGTAGGTAGCACTCAATTGACATGGGGTCTTTTGAGGTTAGCTCGACCATCCATTCTCCCGATCATCTCCCTAATGACATCGGCCATCCATTCATTCATTCATCTACCTGATGGACAAACCATATACCCTTTAACCATGATTTAACCTAGTCAAAAACCTAGTCCATAGTCTACTCTCTTCTTCCCTTTTAGGGAGAACTACATTGGCCTGAGGCCCTTCAAACAAGGGCTATGTAGGCAGCACTTGAATGACACAGGGTCTTCTGAGGTTAACTCAGCCACATTCATTTGTTCATCTACCTGATCAAAAAACCATATTACCTTTAACCATGACTTAACCTAGTCCAACCCACATCCATAATCGACCCTCTTCCTCCCTTTTGGGAGAACTACATTGGCCTGAGGCCCTTAAAATAGGGGCTATGTAGGCAACACTCAGTTGACATGGGGTCTTCTGAGGTTAGCTCAGCTATCCATTCTCCTGATCATCTCCCTAATGACATCGGCCATCCATTCATTCGTTTGTCTACCTAATGGACAAACCATATACCCTTTAACCATGACTTAACCTAGTCAAAAACCTATTCCATAACCTACTCTCTTCTTCCCTTTTGGGGAGAACTACATTGGCTTGAGGCCCTTCAAACAAGGGCTATGTAGGCAGCACTTAGTTGACATGAGGTCTTCTGAGGTTAGCTTAGCCATTCCTTCGTCTGTCCATCTAATGGACCAACTATCTATACCAACCTAAAATCATGACCAAACAACTAGCCCTGACACTAAATGAGTTACCTAGACTTCTCATGGGGCACATTGGAGATTGCATACATCTCCCCATCCACAACACATGCCACTTGAGATGACTTATATCTCAGCCTGACTCGACTGATGACCTTGGAGATCGTGACTATCTCCTCAGACCATGACCACTTTCGAGACAACTTTGCCTTGGTTGTTTTGATTGCATATGCTACCTCATGAATAGTTAGCAAATTGTCCATGACCCTCAAAAGTATCAGATCATGCCCAAGTTGATCCCCACTACTTGTGACATTTTCGTGTTTTCCAGGAGCACTTCCTAATCCTGGGATACTTGGAACACAACGACCATTGGAGCTATAGCTTTGATCATTTAATCCAATTAGCTATGACTAAATGCTAGGGACCAGTTATTTTGATTTTAGCACTCCTCGACCTTTGACTGTGACAATTTGACCTATCTATCATGTGAAGTGGTATACGTGTAATCTCAACTATTGCAATGTTCACACTCCAACTTCACCATACCCATCCACTACCTATCAAATTAACACCCAATATCAGGTTACCTTCCCTCGACTCCCGCTTTGAGGGGGAACACCTCATCCCATACTTGGGGCAACCTACACCTTATCCCATACCTGGGGTAACTTACTCCTATTTTTGTCTTGCAGTTCGTCAGAATAACCAACAATACAAAAAGGGGCAAATGTAGACACTAAAATTGTGTCGACTCCCCTTGGTCCCTTGCACACTTTATTAATTTTAAATAAATTACTTATTTTAGATTAATGACATCCCCTTTAGACACCTCACCTTGGATTCCTTGCCCTTAGACCATTTATCACCCTATGACTAATCATAATTACCTAAGACCTATTTCAACTCTCCCACTAAACCCTCACGCCTAATAAATCTACCTTTGGACCATTCACCAACAACAACTAAACTTGGTAGATGGAGGAATGGGTAAAAGGCTTAAAATATCCTTTTTACCTATTCTCTAGCTGTTGACGTCGGTTAACCGTCGGCCGACGCCAATAGAATCACCGACGTCAGTTGCTTAAAACTAAATTCTAACCTTGGCTCTTCCCCCTGAATATGAATTCTCTTGCTCCTAAGATCTGAATTCTCTTGCTCCTCGACTCCTTGCATATCAAAGGCAGGCTTTAGGATGAGGCATCAACATTCTATCATCACTCTCTAGGCTAAGAAACTCTACAGAATTCACTCCACACTAGATTGAAACATTGCATGAGGTCTCCTACATCAGCCATAACAGAACAAGTCTTCTACACTTTTGGTTCTCCACCAAGAGCTAAGTATTTTTCTGGTTTATATTTCAGTATTTTTAAAATGCATTGGTAATTAGTCCATTGGCTATTTTTGAGTACTTTTGAGACCAAATCCAACTTTCTTCCTGGAGAGGCTGAAAATCCTTCCTTTTATCCTGACCCATTTTGACAACCTCTCCCCTACCTTTATCCTTCCTAAGACTCTGTCCACGGTCCTGCATCTTGGCACAACCCTTTTGAATCTCCCAGACCATTTTGTTGACCACAGACATCAACCAAAAACCTATCTAAGGCCCATTGCCCCTACCGACATCGGTAATATAATTGACGTTGGCAACATTGACCAACTAATGCCGGTAAAACTACCAACATCGGTGATTGTGGGAGACTTATAGTAGAATACAGGTACACATTGTCTACTTTTTGTTTCTTATTCTTTCATTATTTCTCTTTATCTGACATTTTTTTATCAACTAGTGGACTGTCATCCCTCCAGGAAGTCTTTACACTTTCGGGACCGAGCATGTGCTTGGTAGTCTGCCATATATCTATCTAACATTTTCTTTATTTGAGTCTATCTTATCTATAGGTGTCATCCTCCACAGCCAAAGAGGAGCTCCTATAATGTCTGGATATGGTGCGCAACTTCATCTGGGTATCATCTAACCCCTGACCATTATCTTTAGTTTCTTATTTTTTTTGAATGTAATAAGCAAAAATGAGTTAGAAACAATTGTATTCTTTGTTGTGGCTCTGTAACTTAGTATTCATGGGTAGTTTTAGGCAATAGATATGACATTTTATATCCCAATCTTCCTTTATTCTTCCACAAGGTTATCTGATGACTTTCATGTAATGCTTAATAGCCAATAGCCAATCCATTAATGAGATCTATAGGAGGATCTATCTTGTATGCTCTATAAAAAGGTGAGAATAGTTATGAGAGGGTACCTATAATAGCTACAGAAGTGCCTGTAAAAAGCTACAAAGTGATGGCCAACTATGTAGAAGGTGCTTGTAGTAGCTATAGAAATGCCCATAGTAATAGAAGAAAACCTATGTGAATATTTGAGATTTAAGGGATTGCATTCTCTCTACTTCCTTCTTCATGTTCCCTTATTTATTTATTTATTTATTTTTATTTTCACCCCTAAATAACCAACAAGATGGATTTATACTTAGGCCCTTTTTATAGATCTGGGTAGCCAACAGGCTAGTTTTCTACCCAAAAGCTGCCAATAACACCCAAAAATGGGTTTTCATTCTTGGATTTTTTTAAATCTAACTGCTATTTGTAGTAGAATGTTTATTCAGGGTCCTAGCCAAGTCACATTAAAATGTGACTTGTCAAGAACTTGGTTAAGGTCTCATTCATCATACCAAAGGAGGGAAAGGATGTCCTCCTCTCCTTTAGTTGAGTGTGGACTAGTGCTCTCATTATTTGGTGAGGCAACATGCCTATATAGGACATCATTGTATCCATCTTGTAACTATTGGCATATGTGACTGGTACATTCTTTCTAAGTGGATTTTTATACAACTTGAGTATGTGGCCATTGACCAATAGAAAAAATCTCATTGGATCAATGGTTTGGAGTTAAATTGCTCCATTTTCAAAAACATGCTCAATCTCAAAAAGACCAAGCCATTTGGCATAGATTTTACCCTTATGGTCCTTATATTTGGAGTCAAAAAGAAGGGCCCAATATTTAGTATGGAATTGCGTGGTCTTAATGTACCTGTCATGCCATCTAATCCATTACTACTATATAAGTTTTATGTTATCTAATTCTTATTATTTATATTCATCTAAGGCATTCAAATATAGAAGCCTTTCTTTTTGGGCTTTAGATATATCCATCCCAAGTTCTAGTGCTATCTATAAGGTCTTGTGATCAAATTCAATGGGCAAGATAGGTTTCTTTCCATAGACAAACTCATATGGATTGAAGCCTATAGTGGGCTTCTATGTGATTCTATAATCCCATATAGCTTCAAGAAGCCTAGCCTCTTAATCCTTATGAGATAGACTAATAGTCTTTATCAAAATATTTTCTAGCTCCCTGTTGGCGACTTCCACTTATCCATTGGATTGTAGATGATATGGATTTGATTTATTATGCCTAATCTCATATTGCTAGACTAAGGTAGTAATTAAATTAGCAGTGAATTAGGGTCCCTAATTAGTGACTATTTCATGTGGTACACCATATCTAGTAAATATTTCTTCATAGAGGAAAGTTGTCACCTTCTCATCCTTGACATGTGTAAGAGCCTTGATTTCTACCCATTTAGTGACATAGTCAATATAAACAAGGATGTACTCTTTATTGTTTAATTTTGGATCAAAAGGTCCTACAAAGTCTAGGCCCCACTTTTCAAATGGTTCAAGCACCATCTAGGGATGTAAAGGCATTTCATCTCAACATGTGGGTCTACCCATATGCTAACATTTATCACAATGAGAAGTATATATTATTTCATCTTTATGAAGTGAGGACCAATATTATCTTATATTCAAAATTTTGAATACTGTACACTTGGCTACAAAGTGTCCTCTACAGGGTTCATCATGGAAGGCTTTGAGGATATCTAAAACTTTAGCTTTTCTGAGACATCTTTTGATGATAGAGTCAAACCAAGTATAAAAAATAAATCTAGACAACCATGAATATCTGACACTTTTGTGAATCAATGCTCTCTTTTGTTTGGGGAGGAAGTGCTATGGAAGTAATCCTGTTCCAAGGTAGTTAGCAATATCAGCATAACAGGGTGTGGTAAGGGTGAGAGAATAGGTGCTCATCTAGAAATGAGTCATCCACTATGGCATCCTCTTCAAGAGTTTGTAGGCATGATAAAAATTTAGCCACTACATTATCCTTGCCAAGCTTATCTACAATGGCGATATCATATTTTTGTAATAAGAGCAACCATCTTATCACTTTGGCTAGCATAGTTGGTTTATTCATAAGGTACCAAATGGCTGCATGGTTTGTATGAATAAAAACTTGATACCCTATGATGTAGTGATGGAACTTATTGATATCATAGACTACCACCAAGAAATCTTTTTGAGTAACTGTGTAATTTAATTCTACTACCTACAAGTTTTTATTTATAAAATATATGGCATAATTGAGTGCTTCCTATTTTTAGCCAAACATAGCTCTAGGTGTAGTATTTAGAGCATTTATGTGAATGTGTAAGGGAAGCTTCCAATTAGGACCACATAGAATAGGGGTGGTGGTCAATAATTCCTTTAATTATTTGAAGGCTGTATCACAAGAAAGAGTCCGAATAAATTTAACATATTTAGCTAAAAGGGTGAATAATGGTGCGATACGTTACTAAAATTGTTGATGAATCTCCTATAATAACTAGCATGTCTTAAAAACCTTCTAAAATATTTTTGTTTTTGAGGACTAGACAGGTTTTTGATGATGCTAATTTTTATAGGGTCAACATTAATTCTCATAATAAATATGTGGTAGCCTAAGACAATACCTTCTATCATAAGTATGCAACATTTCTTATGGTCGAGAGATAGATGGTACTCCTGATAGCATTACAACACTTTTTCTAAGTTTTTGAGGCATTCATCAAATGTCTCTCTATAGATAGTGAAGTCATTCATATAGATTTCTACACATTTATTGGCCATATCTATAAAGATACTTAGGACAACCCTCTGGAATGTGGCTAGAGTGTTATATAGCCCAAATGGTAATACAACATAAGCATAAGTACCCAAGGTACAAGTAAAGGTGGTCTTTTCTTAGTCCTTAGGAGAAATTATAATCTAGTTATAACCACTGAAGCCATCCAGAAAGATAAAATATTTCTTCCCTACTAGTGTGTCCAACACTTGGTCAATGAAGGGTAGAGGAAAGTATACTTCTTGGTTATTATGTTGAGTTCCCTATAATTTATGCATACATGAAATTCTCCATTTTTATTTGGTACAATTACCAAAGGTGACACCCATTCACTATCAAATATAGGATATATAAATCCAATAGTCAAAAGTTTTTGTAATTCCCTTTTGACTATTTTTTGAAGAGCTAGATTTATCCTACGTTGTGGCTATCTAATTGGTTGGCACTCTTTTTTGATGTAAATATGATGTGTGTATGTTTTTGGGATGATTTATTGCATATCCTCATGATCCCATGCAAAATCACGTTGGTTGTCAACTTTTCCTCTTTTAACTCTAACTGGCTATTAATAAGCAATGTTTTCCCTGGAGAGATTTCAATTTGTTAGGAGAGTGCTTTCATTATTTACATATTGATAATGGATCTAGTTTGGATGTAGCTATGAGGTAGTAGTTGGTGGAATCTTTTCTGTACAGATGCATCATAATTATCTAATTCCCAAAAGTTGGAAAATGGGCACTCAACACATTACAAGTGGTTAAAATATATAGGATTTTGGTAATTATGCTGAAGAGCATTAGAAAGAATGGTATCTTCCACCTGATTAACCAATGTGCATGCGTGATCTATGGTAAATATAAGAATAAAGGAAGGTTGATCTACCTCATCTTCTTTATCCCATAATGTAGGCTCTAATGTAAAAACTAGTTGTGCTAGGGTATAAAGAACCAACTGCTTAGTGTGGTAGCCATTGGATATCATTATGTTACCTATTCTATAGCTAATAAAGGCATCAACTATGGAAATAAAAGGTTGTCCTAAGATAAGGGTGTATCCATACAAATTAGAATTAGGCTAAAACATAATGAAATCTAAAGGATACTCCCAAAATTCTATAGTGATGATAAGACCTTCAATGATTCCCTCTAGTCTAACTATAGACCTATCAGCCATTTGTATCAATGTAGATGTGGGATGAATATTATTTAGCTATAGTTTATGCATAGTTTTAGTCATCATTATATTTATTACAACCCCTAGGTCAATCAATGTGTTGGATAACTACTAGTCATGAATTTGGACTATTACTACTGGGCATCTAGGATCTGAATACTTCCTAGGTAGGGTGTTCTTAGCATGATGTCTGTTAGTTGGTAAATCACATGCATAGTATTGTGATATTTTTTCTTCCTTCTTGGTTTCTATAGATAGAGGTCTCTAATATCTTTGGAATATATGGGTACATCTTTGATGGCCTGGAATAGAGAGATTTTGACGTAAAGGTTCTTAAGCTATCCTATGAAATCAAACTTAGGGTCAATTATATGGCATTAAAGACTGAGATGTTTTAGAAATAGGGGGCTATTTCATCAATAGATTTATTTTCTAGTTTAGAGAGTTCTTGAGGTGATGGAGGTGGGTTAGCATGTTATTCTAGGGTTTCATCATTTGACTCCCTTATTATGGGTGGTGCTGAGGGTGGTATAAATTTCCCTAAATAAAGGTGAACTTCATCGATGTTCACTATGTATGCTGGGTACTAAATAGGCTCAATATTGAATGTGGATTACACCAGCTTATTTGTAAGATTTTGTATAGGTTGGGTAGGTAGCTGGTTAGACTTGGGTGTAGCTTGTGTATTGGGCATAAGAGCAAGAGGTTACTCTTGTTGTTGTGGAGGACATCCTCCTGGAGAGATTCTTCATGGCTGGTTAGGTCTCTAGGATTGTTGCCACAAGTTTGTGAAGGGTGGGCCTTGGGGTGGTTGTCAAGATTGCATTCAAGATGGGGATACATTTTATGGAGGATTCCAAGAGGTAGTGGGGTAACTTTCTTGAGGTGGTTACCAGCTAGAATTATGAGGTGGAATGTTCATCCAAATACTAGTCTAATTGGAAGTAGCATTTGCAAATTGTGAATTAAAGGAGGTAAAATTTGAAAAAGGTGGATTTTATCCCATACCTTAATAAGGTGGTCATTGAACCCATGGATTTATTTATGTAACATTAAAACCTAGTTACTATCTCTTCCTATAGTGTGTAGCTCTAACATTTCTAGTTTTTTAGCTATGACGTGAGCTACTTTAGCCCAAACCTCATGACATCTACAATCAATCTTTTTCTTCTTACAGTCTGGATAGTGAATAGTCAAGGCTTGATCCAAATCTACTTGCTTTTGTCTTGAATACATGTTGTCTAATTGGGTTTCAAAATGGCTAATGATATCCTATTTCATGTCTTATAATAGGTTACTAAGCTTAGTTTTTGACAGGCCATTTGTAGCTACCAATAGAAGCTTTCTACTCCTGACTTTGTTTATGGCAGATCTAGAATAATTCTTTCTCAAATATTTGATATATAAGAATGGTAGGTGAGAAATATCTCCTCCACTCATTAGGTCTAAGGATTTTATACAATCTTCTCTGACTCCTTTTAGGAAGATGAGTTTTAAAGGTTCTTCTCTAAGTGCACTTTGCTTGAATTTTCATACACTGAATATGAACCATTCAACATAATCCTCCAAGGATTCATCCCCATCCTATGTCATCCTAAAGATGTAATTTATTCTATAACTTCTTCCTCTTCCATATTCTTGATACTTGTCCAAAAATTTATTTTTCATGTCCTCCCAAGTGTGGACCAAATTACTACTTAGTCCCATAAACTAGTGAAGTGCTGAGTCTTTGAGAGTAGCTAGAAAATGTTTCAATTTTTATGAATCTTTCCTGTAGTCATAACTTCTAAAGAAGATATCAAATTTGAAAAATAATATGTCTAGGTCTTATGATAATGTACCTTTAAAATTGACCAAGGCTGAGGGCAAGCTGTTTTTCATTTATATTATGCTTATTGCATTTGAAATAGGAAATTCAAAAGTAACTATGTCTAAAGTCCCATTGTCCTCCATAAAGTCTGCTCTACTCATGATGGCATTGTGATATGGATACCAAAGGTACTCAGGATCTCATCCTCAAACTCTATATCAATCCCTTGGTTAGCATGCTAATAAACATTTATCTACTGATCCTTAGTCTTTTTACTGGATGAACGGTCTAAAAATTATCCTAAGCTTCCTTTGATTTGATCAAGAAAGCCTTGCTAAACTGTTGTAAATATGTTACTCTCTGGAGTGTCTAGTTCGTGTAGTTCCTCTCCTTCATTTCTTCTTATCATCTTAGCTAATGTTTTTTCTACTTATGTTTCCTTTCTTAGAGCTAATAATTCTTCTTCTGTAAGCTGCCTCCTTCGGTTTGTAGTGTTCTCTTCTTTAAGAGCCTTTTGGCTTATGATATATTCTTCAAAAATATTCTTAGTTGCTACATGTATTTGTGGTTCTTTCCTATTAGTGACTTTTGGCTTGTTTGGTAGGAATATCCCTCGAGAATCTCTTTCTCTCTACATAAACATTATGCCACTCCTTCAACTATCCTACGCAGATTTTTTTTTCATTTTCATGTGTTTCAAGGGGGTTGTTTTAGACCAATTTAAAAAAAAATAATGCAAAAATAAAGGAATGCTGAAATCAAAACAACAAGAATTTAAATTCTACTTCTAGAAAGCAATAAAAATTAACTACTGAAAGCAAGAAAATTTGCTCTAGAAAGTAGGAAATGAAATCAAGAAAATTAGAAACACACTTTACCAAAAATAAATCACTTTTGCAGGAAATAAATTCTAGAAACATGAATTAGATTATGCACTATTTACTTTTAGAAACTTAGACATCTGGCATAAGACACCATAGTGCCCTCACTTGACTTGCCTAGATGGAACTATATGTCTAGGAACTTAGACATCTGGCATATGACATCATAGTGTCCTCACTCAACTTGCCTGACTGGGTAGAAGAGTGAATTAACCAAAAAAAATTTAATGATTGATTTTAGAAATAATAATTGACACCCTCCTTGGCAATGGTGCTAAAATATTATGTAGACTAATTGCCTAGTGATTACTAAGTTCACTAGTTTGATTAAACATTAATTGTCAACCCAGGGTGCATAAGATTTTCAAGAGTGTCAACATTATATATGCATTATTGATTCAAAAATCAACTTACTTTTCTAGTTTTAGTAAAATGAATTTATGCTAAATTTACTAGACACATATATTATGAAATTGTTATGATAGAATTATAGAACTATTCCACACTTATGTAGCATACATGCATCACACTTATATAATCAAAATTAATAGTAAAATCAACTTACACAACACACTAATAATGAAAGAGGGTTAGGATCTTCATAGCAGCTCATTCTGAGGGGGCCCTTTCTTATTCAGAACTGAGCTCCAATCCCTCTCTAAGAGAATTCACAACTTCTTACAAATTCAACTTTCTCATTACTCAATTTTGAATATAATTTCTATAGTTCCCAAACTTGTACTATTATCTTCTCAAAATTATCTAACTCCTAGTTTGATCTAGGTTCTACCTTTAAATACAAAAGGTAGTTTATTGACTCTTACCCCAAAACATCAAACTAGAAAAAAATACAAATACTTAGAAACTATCCCAGTCAAATTTCAAGTGGTTAGTAACCTAGGTTAATTGTTTCATGTTTGATTGGGTTATAGACAAGGTATACTATTTTAATGTTTTATTTCCTTTTGTCTTTTCTCATTATCATTGTCTTTTTCATCTTTGACATCACATCCAATGCCTTTTTACATGTAGGGAATTCATACAACTATAATTCTTCCTAATCATTCATTTGGCTTCCCAATAAAATTAGATGTGTCTACAAGTTCACCTTGATAATGACTCTACTTTGCATAGTGGATGCATGCACTTTACAGTAGTTACAGGCAACCTGTAGGTGAAACCTTTAATTGCTGTGGGCATTCTATAGTAGTTGCAAGCAACCTTTAGGTGAAGCCTACAGTTACTATGGGTATTATATAGTGGCTATAGGAAACCTATAGTTGAAGCTTAAAATTGCTATGGGTATCCTATAGTGTCTATAAGAAACCTATAGGTGAAGCGTACAATTTATACAGGCACTCTGTAGAGGCTATGAGCAACCTATAGGTGAAGCCTATAGTTTCTACAAGCAACTTGTAGTAGTTATGGTTTAACAAGATTTTATAGCTTTACATGACCCTTCATATTATTATTAGATAAAGTCACACCAATATAATTCAATCAAGGAAAAGCATCAATAATTCATAACAAAACACACACACACACACACACACACATCAATAAACATACAAAATCATAAATTCATTCATTCATTTGCATTAGTGATAGATAGTTATGGGTTTTACATAGAAAAAGACATAAACTAAGCATGGATAAGGCTATAAATGTAAGCAATTGGTGGTCTCATCAGGAACAATTAAAAAGGCACCTAAAGTTCAACCAATGAAAGCTAAGGAAATGAAAATATTTTTAGATCTATTTCCAAAACATACAACTAATGAGGCATGATGCACTTCAAGTGTTCACTATACATATTAGACACATCCACCATCAACATCCTATCATACTACTATAGAGGACACACCCCCTACATAATATCATGGGTGTATATCATACTATAATGCCAACTAAACCTCTCATAACTTTTTCAAAGCAAGAGACTGATGATGATGATTCAAATTTATATGCCCTCTTTTTACAAGCCTACATTGATCATCATCCTATTTAGAGTGTCATGGTTGAAAATGGGTCAAGTATTAACATGTGTACCATTACACTTATACAACATTTGGATTATTCAGAGTAGGACATTTCTATGATTAATGTAATTATTAATGGTTTTAGTGGCCATGTTCAAAGATCCATTAGGGATATTGTACTCTCATTACAAGTTGGGCTAACACATGTGGACACTAGGTTCTTAGTCATACCTAATGTAGGCACATTTAACATATTAATAGGTAGGCCATGGATACATTATCTTTAAGCCATTCCTTCCACTATACATAGATGCATTAAATATATACATGTTAATTAGGTGGTTATAGTTGAGGGCCTTACATATGAATATCCTTTATATATTCCATAGCCAGTCATACATTAGACACTAGTTTTGTTGAACACATAAAGTTTATAGCACACATCAGATATTAGTTGAGCCACCAGTGCAGGTGAGGTCTACTCCTATAGTTATACCATATATGCATAATCTCCCATGGATAAATTTATTATAGAGACTCTTGTATTAGATACATGTTATGGATTGTATAAGGCCTCTCCTTCCACCACAACATAGATCAGTGTTATAACATAGATCACCCACTTTGGTTATAGCTTTTTCTTCCAGATGGGTCCCTAATAACCCTATACTTCATAGGTCAATTTAGTTAGATTCATATATTTATATCACCATAATTCACATTCTATTTCATTTAGATTCATAGATTCCTATCCCAAATCCACAAGTGGTGTCATATACAAATCACTTAGTACAACTGGTTTGATCCACACCATTAGGCCTAGGACCAAGTGTGTAAGGGATAACATATCAATCAAAATAAGCAATTGAAAATTGTCATATCCATGATGCATACATGAAAACATACATACAACACACATGAGGCATGTAAATAAGGCCAAGGGGACACAATATAAGGGATATGGCTACATGTCCTTGTATGTTCAAATGTACCCATATCCCTTACATGTCCTTGTATGTTCAAATGTACCCATGTCCTTGTATGTCCTTGTATGTTCAAATGTCCACATACACAAAAAAAATCAAGCTAGCTTGGATCCACATGGAAGGACATGTTCAAATGTCCACATAATCATAGTAATTATATAAATGAAAGTATGTGTAAACATGTGGCACAAATTTGTATAAGAGCAAGATATACATAAATTGAGTCTAAAGTAATAGGAGTTAGTAAAAAATTTATGTAGTGTATGATGATCAATATAAATATATAAACAATAATAAATATATGATATACAATATAGAAATATGTAACATGTCAATAATAACTATGTATAGGATGTCCTCAATTGGGAAAATGTGTCAAATGATGAACCTATGTATGTGCCCCCAGTGGGTAGATAGTGCAAATCTAGATCTATGTGGTGGACCTGGGTCTTGTAAGCATCTATGAACACTAAAAAAAATAAATGAATCATGTTATGTATGATAAAACCAACTACAGTAACAAAGATAACATATGTAGTACCTAACAAGTATAAGAAATGTAAACATGGAAATGCATACAATAGATAATTTATATTTTTTGAGTAAATATTTGAATGCTTTTGTGTTTTTGACACATTATATTATTTTTATATTTTATAGATATGAGGTATGTAAAAGCAACATGAAAATGAAACATTTTATAAGGAGAAAGAGTAAATGAAACTATGTACAATTAGTGAGGAACATACTAATCGATGGATCTCGTAAGAGACTCACTATCAAGGTGTCTTATATCAATCAAAGGAAGAATGATCATGTGTGTTGTGTGAAAAGGTATATGAGGATTAGGAACCATGATTCATGTGCAATTCATCCATAGGTGATCTTGCTCTTCATTGTATCTATTATGCAAGCTATGCACCTATCACTCAATCTTGTACACTCCTTGTCTAAAGTTTGATCCATGTCATCCAAGACATGTCTTTAATGAACTCTAGCTAGTAGATCTATAAAGAGCCCTATTGTAGGCATATTAAATGTATAAGAGATTGTCATTCCATGTGAAAGCATGAATGTAGTTTTACAATTACATGAGATGAACAAGTGTGTGATTGACCACTTTGGTTTGCCTATCTATCTAAAGATAGAAGTTAATTGATTGATCTAGCTACTTACCCATCAAATCCCACATTGCTTTCTACAAATGGCTCATAAAGTGTGGATCACTATTGAAGATGATGGATGTTGGTAGCCCAAAATGAACCTAAACATGTTTGAATAATCTATATGATGTGCCAACTACATCAATGTATTTTTTACATGTGACCATGATAGCCATCTTAGAAAACCAATCCCTTATAATAAACATATCATCATGTTGTCATCTTGTCATAAGTAATCTAGTCATGAAATCCATGCTGATATATTCCCATGATCTTGATGGAACTATTAGATGTTTTAAAAGTCTGAGATTCCTATTTTTGGGCTTGGTGATACAATAAGGAATACAAGACTTAATGTGGTTCTCCATGTCTATGCACATGTGTGGTCAATAGAAGTGCAACCATAATATAACTAGAGTCTTTATCACACCTAAGTTTACTATGGTATTGGCATAGTGCACCTCTTAGAGGAGTCATTGGTGAGGTGTTCCAGAGGGAATACAAAGATGTATGTGTTTTTAGATAATATTCTCAGATAATTAGAACTCCTGAACTTGTGTACCTTTCATGAGTCTAGTGTAAATTATGGTAAAGTCCTAGTCAACTAAGGAGAAAGAAACCCAATCTATGAAATTATGGCCACATGTGTCTAGCACCATGATGAGTGCATGAATAAGTGGTTAGATAAGGTAATATTCATCCTTGTTTTCTTTCTATTTATTGTGCTTGATCATGAGATGAAACTATTGTAGGTAAGTCATACATTTCATTTGGTGCATATTTTCTATCTTGTTCTATGACTGTAAGAATTGAAGTGGTTTATGGTCCAAATGAACAACTATCTCCTTCTTGAGAATTTAGTGTCCTCATTACTTAATTACTTACAAAATAGCATATAATTCCTTATCATAGGTGGAGTACCTTTGCAATGTGTTTATGAATATTTTAGAATGGTATGCAATTGGATGTCCATGATACATGAGCACTCAACTAAGTGTGTAATTAGATGCATCAATGTGAATTTTAAAGGTTTACATAATGTTGAATATTATGGGAACAAGTGATAGGTATAGGTGTTGTTTGAGTGCCTCAAAATCATGTTGTTATGTATGAGTCCATTGAGACTTGGATTTGGCACATGTGAGCTAGCTGAGAGCCCAAGAGATATGAGAGAAACCAAGGAT
Organism: Torreya grandis; assembly: GCA_037957365.1. NCBI lineage: Eukaryota > Viridiplantae > Streptophyta > Pinopsida > Cupressales > Taxaceae > Torreya > Torreya grandis. Next base: position 158,942 of record JARHVA010006362.1, read on the forward strand.
GAAACTATGGTAGAAGTTAACAATTCCAAGAAACTCATAAATTTTGTGAGATTATGCAAAGTAGGCCAATATTATATCACTTTGATATTATCTAAATCTAATATGATGCTAGTGTAATCAATGATGTAGCCCATGTATTGGATATATACCATGCCAAATATAAACTTTGCTAAGTTAGGTTGTAACTTGTGTTGGTTTGAATTGTATAAGATGCACGAGATGTGATCTATATACTCTTCCAAAGTCTTGTTAAAGATGAGAATGTCATCCAATTATATGATTAGGAAATAGTTTAAGAATGTCTTGAGTAGATCATCCATCAAGCATATGAAACTGGCCGGCACATTGGTGTGGATGAAAGGCATGAAAAACCATTCATATAATCCTTCTTGAGTATTGAATGTTGTCTTCTATAAATCTTTAGGATGGACTAGTACCTGATGGTAAACTGAATTTAAATCAATCTTCATGAAGTACTGTGATCCTCGAAGCTGATCGAGAAAGTGATCAATGTGTGGTAGTGGATACTAGTTCTTCACCATGATTTTATTGAGTGAATGATAGTATATGAATATTTTTTAGGACCCATACTTATTGGGTATGAGGACTATTATAATCCTAAAAGGTGAACAACTAGGCTTGATCTTGCCTTGATTAAGAATCTCTTAGATCTGGCACTATACTTCATCATTCTCCCAAACTGATTTGGGATAGAGGGGGATATTCAGAAGAGGGGATCTATATAGTGATTTACTACATAGTGTGTTGAAAGGCCTTCAATTTATATGAAGACTTCATTACTCTACTTTAATAACTTATCAAGCTACTGTTATTAAAAATATGTACAATTGCTCTACATTACCAGGATGTGCTTCATTCTCAACTGCATATTTATATCAGGGCATACAATGAGTAACATAAACTTCTATGCATGAAAGATGATCTTGAGACATTACTTGGAAGAGGCCAAGGTGAATTTGGTTATGAGTATTATATTAAAAATATGTTAGAAGTGATCTTTCATGTGAATAGTCTAACACTATGGATTAATTTTATATGTAGCTTCATGGTCATACAAGTACAGTCTCCCTAGTAAGATGTCTCAGACCTCTAGACGTGCAATGTCATAAGTGAGATTGTCATCCATAGGATTGACTTTGTACTAAAAAGTACATTAACACCAAACCTATATATCTTTCCCCTACTGGAGATACCCTAAAGAGTATAGATTTAGATGCACATCATTAACATGACCAAGGTGTTGAGTTATGAATTATGTGATGATGTTATTCTAGTTTCCACTATCGATGATAACATGGTGATGTTGATCCTTCACCTAGAACTTGGTGTAGAAGAGACATTCATGATATTTAGAGATGTCGATCACAGTGGTACTAGTGCTTAAAAAAGAGGCATCTAGATTAGTGTAATCCATAAATATGGTTATTGATGTAGATTGTGAGATCATGGATTACTACACATGGTATTCAAAATTATTGTGAGTGTATGAGCAATGATGATGACACCACTTATCACTAGACTTCTTCTTCTTGCCTTTTTCTAAAGTAAAAGGCACTGGAGTCTCTGATAGATGAGCATTCTTAATCTTATTCTTAATCCTAACCACCATACCAAATATTAGTATTATCCACACAAATTATGTAGTATTTATGCATGTATAAATAATTCTAAGAGCATTTAATGATCTATATTTGCCAAGTTACAATCTAGGTCACTGCATGTCTTTGCTTATCACATATTGCATCCTTATGCACATAAAATATAACATGTAGGGGAGAATTACATAAGTATGAATCCATATTAGAAGAATTGGCTATGTAATAAGTGCCCATTGATATAGGGGTCCTTAGGGTAATGTTGTCATCAAATTATGCACCCTAGAACATTCTATGAAATTCCTTTAATTTAATGCAACATTGAATCATCCCTCAAGTTTGTGAGAACTTGTAAGAGAGATGAGTCTCTAGGATTGAAAAGGGCTAGGTCCCCAAAATATTCTCTAAGTGTTTATCACCTAATATAATGCTTGTTCATGAAAAGAATAATGAGTTTTCATAGAAAAAAAAACTATGCTAAAGAGGTGATCCACCAAGAATTTATCCCATCAAATCTCACACTTCTACTAAATAACAATGCTTTCCAAGACTAATTCCATGCATTGAAAGATACTAACATAGTGTTTCAATGTGAAGGTAACATGCTTGAGACAATCAATAAGATAATTGACCTAAGGGGTAGATTTCACACCATATATACAATTACATACTTGAAAGAGAGTTTAATGCATTTAAACAACTTCACATGACCTATTAACATCAAAAACTTTGTTCAAAATATGAAGGGTAAAGGGAGTAAGGATGATGCTATCACTTGGATGCACTATACATCACTCACATACTCAGATAAAAATTCACAACTCAAAATTGGTCTTGTATTCAATGTTCAAAAGCAAAGTGCAATGTCATTTTATCATGTATTCACCATACCAAAAATGTGTTCATCTGCAATGGCTGAAATGGCTCAATTTATAGAACTTTGGGGAAGAGAGAGAGAATAGAAGTTGGAGAGGCATAAGGACATGTGTCCACATGTGAGAATTTGTTATAGATGCATGAGATAGATGGATGGGGAAATCGATGTCATGCTAAGAGGTTTACTTGTCCAAAACAAGTCATGAGAATGGTGGCAAGTGGCATAAAGCCTTCAGGAGTGGCACAGGAAACTGATTCTATTGAAGATCATCCATGAGAGTTTGAAACTAAAAAAAGAGAAGATGACACATAACACTATTGAGGGGGAATGGGACTCATGATGATAGTTAAAAAATGTTTTTTCTAACTACTAGCTATCCTTTGGACACTTGTAATTATTGATTTCATGGAAACAATGATTCAAACTGTCAATTTGTCCATTTTGCTTGCTTTGTCTAGACTAGATGTTCAGGATTCAACCATTTTTTTTATCTCCACGTCTGCTCTCATGGTCTCACCAAGTATTTTGAATATAAATGGCTATTCTCCATATTTTAAAATTGACTTATTATAGGCTATCATCCTTTATTTGAATCCCAATAGCTATCTTTGAACAATCTTACCAAACATTTCCCTTAGCTTTTTCATTTGGTCTTCTTTGGTACGGAGAGGTACCCTTTGGAAAAAATATGGATGACACTTCCTTGGAAAAGTACCCTTCGGGGAAATTATTTTAGGCACTTTCTCCACAAGAATTCCTTCAAAAAGGTTGCAAGTGTCCTTCGACTTTTATGAAATGATATTTTCTCTGGGATTTTTATCTCTTACCTTTTTTCTAAAAGAATTCATCAGCTTCTATTTGGCCCTTTATAATTTGTGAAATGGGCCATCTAGAAAGGACACTTGCCCAAAAAATACCCTTTGAAACTTTGTGGAGGACCATTTCAGCTGCAAGATACCCTTTGGAAAAGTTATAAAGTACCTTTCAAAATTTTTGTTTGGTCCATTTTCCTAGAAAAGAACCCTTAGGATTTTTTGAAATGTACCCTTCCAAAAAAGTGAAATTTAATCTTCAAACTTTTTGTAAAGGGCATCCTACTTGAAAAGTTCCCTGTGGAGAAGTTATAAAGTACCCTTCATAAAAAGTGAAATGCCCTTCGGGAAAGTTGAAATGATCCCTTTGGAAAAGATGAATTGGACCATTTAGAAGGAAAAATACACTTTGAAAAAGTTGCAAAGTACCCTTCACCTTTGAAAGGATGTCTTTCAAAAAATATGTGTAGGGTAACTTCTTGGAGACTTATCCTTCAGGAAAGTTTAAAATGAAAAGTCTGAAAGAAATAAACTTAAGGAAAAATGCTTCAGACAAAACATTTGAAAGAATTCAACAAAGGATTAAAACAAAAACCCAAAGGAAATTGGTATAGGATTAGAAAAGACCAAAATGAACTTTTATAAATGAAAAGACTTTCATTTGTTGTGGGATTTTTCAAAGAACATTTCTTCTAAAGAAAAGCTAAGTACTGGACTTAGCCAAATTTGAAAGGTGCAAACCTAGGGTTGGAATTTGACCAACATTCTTAGTGATTCCTAGGTATGGCATGCCTGCTATGCCTAAGACCAGTTGCCTAAATCCTTTCATTAGGCATGGAGTCATGTAAATGAGCACTAAGATGTCATGAACAAACCTTGGATTGTCCACAAAACAACTTACATACACAAAACACACAAGGGAAGAATAACACACATAAGACAAAATAAAAAACACAAAACAAAGACACACTTGTGATATTAAGAACTTAGGGAACACAAATAAAAACAAATGGAACACACATGTGTTCAACTAGGACACTTAGGGAACATAATAGCTGAAACAAAACTAGACTAGACACACACACCTATGCTACTATTTACAAGACAGACCTGCAAGGACTAATAGTAAAACTTTAGATGTATCCCATTCATAGGGATAGGCAATTATTATCCATTCATCTTGATTAGATTAAATGAGTTTATTTACTTACACTTTTTGATGATGTAAGGGCCACTCCACAAAGCATCAAACTTTGTATGTCTGCTCAATTTTGCTTTATCCTCATCCCATTTCATAACCAAATCACCTTCCTTGAACACTCTTTTACTTGATATTTTGTCAAAGGAATTATTCATGAGTACTTGGTGGTGTTATATGGTATTATGTGCATTATCCCTTTCTTATTGTAGTTTCATTAGTTCTATCAATATGAATTCCATTGGAGTATTTTCTAGCAGTTGCAGTTGATGTGCAAGTCCTAGAGTAGGGAGATTTTGAGAGATGGACAACCTAGATTCTCTCCAATAAACAAGCACAAAGGGAGAGTTACCAATTGATATTTTAGGAGTGATCCTATCAACCCATAAGGATATCTTCAACTTGGTGTACCATGCTCTTTGATTATTCTTCAATGTCCTCTTGATGATCTTGATGAGGTTCTTGTTAGTAGACTCAACCAATCCATTACCTTGAGGGTAATAGTGGGATGACATACTTAATTAAATTACATTCCTATTTTCCCACTCAAAAGTTTTAGCACTCATAAAATCAAGTGCATTATCATAAATGATAGTATAGGGAACCCCAAATCTTATTGTGATACTCTCATAAAAATCCAAAATTGCATTTTCATTTGCCTCCTTTAATGAAACAACTTTTACCCATCATGTGAAGAAGTTAGTAGCAGTAAATAACCATTTATGTCCAACACTTGATGGAGGGTTTATCATACCAATGAAATTAAGGCCCGATTGCATGAAAGGCTGGTCCACTTGGATAGGATTTAATGGAAGGGCCACAAGTTTCTGTTTGCCTACAAAGAAAGCACATTGAGGACACCTCATAACCCAAGAGTAACAATCCTTGAAAAGGATAGGACAATAATACCTTGCCATAATTATCTTTGTAGCTATTGTTTTTGGGGAGAAATGACCTCCATCTATACCATTGTTAAACTTTTTCAGCAAGATGCCAAACTGATCATTGTCAACACACCTTAGTAGTACACCATTCACATCCTTATGAAAGAGAATACCATATATAAGACAATAAGGAATGGTTTAAAATATAAAATACCTTATTTATGACTTGTTCAAACCATTAAGACAATCACCATTTCAGAGGAAACCAATGATGTCTTGTGTCTAACTTTGAATTGGCATGTGACCAACTGGTTGGGGATGAGCTTGATTGACCAAGACTTCTTCCCTTGGCCCTTGAAGATCTGAAGCTAGATGTTTACACAACCCCTTTCCTCTTACCAAGTTTGTTACCTTGATATCAACATCATACTCCATTACCTTTGTGATCCACCTAGCTCTCTTCTCATTGAGGTCTTTGCTTAAGAGGAACTCTTTGGTGCTAGAATGAGAGACCATGACATATATTTTGTTATTTGAAACCATGTGCCTAAATTTTTTCAAACCTCTTATCATAACTAGATCCTAATTCTCAACAAACATGTACTTGACCTTATAATCTTCCAATCCTTGACTAAAGAATGCAATGGGTTGTTCAATTTCCTCATCATTATTTTGCATAAGCATAGCTGAGATTGTGTCAAAGTTAGCCAAAGTGTAGAGTATGAAATCCTTGGCAAATTTTGGGTTCAAGAGAGTAGGAGATTGGGCAATTTCTTGTTTTATTTCCTTAAAACTATTCTTACCTTCCTTTGTCCAAGAAAAAGCTTGGTTCTTCTTGAGCATGGTTATAATAGGCTTCACCAAAGTAGCAAAACTTAGAGTAAACCTTCTTAAAAAGTTGATTTTTCCTAAGAAACTTTTCAAAAATTTCTTGTGTAGAGGTAAAGACAAGCCTAAAATGGATTCAATCCTTTCAGGATCAATAGATAACTTCTTTTGACATAACGTAACCTAGTAATTTATCTTCATGAACATCAAAGATACATTTTTTTGGATTAAGAGAAACTCCAAACTCTCTACACATCTTAAAGACTTTCCTTATATGTTTCATGTGGTCATTAACATCCTTGTAAAAAATATTTATATAATCAAGGTATACAAGCAAAAACTTATTGATCAAACCTTTAAATGCCATGTCCATTGACCTTTGGAAGGTAGCACCTGTATTAGACAAACCAAAAAACATATTTCTATATGAAAATATTCCCTATTTTATGGTGAATGTTGTCTTGAACTGATCCTCCTCATTCACCAATATTTGGTTATAACCTGAATAGCCATCAAGTAGTGAAAAGCATTGAGAACCTGAAACCACTTGGAAAATCTGCCCCATGGAAAGTAGTGGGTAATGATCTTTGAGTGAAACTCTATTCAGATCCCTCAAGTACACATAGAGTCTAATCTCTCCACTCTTTTTCCAAATAGGTATAAGGTTAGCTACCCAAGTTGAGTGTTTGATAGGAACAATAATCTTAGACTCAATCAATTTGGTAAGCTCTTTTTTCATTAGTTCCTCTATCTTGGGATTGATAGGCCTTTGATTTTTCCTAATTGGTGTAGCTATAGGTTATAACTCAATGGTGTGATGAGATAGATCTAGATCAAACCCTTTCAAATCCTTGTATTCCCAAGCAAATATATCATGAAATTCTTTACACAACTCAATGAAGGCTTATCTTTCAAAAAGAGAACATATCTTACCAATTTTCAGAAGTTTGTCCTTAAATATCAAGATCCTTTCATAGTTCCGTTCATTTGTAGACATGCTTACCCTTTCCTTCCTTCTTTTATCATCTTCATTAAATACATTCTCCAAAGTAACTAGCCCCTTTGGTATCTTGTGTGTCTTCAGTTGAATAACTAATTCTCCATATTGATTGTGAAGCTTGTTTTGATTCTTTGAAGAAAATTTTTCTTCATTTTGAATGAAGTGTAAAATGTGTTTATCACTCTCAAACACTTTCTAAGACACTTCATTTTCTACAATATAATTTATAACAATGACTTTGATGTGAGGTTGGTCCTTCTCTTTACTTAAATCAGCAACTATATCAAAGTGTGCTCCTATCACAGTCAACCTGTCAACATGTTCATTTGAGTCTCTTGGTATAGGTTGAATATTGAAAGAATCAAAGTCTTTAATTATATCCCATACCCTATGCTTTTATGAATTAATCAAAGGGTTCTTGGCTTTATCTTGGTTTCTCACTTGATGTATAATCAATTCATTGTCTACATATACCTTTAAGTTCTTGATTCCCTTTCTCTTCGCCCATTGGAGGCCATGAACCAAGCCTTGATATTCTACTGTATTGTAAGTATAACTAAAATGGAATATATATGAAGAATAATACTAGTTCTTTGAAGGAGAAACCAACATGACACCAGCTCTTACCCCTACCTTGCTTCTAGAGCCATTGAAAAACATTTCCCATATCCCTTCAAGTTCATGATCCTCATTAGTGAGTGATGGTATAGGAATGTTTTTCTCATGCATACAATATAATCCTAGTGTAGTTTCTTCTATTAATGCATAGGGGTCATTCTCATAATTTTCAATACCATACTCAAAGAAAGAGGTTAGAAACACCTTCAAGGGAAAATGATGTTTCACCACTAATGGCACCTTCTTCTTGCTCACTAATCATACAATTCTGATTTGAACTTGTCTCCACATATGGTTCAATGTGGAACCTTGCCAAGGGATATATTATTATAGTTAATTTGGCTCCATATCTTGTTCTAAAATCTAGAAAAGACCAATTAGCTGCAAGGTACCCTATAATCTTAGCCATGAAGTCTCTTGACAAGTAAATAGAAAAATGAGCTGGAAGATCAACCACCACAATGTCTTGTAAGATGGGGAAACATGGAAAATAATGGAAGAAAACTTTCAAACCTTTAACCAAATCCATAGTATTGGCTGGAGTTCCATCAATCTACAACACACCCTTACTATGAGGCTCATATTTTAGTTTCAATTTATTATCAACCACTTTAGGCATAACTATGGTACTAGCCCCATTGTCCACAATGCAATTGTGAACCAATTTGTCTCCCACAATGAGTGTGAGGTAAACAAGTGGGGGATTTTCGAATTTGGTGGATGGTTCTAGGACATAATTAGGTGTGTTGGTAAGGTCTACACCATTGTGTCTTGGAACTTGAGGGGCTATATGAATGTTTAAGAGTTGTTCTTATAAAAACTCCTTTTGGCCAGGTATATGTAATACTTCCCAAAGAGAAATGCTTGTCTTGGTATTCTTCAAATATTTAATAATGTTTAGCGAGGAAGTATTCACCTTGTCTTGTATTTATAAAGGTAATGAGGGATCTTGAAATTATTATACTTTAGGTTTGGTAGCCTTTCTCACATTCAAATTTTGAGGAGTAGTGTGACTAGTAGGATCTATTACATTGGTACTTTCACTTTGTGACCTTAGAGAGACACTACTTAAAATCACTTGTGCCTATAGAGTATCTCCTAAATCCCTCTTTTTATCCCTTGTATTGGCTGAAACTGATGTATTTTTATTTAACACATAATCATCTTCTACGTGGAAATTCATAAAACCAGTACTTTGGCTGCTACCTTCTCTTTAAACATCTCTTTGCATGAGATTTTCTTCTGATGTAACATAAGGAGTAGCTCCTTCTTGAGTTACCAAATCTTTATTACCTTCTCCACCATTAAGTATAAACTGACCTTGAGATTAACCCTAATGATCCAAACATTCCTCTCCTTAAACTAGGTTGGTGTGGACTAGAACAATAACCTTTGTGGTTGAAATGGAATTATGATTATAGGCATTGGGATGCCTATTGAAATTTTTTTGACCTTGTCCTCTTCCTTGGTTAGTGTATTGGGGTAGAGGCCTATAGCCTTGTTGAGGGTAGTATTGAGGATTAGGCAGAGCACTTGCATACATTTGTACTTACTTAAGCTGGGCTTGTAAAGATTGAATCATCTCATCCTTATCTATAGCATCATCCACCTTCTTGGGAGTAGTTCTATGTTTGACATTAATATTGGGGACTTGTGTTATGCTTGGGGATTCAACTAAATTATGAGATAACAAAGACATGGAGATTCTTGGAGGTAATTTCTTGGCTTGTATCAGACTATTCTCAGCTTTAATGGATATCTTATATGCCTCAGGTAAAGTAAATCCTCCAATTAGTTGCAAGATTACTTCTACATCAGTGCCAATATCCTTAAGATATGTGGGGAATATAAATCTTGGAGGAGGCCTCATAATATGTGGCAGCCTATGCCATGTTCTTTGAAACCTTTCTTTGAAATATCCCAAGGATTCATTAGGACCTCTTTTTATCACATATAGTTGGTGAATTAGTGAAGTATGGCCACTCTTATTTTTGAACCTATTTACCAACAACTCTCCAAAACCATCCCAATTAGTAATAAAACCACCTTCCAATGTCCTATACCAATCAAGTGCCTTCCCTTTTAGAGACATGGTAAGTAGTCTAATAGCTATGTTAGCTTGGGTGATATTGTGGAAGTTGCAAAAGTTTGAAATGTCTCAAATATGTTTAGATGGGGTAACAAGACCCTCTCCATTGAAATTAGGGAGATTTTTGGTAGCATTAGGAGGAATAAGATCATACATAGGAAGGTTAATTGGATTTTAGGTGTTAAAGGATGGGAAAGGATGTCTTATAGCCATTTATTCTTCCTCTTGATCTAATAATTCTTCAACCTCCTCTTCTTCCTCTTCAAAACCTTCTTGTTCAGGATCTTTAAAGGTTAGGAATAATTTAGGGTGTTGTTCTTCAAGAGGAGTTTCAGGCTGAGGAACTTGATTGAAAAGCCTACTAGAAGATGATCTAGTGAGGACCATGAAGTATACTATGGAAAAACTGATCTAAAAGTAGAGGTTCTCACCTTTTAGAGTCACCAAATTTTGGATTAAGAAAACTTATACAACCTTGGACTTGTCAAGACCAACATTCACCTTGACATGTAAACAATCAAGACCAACTATCCTGCCAGGCATGCTATAACTATTATCATCAAATTATGCACCCTAAGATGTTATATGAAATTCCTTCAATTTGATGCAATAATGAATCATCCCTCAAGTTTGTGGGAGATTATAGGAGAGATGAGTCTCTAGGATTGAAAAGGGCTAGCTCCTTGAATTTTTCTCTAAGTGTCTATCGCCTAATCTAATGCTTATTCATGAAAAGAGTCAAGAGTTTGCATAAAATATAAAACTATGCTAAAGAGATGATCCACCAAGAATTTATCCCACTAACTCTGATAGTTATACTGAATAACAATGCTTTTTTGAGACTAATTCCATGTATTGAAAGATACAAACATAGTGTTTAAATGTGAAGGTAACATGCTTGAGACAATCAACAAGATAATCAACTTAAGGGGTAGATTGCACACCATAAATACAATTACATGAAATAGATTTTAATGAATTTAACACACTTCACATGACTTGTTAACATCAGAACCTTTGTTCAAACATAAAGGGTAAAGGGAGTAAAGATGATGCTATCACTTGGCTCCATTATACATCACTCACATACTCAGACAAAAGTTCACAACTCAGAATTGGTCTTGTATTTAATGTTCAAAAGAAAAGTGCAATGTCATTTTATTATGGATTTACCATACCAAAAATATGGTCATCTACAATCACTAAAATGGCTCAATTTATAGAACTTTAGGGAAGAGAGAGAGAGAAGAGAAGCTGAAGAGGCATAAGGACATGCATCCACATGTGAGAATCAATTATAGATGCATGAGAGAGATGGATGGGGTGAGCCATGTCATGCAAAGAGGTTTACTTGTCCAAAATAAGTCATGAGAATGGTGGCAAGTGGCATAAAGCCTTCAAGAGTGGCATAGGAAATTGCTTCTATCAAAGATCATCCATGAGAGTTTAAAATTGAAAATAGAGAAGCTGACACATAACACTATTGAGGAGGAATGGGACTCATGATGATAGTTATAAAATGTTCTTTATAACTACTAGCTATCCTTTAACACTTTCAGTTGTCAATTTCATGGAAGCAATGACTCAAACCATCAACCTATCCATTTTTATTGCTTTGTCTGCACTATATGCTTAAGATTCAACCATTTGTTATCTCCACGTCTGATCTCATATTCTCACCAAGTCTTTTGAATAATAATGGCTATTCTCCATAGTTTAAAATTGACTTTTTATGGGCCATCATCCTTTATCTGAATCCTAATGGCTATTTTCAGATAATCTTCTCAAACATTTCCTTTGGATTTTTCATTTGGTCTTCTTTGCTATGGAGGGGTACCCTTTGAAAAAACTGTGGAGGACACTACCTTGAAAAGGCACCCTTCAAGGAAATTATTTTGAGCACTTTCTCCACAATAATTACTTCAAAAAAGTTGAAAGTATCCTTTGGATTTTTTTAAATGATCTTTTCTTTAGGCTTTTTATCTCTTACCTTTTTTTTGAAAGAATTCATCAGCTTCTATTTGGCCCTTTGAACTTTGTGAAATGGGCTGTTTGGAAAGGACACTTGCCCAAAAAATACTCTTTGAAACTTTATGGAGGACCATTTTAGCTGTAATATACCCTTCAAAAAAGTTACAAAGTACCCTTTAAAATTTTTGTTTGGTCCATTTTCCTATAAAAGAACCCTTCAGATTTTTCGAAATGTACCCTTCAGAAAAAGTGAAATGTACCCTTCAGACTTTTTGTAAAGGGCATCTTTCTTGAAAAGTGCCCTTTGAATACATTGCAAAGTACCCTTCAGAAAAAGTGAAATGCCCTTCGAGAAAGTTGAAATGATCCCTTTGGAAAAGATGAATTAGACCATTCAGAAGGAAAAATACCCTTCAAAAAAGTTGCAAAGTATCCTTTAGCTTTGAAAGGATATCTTTCAAAAAAAATATATAGGGTAACTTCTTGGAGACTTATCCTTTAGGAAAGATGAAAATGAAAAGTCTGAAAGAAATACACTTAAGTAAAAATTCTTTGGACAAAAAGTCTGAAAGAATTCAGTAAAGGCTTAAAAGATAAACCTGAAGGAATTTAGCATGAGCTTATCAAAGACCAAAATGAAATTTTTGAAAGGAAAAGACTTGAATTTGTTGCGAGTTTTTTCAAAAAACATTTCTTCCAAAGAAAAGCTAAGTACTAGACTTGGCCAAATTTGAAAGGTGCAAACTTGGGGTTGGAATTTGACCAATAGGCAACTTGACACCATCAACCCACTAACCCATTTTCTCATAGTCACTCTAAGGTGAAGATTTAGGGTTTGATTACTTGAAACAACCTATGAATGCAATCTATATACATCAAAATAAAGGTGATTAAAAAAACCAAAAGGTTATGGTTGGTCACATATATATCTAGTCAGTATTTTATATAGGACACTTACATCAAATTTAGACACCTTCATTAATGCGCCTATCTAAATCATCTTCCATTAGTGATAATCAATCATAGTGACAATAAATCTTAGATTAGATATTGATCAGGAATCAAGTTGTTCATGTGTCCAATATTTTCTAGAGTATGTTGATCATCTTATACTGGGAGAAGTCTAAACATGGGGAGTCTGGGTGTGATAATAAAAGGAAGTCATGTTTGGGCATGATTGAGAGAGTCATTAGGTAGATCGAGTGTTACAATCAATATAGGTGGTCTTGAATCTGATTCTTGTAATTTCCATATCCCTATCTCCCCATCTCCCTATTGATAGGTATAGGTCCCCCAAATCTAACATAAGCATCTGAGGTCACATAAATAATATTCCCAAAATCTGATGATTTTTCTAGGGTCATCTTCCAGTCCACTTACAACCTAGTCTATATTAGACTTGCATGCACATAATAAACAAAGTATTATTTGTTTCCAATTCATTGCATTATTTATCAATAGTTGTACTTTACTATTTTTAGCAATCTTATTTGTATAAATTCAGAATATTGGGTATATGAGTTTTTTATTAATTGGTCTGATCATGAGGTAAGTTCACTATCCTTTTATAAAAGATAATATAATAATCCTTAATCCTATATAACCACACATATCTAAATTTAGAGTTTAAAACCTTGTTATCTTCTATTATGCTTTGTCCATTTTAGTCATTTATCTTTAGTTTTGATAGTTAGGATTGTATTTATAGTATCTTAATTTTATATAGTCCATTTATATTAATTATGATTAATTAAAATATAAATTCTAATTTAGATAAAACATCTATAGGGGTGGTTTGGGTCAGCTCAACCTATAGTTGTTCCCCTTTTGTAAGAAAAACCTAGTGTAGTGAAGGATACATCATTTTGGACTTACTCATACAACACACTTATGATATTACACATTAAAAAAATTTACATTTAGGTGTAATGATCTATGATGAAACAATTAGGCACAGGTCACATGGACATTTCTATTAGAGATAAGTCTCATATGTCTGATACATCACCAAGTTGCTACCAAATTCATCTAGGCATGTTCAAATACTCTGTTTCTAGAGTTTAGTGACTAAAAAATAGATTCAATCTTTATTTCCACTTACACATAATTTTGGTCTTACATAGAAAAATAATAAGCTAAGTATCCTAGTCCTCTTAATTATTTCTATAAATAGTAAAGTGTAATTGGATATTTACTTATAACATTCAAATTTTCTTAATTTAGACATATCTTAGATGATGTGAATATTAAAAAGTGTTGTCTTGATTATATATAATAATATAAAATATATTCCTTCATAATTTCTTTGACCTTCTTCACTTATCTTTGAAGGTTTCTTCCATAAAGAGAGGTAAGTTAGAATAAATGCATGTCTAGTGAATTACTTGTGACTTGCTCTGAAACCCTTGTCTTCAGTAACACATGGATAGAAGTTAGTAGGATCATGCTCAAATAAAATGTCTCACCCAAAAACTTATTTTGACCTATTTTTGGTAAACCACTATATTAATTAAGAAGTGTATTATGTTAATTATAGGTGTAAAACTAGAAATATCAGAATGCTAAAGATATACAATATTAAATTGTTCTAATTTTGAAAAATTCTGAAAGCAAAAATTTGATATTTTTGGAAAGTACTAATAAGGAAAATATTTATCTTGCACATTGATCTCTATTGATTATTTTGATTATCTGACTATGAAAATTAGAAGAAGATATGATTGCGTAAGTTCTATATTAGACACATGGATAGAAATAGAATCTAGACATGTTTGTTATAAGTGGGTGATGACATAGTGCACTCCAATATATTTATCATGGACTTGTCCTAGTTGATTGTGACATATAATAGGTAGGAAAATACAAAAAATAATAATCTAGTAATGAAAAAATATAAGTATAGGCATAAGATGAAATTGAACAAGAGTGTAGACTTAGGTATACAACAATCTAGTGCATTTGAATTTGTTGATTATAAACTTGTACAGGTTTACAGTGCATCCAAACTGATCATGACACCTATTACACCTGTTAATGAGGAGAAATTTGAGATGTCACACTTATGGTTTTGCCACATAGAAATCATTTTTTGTGGTCTATTTATTTTGAAACCCTTAGGGCACTTTGATAACTTGAAAACCTATAATTAAAAGAGGGGAGTGTAATGGGTTGAGCTAACTTTAATCAACCCCTTATGATTGACTACTACCTACGTATCTAATACTTCAAGGAGGGAAATCAAGCCCATGTAGCTCTTTCACCTAGAGTGAATGTGAAATTTGTGCTCTTTTGACAAAGATAGCTCTTAAATTGCATTAGAAGGCTTTTGACTTAACTTATTACTGCTCCTTATGAATAATTTAAAATTTGAGTAGAATAGGAAATATTTACTCAATACATGTAGAAATGTAAATTCATGTACCAAATGAGTAGTAAGACCCTTAATGAATGACTCTTGATATGTATTTATAGGTGAATATTTTGATAATTTCCTTTATCTAACCTTATGAAATGTGTGATAAGACTGAAAGGACAAATTTAAAATTTTAATATAGTCATTATTTGGCACCAAACATCATTGGTGTAGATGGATAAAGACATAATGCACCATTATTTGCTTAGGACATACCTATCCATGAGAAACAAAAACATTTATTCATTTCAAGAAATCATTATTTCATTAATTCATTAATATTTTTTTTTTTTGAGATAATAATATATTGAGATAGGTCCTCAAACAATTATGGATGTCCCCTATATATAGAACTTGCCTCCCCATAAATCAATTCTATAAGTTGGGTAGCCCTGACCCTCAACTAAAGAATATTTATGTCTATATGGCTGTCAACTAGTGACCAAAGCTCCTATCTATCTATATGTGTGACTTTGAAGGTGTTATATATATATTGATCATTTGACATTAAATTTTTTATATAATGATAACTAAAAAACAAAGGGTCAAACCAACATATAAATGAATGTGATCTAGGAGCATCTTAGGTGAATTGACATTCTTGCATCAAAAGCTTTAGAGTGCACAAATTAGGAAGATAAATATGCACCAGAGGATAACACATAAGTAATTATGGATCCACACACAAGGAAACATTGGGAAGTGAGAGTAAATAGTGCATAAAACAAGGGCAAGTTAGTGTAGATTTTTGAGGAACCAAACAAAATAAAAATCATGCAAAATAGGGAAACACCTAAAATAATGATACATAGAATAAAGGAACAAGGAAACAAAATAATATCCTAAAAAATCAAAAGAGAACAATCAATCAAGTCACTATAAAGTAATATATTTGACAGAGTTATAATAGATTTGATGATGAAGGACACTAATATCTGTGAGATAAGATTTGATTTAAATACTATTATAAGTTCAAGACTCAAGGTTTGACTCAGCCTAGGAGACCCTAGCATAGGCTTTCAAATTTGGGCACCAAGCATACTCAACACTAGTTTTCCAACCCTTGACTTGATGAACCAGTGACTAGGTTATGATAACTATAAAAAGGGAGCTGGGTCCCATTTGAGGTTTTTGATCATGGTTAGCTATTGATGGTGAGTATTTGCTATGGTTTTTACTGAGAGTGAGGCTGTAGGAGAAGGGTTGAGGTGTAAGGGCCAAACTCTAGAGAGTTTATGAGAAAACAGTTGAGAGATATTAGATGGGAGCTAAGGGCCCTATGTAAGTTGTGAATTTCATAATTTTGTGCAAAATAATCATGATCAATAAAATGAGTTTGAGTAATTCATTGAGTAATATGATGGCTACTGCATGATGAGGCATCCCTTCATTGGGAACCCTTTTAGTGACTTCACCATGTGGTATCAGAGCAAGGTCATGAAACTTGGGGAAACCTAGGAGGAAAAGGATCTACGAGTGAAAGTGTGTAGAGTGATGCAGAAATAAAGGCTCATAAAACACTGACCATGAGGAGATTTAAAAGAAGTATAACATACCAATAACTAGTGAGGTAGCTAGTGGAAGATGAGTGTTGAGAGAGGAGTAATAATAGACCATTGACCATGCAGTAGCTAGTAGAGAGAGTTGTAGACAAGGAATGGTTGATCAATGAATGTGATGTAACTAATAGAGAGTAAATGAGCTACATATGATCACAATAAATATTTACAATAATAGTTCAAAGAGTCTAATATATCACATTTATGATTGCACTAATAAAACGCAATAATGGGTGTCATAATGGATTGAGAAACAACCAATCACTCACTGTGAGGTAGACAAACACAAGAAATAAAGTTATGCATGGAATTTTTTTTGATATGAGGCAGCCCATGTGGAAATTATAAGATACGAGAAAAAAATAATCACTGACTGTGAGGTTGTCAATTTCAATAGAGGAAGTGTGATAGAATCACCAATTAGAGGTAGTCAACATATAGTTGAATATAAAGTGCCAACAAAATCACCATTTTGAGGTAGTTAAGGTGTAAGAACATCTTCCAATCATAACTTAGGCAAAAGGCACTGAAGAAAAAATTATCCATCAAGTGTGGATGGGCAGAGAATGGTAAGTGTAAATAATGATACATGCTCTAAAGAGAACAAAAGCACAAAGAAAAGAAGACCTAGAGAAGGAGATGAAGAGTTGAAGTCGAGGATGAAGAGGTCAAGAGTCCATCTTGTGGTTGAGCGCAAGGTGTCTTGGAGACAACAAGCATCATGAAAATATGTAAGGCATGTGAAGAGAAGAGCCAAAAAGAAAGAAGAGAGTATTTTCAAGAGGAAGTTGAGATTTGATGAGGAGAGATTGACTAAAATAGAAAAGTGTTTAGGTGCATGAGTAAGGCCCTAAATAGAGGGAGGAAATAGGAGAGACCCCTAGATCATCAACCAAAACCCAGAAAGGAAAAAAAGTTGAGAAATAGCATGCAAGCATGATTACTTGATGTGAAGGAAAGATGATGATGCACTTAGAAAGGAAGGAATTTCAAAGCATAAAAAGTAGATATAGATGCTACATGAGAGTGTTGAGAATTAATAGTTATATATTGAAAAATTATGTCTAGTAGATCACCAAATATTGAGGTATCTAGAATAGCAGAGTAATGATCAAGAGGAACCAGGGAAGAGGTAGATTTGAGGTGAGTGAAATTGAATTTTAACAAAGTGATAAACCTTAAGGCAATTAGCATAGTGGGAAAATCATTGAAAGGCACCAAATAAAGAAGAAACATGGTTTCCCATTGTGAAATTGAGGCTAGTAGATCATTGAACATTAAGGCAACTAGTAGAATAGTGTGAGGAAGCATATTTGCTTAGTATAAAACTAAGGTTAGTAGATCATCAAACATTGAGGGAACTAGCACAAGAATAATGAAGAAGGAAAGTTGAGTTGAATGTAGTTGCGGCTAGCTAATTTACAAGCATTGAGGTAGCTAGAAGGAATCCAAGTTTAAGGATGTTCCAAGCGAAGGAGAGAAGGGTTACCTTGAGAGAAACTAAAATCTAGCAAATCACCAAATATTGAGGTAACTACCATGAGGCCAAAATATTTGGAATACATAAAAAGGAGTAGAGCATGGGGGAAATGAGTCATGAAGAAATCAATTAAAGGTTGAAAAAGTAGTGAATGTGAGGAGCTAGTAGAAATAAAAGTCTAGAAAAGTGCAAAAAGAGGAGAGATCTATAAGTACTAGTTGAGAAACTGCATGAAAGTATTGCACAAGCAATAGAGGATTAAGCAATACATGCCTAGCGCAAAGAATTGAGGAGAAGAAACAAAGGGTGTAAGAGTAGGATTGTATGAATTATGAAGGGAAGATTAGCTCATAGCTAAGAAAAATAAGACAAGAGTGAAAAATAAGAATTGTGCCAAGAAGAAGCACACTAAAAAGAGAATGAGAAAATGGTGCTAGAAATAATACTAGCCTAAGTTAGTAGAGAAGATCTCACAAGGGAGGAGATGAGAAAGAGAAGAAATAAGCTTGCAAGGAAGATGAAAGTAGTGCTATAAGGGAACTATCATGAAGACATGAAGGCATGAAATGCGCAATAGGAGTATCAAAAAGAAAATATATAAGAAAAAGGTGAGGAAAGAGAGAAGATGGAAAGATAATCTTCCCAAAGAGCTGAAAATAGTTATGTATAGGAAACAATGAGAAAGGAGTTAACAAAGGTTCATTTGGAGTAGAACACAAGGAACAAAAGGTGTGGAGAAGATGAGACTTTCCCTGGAGGCATCAAGTCAAGAAACTTGTGGGTAAGCTCATGAAGTAGAAGACACCAAGATGACTACAGGGGAAGGTGAAAATGAGCTAACCAAGATCTAGCCAAGGAAGCACAATATTGATTATGCAAGGAAATAGGAAGTCATTAGAGAAAGGTAGAGGTGGATCAGAATTAGCTAGAAGCTGACAAAGTACAATTTTATTTGTGCATGGCATTAAGAATCTACCAAAAGAAGGAATGTGAGAATATGAACTTGGAGTTAATAGGAAGTGGATGATGGAATATTAGTCGAAGTATGGAGTAGAGTGTGCAAAAGTAAGAAAATGATGAAGGCAAATGATGAGAGTAGTGCATAAACATGTCATGCAAAGGGCATGAAGAGAAAATAAGAACACGATAAGGAAATAAGTGTGCACAATGAAAGAATGGATTGAGGTGTATAGGAAGGATGTTACTCAGAGAAGAGTGGAAGATAAATGCATAAAAGAGAAATTAGATGCATGCTTGAAGGAAAGGGTTGAAGACACTTGGCAGACATAGACAAATTTTTAGGAATGGAGAAAATAAGGAGGGAAGAGTGCACTTGCGATCCTTGTAAGATGCACACAAGGAGGAGAACTATGTCAGAAGGAAAAGGAAAAGATAAGTGAAAACCTATAAGAGGAATAAAGACAAGAGAGAAGGAGAAAGGGGCAAAAAAAGAGAACAGTGAAGGAGAAAGAAGAAAATAATGAGGAGAGAAGAGGATCCAGAGGAAAAGAGTGCACAAAAATATTGTTTAGCTAGAACAAAGGTGGAAAGGGAACAACTTGGTCAAGGCAACAAAAGAGAAGAGTGATTCCTTCATTGAATCCTAGATGCAAGTAGGGGTTTACATTTCACTTACCTAGGGAGTTTGATGCAAGTGAATTGGAAATCTTGCATCATAAGTTTTAGAGCATGAGGATAAATAAGTAAGCTGGGCAATGAAGGACATGGTATACGTGATTATTGATCAACACACAAGGAAACATTAGGAAGCTTGTGAAAAAATCAAGCAAAATAAGGGAAAGTTAGAGTAGAGTTTTGAGGAAATGGATAAAGTAAACAACATGCAAAATATGGAAACATCTACAATAAGGAAGCATGGAAGCAAGGTGCAAGGCAAAAAACATAGACCTTAAGACAGGAAAATGTAACGATCAATTGGCCAACTATAAAGGATGATACTTGGAAGAGATAGAACTAAGTTGATGGTGAAGGACAAAATGATCTATGAAGCAAGATTTGATTTAACTATTATTAGAACCGCAAGGCTCGAGGTCTGACTCAGCATAGGATACCTTGACATAGGATTTTTTATTTGGGCACCTAACCTACTTAACAACTATCCATCCCTTGACTGAACATGTGAGTGACCAGGCTGTGACAACTATAAAAGAGATAGTAGGGTCCCATTTGAGGTTGTTGATCATGGTTAGTTGTTGATGGAGGTTGATGGTTGATTACTGTGGTTGTTGCTAAGAGTGAGGCTATCAGAGAAGGGTTTATGCCTAAGAGATGAACTATGCCAAAATGTGGAGTTGAGAGAGTGGGTGAGAAAAGAGGCGAGAGATCTTAAAAGGGATTCAAGGGCTCCTATGTAAGTTGTGAAACTCATAATATCGTGTAAACAAGTTATGATCAATAAAATGATTTTTAGGAATTCATTGAGTACTTTGATGGTTGTGTGGTGAGGTGTCTCTTCACTAGGAAGCCTCGATGTGACTGTATCAACATGGCTTAGAGGAATGGTGAATAAGATTCATGTATTTGAGCATAAGTCAAGTAGTTTGGAATGTGTCAAGAATTAGCATTGTCAAGTCCCTGTGGCCAAATTTGTGGCTACAAAACCTAATCATTAAATATGAAAAGATCGATATCATCATAAAATGAAACAAAGGCCTTATCACTAACAACATTCTCAACTAATCATTGATGGTAGATGATTAATTTGAATGGAAAGATAGGTTCTCAGTGAAGAAACATTGGTTATTGATCAAATAATGTCTTATGTATACATAAAATCAGCATTGGATTTCTCATTTTGAAATAATTTTCATGAAATATTGGCAAACACAAAATAACCTCTTGCTGCAATTTCTTCCTTTCTTCCCATGGCTAGTGAGAAAATAGAAGCCCAAGAAAATTACAAGGGATGGCACATGAGACACGACACGAGTAGGGAAAGGAGATGCCAAAGCTGCATGTCACATTTTTCTTCCGTCCTAACAAATGTTCTTTACATTGTGGCATGGACATGCAAAGAAGCCATGACCTATATCCCCACTTGTAGCATTGCACAACAAAGTCCTTGCCCTAAATCCATCACAATGCAAAGAACTTCAAATGTAGAATATATAGACTATAAAAATACAAACACATCGATTTGAATGCTACGGGCACAACGAATGACAAAATTCGATCGAATTGTTTATGAAAATAGAGACAAATTTCTAAAAAATCATAAAAAAATACTAACCGTTGAAAACTCACTATTATGAATAGTGATATCAAAACTACTTCCCATTGTATGACGTCTATCAACCTAAATATATTTAAAATATATATACCAATTTACTTCACTATTATGAATAGTATAGAAAGGCTAGTTCCCATCGTATGACATCTATCGGCATATATATATTTAAAATATGTGTACCAGTTTACTTAAGATGTCATAGTCGAGACTTATGTGGCCACGGATGGATGAAGCGAATTTGGATTTAATTAAAACCCAATAAGCATGATTGCACCCAGCACTAAGACCAAAAGGTCAACAGCGAAATAGAATGCCCTCTTAGAACGAGTCCCACCACAGGTTGAAACCAAATGATATAAATTATGAGTTCCACTTGGAGTAGGTAATGGTGGCCCTCGTGAGATAGATTAATTCCGTGGTACTGATCATTTTTTCCGCACATTCCATAGTACTTATCCGTTCGTACTGGTACGGATGCATCCACTAGCATTCCTCGTCATTCTTTGTGTTGGGATCCCTGACCCACACTTGCAATTCATGGCCTCAATCAAAGGACATATCATACGGGACAGATTTCTTTGATTTTTTCTATTTAAGAAAACAGATTGTGATTCGCAAATAACAGGAAGTTCAATTCGCATCATGGCAATTACATTTGTCCATCCAACTTTAGAAATATATATATTTTTATAATGGCTGAGTTAAAGGGGAGGAATCAGGTTAAGGTCTTTGATATTTTCACAGTTCATAAGAGGGAGTAGCTGATTTTTGGGTGAATGTGTGTATTATTTAGATCCGATGCTTTTTGAATCAGCATCTGTGATTTATCATCTGACACGTTTTGAATCATCAGGGATTAGGTTGTGAAAGGTGAGACCAAATCCATGGCTAACAACATTACGCAGAGTTATAATAGCGTGAACAATAGTGCATCATTGCATTGGCCTGTTCCATATCTGTTGGGAGGAGTATGCGCCCTGGCTGCTTTAATAGCAGCTGCTATAATTGTTATGGCTATTTCTAACATAAAGAACGCTGACCATGTCCGAGCAAGCAATGAAGGTGGGCATGGTGAAAGGGTTAATGGGGATGGGGAGAAGAATGGTGAGACAAAGTCGTCATGGTGTGATGAGAAAACGAAGGAGAGCAAAATAGTGATAATGGCGGGTGATGAGAAGCCATCTTTCGTGGCCATTCCAATAATGGTGTCGACTTCCATTCAATGAGAGACAGATCCGTATGAAGAAATGGTGAAACATAAAGTATTGTTGTTTATAGTTGTGTTGGTAAACCTTCAATAGCAGGTGGGTAACTCTTTTGGGTATTGGGGTATTGGTGAGTGTTGGCTAAGTTCAGGTTGAGTTTAACACCGTTCAACATCAATATAGCTGGTGTTTTTTCTTTGTCTTAAAGTATACAGCCACTATATTCAGTTGAATATATTTTTTATATAAAAATCTTTGCATATTCTTACAGTCAACTACGAAAGTGCCGATTGTTTAAATTTAACTGTTTACTTTCCAAGATGTTTATAGGAAATTCAAGATTTTGCAGCACAAGAGATTTGTTATAATATAAACTAATTTTCTGTCGCTGCCGGCGATAGATACTGAAACCTAGAAGTGTTTGTTCTTGGGTTCTTAGTTTTACATAGATGGTTTCTAGAAAATGACAATATAAGCTAATTTTCTGTCGCTGAAGAAGTGTTTGTTCATGGGTTCTTAATTTTACATAAAGAGTTTAGAAGATGAAGGTGAGACTATATATATATATGAATGAGATATTACATATTTGAAGTGGGAATGATAGTTTCCTAATCTTAAACAAAGATTTAGATTAAAAATGTAGAAGAACATCTCTTAGACATGTTCTTTCCCCTCTTCTATCATTGTTGTTCCTATTTTTTTTAGTGTTTTTTTCATGGATTGTTGTTGTTTTGATTTATCTTAGTTACTTGTTATTTCATATTGGAGAGATTTTTTATGTGACTTTTCTGAGTGTGGTTATTTCCACTCACTTTTTTTTAATTATAATAAATTTATATAATATATTATGTTTTTAATATAAAAAAAATCATTCAATAAAATAAAATAAAAATTTAAGAGTATAAATTCAGTATTTATCATGTTCTATTTGAATATAATAATCGCTCAAATACCTTTTAAATTGAAAGGGCGGTTGCATGACAAAGTTTAAATTCAATTCTTTTTTTGGATTTATAATTCAATTCTTATTTTTCTCTGAAACTCGGATAGCAGAGGCTTATCATTATTTATATTAAGTTGCCAACAGAGATCACGAATAATGATGGCTCAACCAAGTTGTGATGAGTATAGACACTTATAAATAGATCCAAGGAATTTATTAAATTTTATTTCATGTAATTTTTAGTTTGTTTGTCTATTTATTAATTATTGATCCAAATAAATTGTTAATGGTATAGTTACCAGTTTTCAATGGTCTTCTTCTTCTTAAAAATTTAGGCATATTTTTTCTGACTTTCATGCTTCTTGGTCCATGTGTGCAATGAAATTATTTAAATAGATCAAAATAGTAAATGTAAAAATAAATATCAAGATCAAATCAAAAATATTAGATCATAATAATACGACTAGAATACAACAGATTTACATCAAATGTTGACAACAAAATAGAATACCATAAATATGAGACTAAGCCACTTCAAAGGGGAAACCTTCACAAACATACAATAAGAATAAAATTCGTAATATGATCCCCAAATGCTAACCATAACCTATTATACATACCATATTTATGTTGTGGTTACTATATAGAGCAACCATACTAACAATATCAAAACATAGAGAATTGTGATATGATAAGATAAAAGGTTATGTTAGTCACAAGTCAGACACACATATCTCTATACACGTTATAGGTTAAACATGTAGCATGTCCCTCCCCTTCAAAACAACATTGTCCTCAACATTGGCAAATGTTGGATGCTTCTGCATGAATGTTTCATCCTCTCATGTTGAATTTTCATTGGTCAGATTCTTCCACTTGATCAAATATTGCTTAGTAGCCCTTGTTTGCAACCTCTTAGTGTATGTATGAAGGATCTTCTCAAGTTTCCAAATAAATCTGCCCTCCTCATCCAACTTTGGTAACTTAGTCTAGGCAAATACTCTTTACAATTACCTTCTTCAATAAAGAGACATGATGTGGGTAAATTGAGACAACTCTGACTTATACAAGATAGAACTAATTTTTTTGAAAGATATAATAAGGAATTTAATACTTAGGAAAAAAATTTATTATCCTTTTTATATTACTCTAAGGAAATTTTATTTTATGGTTTTAGGTGCACAATGACATAGTCACTCACTTCAAAATGTATTTTATTGTGGTGTCAATTTGTTAGCTGCTTCATTCAATTTTATGTCATCACCAAGTTCTCTCTTAGAATCATTAATACCTCTTGTTGGTGTTGAATTTGTTCGTCAACAACTTGAACCATTAGATATGCCCTCAATGATGAGTTGATGGAGGGTCATTAGCACCCATACATTATTAAAAAATGGAGACATTTGGGATAAGGTATGGAAGGAAGTTATATATCACCATTCTTCTAATGGAAACCATTTAACCCATAACTCTTGTTTATCCCATAAAAATAAGAGAAATAATCCTCTAGGAATGTGTTTATTGCATCTATTTTCACTTTATATCAAGATGTGTGGCCAAGAATCTATTCAATTTTGGAAGATAAAATAAATAAATGTCCTCATAATGATTTGGTAAAAAGGGGCATTAATGAGGCATGGGAGGCATTAAAGAGGCATGGGAGACCCATAATCCTAATATTTTATGCATTTATGGTTTAAGGATGCCACCCCTTAGATGATGTCACTAGGTGATGTAGATACTCATAATCAACTTATATTAATGACATTATCAATAACCTCTATAGAAAATTCACTTAAGCTCTTGATTTGAATTAATTAGGTTTAAACATGATTAATCAATTTTAGTGCAATTCTTTGGAAATTGGTGCACAATTAATCAAAACAGTTAGAAAGTCATATTACTAGGTAGTAATTTGACTCGAGAAGAATTGGGAGGTGATGTTAGATGTTTTGGAACCGTATTCTAATTTAGGATGTTGTTGACATAAAATAATAGAGCTACGTGACTTGTACTAACTAATTAGAAGAAAAGAGTGATCTAGAGCACAAAAAAATGAAATTGTCATTTTGACTCAAAATGAATTGATTAAAGTTAGGTATCATATAAAATACATTGCCCCATTTAGGGATATTTTCACCTAACTTAGTACTTGTAAATGACAAGTTTGAACCATTCAGCATGTTTTAGTGATTTTGACCTAAATTGGGTATTTGAGTGCAATTCGATTAAGATTGACAATTTCAAAACAAATAGTGTTAGGAATTAGATGTTTAAATTTTGACCTTATTTAAGAAGGTGTAACAAAACATTCAGGTGATGCAATGTCTTTTAAAATAAAAGAGTTGTCAAGAAGAAATTGAAAATAACCCATGATTCCCCCTCAAGAGGACATACTAAGATGAAAGAGAAGGATGGAATCTTGAAAAGAAAGAGAAAGTGAGAGATTAACCTATGGAATAGATCACATCAAAATGAGCTAATTCTTACATATGTGGTTACCATCAATAATCAAAATATAATTAGAGGTATAATGGGCCCTAAAGATAGGGGGAATGGGAAGGATTTAATCCATAAATGTAAGGAATACACTTTGAACGCACCCAATTTGAGAGTGCAAGCATCATGCTTATGACATTAATCAATCCTAAGAGAAGGTTCCTTTGGTTAAAAAGAAATGGTATAATAAAAATTATTAGAAGACAATTGGCTATAGGGGAAAATAGGGTTACCCCCACATGATGATTGGCTTAATTTGATCATAAAATGGTGAGAGTGTAAGCTTATATTGCTCAAAAAATGATAAGAGCATGGGTAAGGTGACCATAAAATGGTGAGAGCATGGGGAAGGTGACCATGTTGACATTAATAGAAATTGAGTGCTGCTTACATAGTCTCGAAAGACTTCAAGTCAATGTATTTCAAAAACTATGATAAATGGACCATATTGGTATATAATGCCTAAAATAAAATGGTCTAAAGGGACTAGACAAGGACAATGTTCAACAGGTAGTGGTTAATGAAAAATGGTTATGCTCTTCCTACTGACATGGAGATTCTCATCCTAATCAACAAATGAGACAACTAGAATGATTAGTTATAGAAATTTATACCCAACTCCGCATCTATGTGTTTCTCTATCAATAACTTGCTACCAATTTGGAAATAAATAATGTGTTCATTATCTTCCAAGGTCATTGACTTTGATTGATTCAAAGATAGAGACAAGATATCCTTGTAGCCTCTAAAAGAAAGTGTTGTTAGTGATGGTAAATAATATTAGGATAAATGATATAAGTGGGTAATAAATAGGTGGATGATAATGGAATGTATAATGAATGGATAATAAATAAAAATCAGGACTTTTAGTCACAAGTAATGTTGATGATACCATATTCGACATGATTTTGGTTATGGTGGGGCTAAAGACCTTTGAAGATTCTCTTGATAGGTCCACCAAATTATTCTAGTGTTTGATCTTGAGAGTAGCAACCATCTGATTATATTGTAGATTGGAAGTTATATTGATTTGATCATGAATAATGTCTTCAATAAGTAATGAATAAATTTTGTGCTCAGATGTTGGCACCTAGAAGAGGTTTTTACCAATGAATTTGTCCTAATTATCTCATAGTGCCTCTGAGAAGGTTTCACAAAGAGATATTCACATTTGAATTTGATTTTATTTTAGAACCTATGAAAAGGTTTCATTAAAAGATGTTGAGTTTGTTCTTTGATTGTCCCCTAGCACCTTTAAAAAGGTTTCACTATAAGAGTGTTCTCCTTCTGCATGAATTTGGTCTTGACCCCCCTAATATTTTGAAAATGGTATGTCACCATAAATGTAGTTCAACAAAGTGTGATTATGTTAGTCCAATTGACATTTGTGGGAGGTGAAATGTCAATATAATGGCTATGTTGAATGATTAATGTTAGCACAATCTTCATATAATATACTAGGAGAACCTGTGTCGATGCTGAAGTAATCATCTTCAAAAATCATAAAAGGATCATAAATATATTCAAATTGATCTATAAGGCAATTTTAACCAATGTTGTAACAACCATTACTATATTTTATTTCTGAATCTAATTCCAATACAAGGGAATCTAAATCTGATGTCACAACTAATGTTGATTTTAGTTCTAATGTTGGTTTGAAAATAGAACCTAACTCTAATTCTGATTCTTCATCTAATATGGTTTTTTATATAATGATGTTCTATTGAATGCTTAATATTGAACAAGTAATGGCCTATGATGGCATAATGGGCTCTATAAAAAGTGATTCATCTAAGAAGGGTTCAACATAGAATTTATTGTCTAGGTGAAGCCCCTCAAAGAGAGGCTACCACTCGAGGGATGTCTCGACAAAATCTTGTTTGTCAAAAGGAGACTCCTTAATGAGTGGAAAAATATCAAGAGATAAATCTATAGAGACTATCTTGTCAAGGAGATGAGGCTCTTTACAAATAGGTAAAATATGAATAGGTGATTCATCATAGGTTGACTCATCACAAATGAGTGTTTCAGTAATAACATCATGATCTTGGTTCACAATTTGTCATAAAATATCAACTTTGAACACATTTTGATTCTCATAAGATGGCTCTTGAAGAGGTAAATGTTCTTTTTTTGGCTCAAATATTGGCATAAAATTTCTAAAGTAGTTAACATTTGGTTTAGTGGGAACTATATTTTTTGGTTCAATAATGGGCTCTCTAAAAATTAAACTATTGAAGAAGGGATAAAAAATAATTGGTTCACCAAATGGAGGTTATTCAACAATAGGTTCAATAGACAAAGATGATGGGCCTATAATGGTAATGATTAGATGTTTCATAGCTTGGTTGCTCACGCAAACCAAAGGAGGAGGTCCTAAAATGGTAACCTTCACATGTTGCAGATCTTGATAACTCACACAAGCTAAAGAAGAATAGCCCAAAATGGTCACCTTCGCATGTTGCAGAGCTTGCTCACTCACATAAGCTGAAGGATAATATCTTAGAATGGTAAACTTCACATGTTTTAGAGCTTGATCAATTGTACAAGCTGAAAGAGAAGGAGGGTATCCCAAAATATTGACCTTTGGCTGTGTCACATAAATCAAAAGTGAAGGGGGACATCCTAAAATGGTAACCTTCAAGCATGGTACATAAATCAAAGGGGAAGGATGAGGATGATGTATGATAATTGACATAAATGGGATTAGATTTCAACAAATAGGCCCAAAGAGGGAAACATCCTCAAACAAGATGTAATGCTCATCCTTACAACTAGGGCCATAGGAGACCCCATTATGAGTGCACCTTTGAGTCATGCCTAGAAGATTGTTCTATACATTTGGAAAGATTTGGACTATGTTTTTAAAAATTTTAAACACAATATGGGGTTTGATGTTTATTCTAAAAAAATGACTAAGGTAACAAAGAGACTATAAGAGGAGGGTGGTTTAGAACCACACACAATTAGAATAATGTGGTAATGAAATTACTCAACCTTGGGTAGGGATAAAATCATATAAATTAGAAGAGGGTATGATAACTCAAAAAAGCCTAGAGTATCACTAGTAAATTAAAATGTAGACTTTTGAGATACATCGATACTATAAAACAAAATGTAGATTGGATTACGAGATTTTATTAGTCAAGCATTAGTCAATAAAACAAAGAGAAATTCATAAATAACTAAACATATCAAGCCAATCTATTCATGCAAGGTTTGATAATAATAACAAGATATAAATGAAAGAAGGCAATCACTGATTACCTTACCAAATGACTCCATTACTCAAAAGTGACTCAAAATCATGTTCTCCCCTTAATCTAGAGCCCTAGTCTTTGTCAACAATGGCTTCTTTGATCCTCCATTGCCTCAAGAACTCTATGTAAAACCTAGGTTCATGGTATAAAATATCTATTTTGTCTATTAATGAAGCTAATCTAAATGCAAATAACACGAATAATCAAAACATAAATGATTTTTGGAGAGATTTTAGCATTATAAGTTTACACAATTTTATCTTAAGAAATGGTATGAAAGGCCTCCTATTTATAGATTTTTGAGATTGATTAGAATGAACTTTGACTATCCATCTTGAGATCAAGATGTGTGGCCAAGAATCCATTCAATTTTCGAGGATAAAATCAATAAATTCCCTCATAATTATTTAGGAGGAATGGGCATTAATAAGGCATTAGAGAGGCATGAGAGACCCATGATCCTTACATTTTATGCATTTATGGAAATTGGATGCCACCCCATAGATGCTGTTACTAGGTGATGAAAATACTCATAATCAATTTCCATTAATGAAATAATCAATAGCCTCCATGGAAAATTCACTTAAGCTCTTGATTCAAATTAATTAAGCTTAAAAATGATTAATCAATTTTAGTGCAATTCTTTGGAAATTAGTAAATAATTAATCAAAATGGTCAGAAAGTCTTATTAATGGGTCATAATTTCACTTGAGAAGAATTTTAAGGTGATATTAGATGTGTTGGAATTGTATTCCCATTTAGGATGTTACTGACACAAACTAATAGAGGTACATGATGTGTATTAATAAATTAGAAGAAAAGAGTGATCTAGAGCACAAAAAGGCAAAATTGTCATTTTGACTCCAAATGAATTCATCAAAGTTAGGTATCACATAAAATGCATGCCCCATTTATGGATATTTTGGCATAAATTGGTACTCATAAATGATAAGTTTGGACCATTTAGCATGTTTTAGTGATTTTGACCTAAATTGGGTATTTGAGTGCAATTCAAGTAAGATTGACAATTTCAACACAAATATTGTTAGGAATTGGATGTCTATAATTAATACCCATACATTATAAAAAGTGAGACATTTGGAATAAGGTATGGAAGGAAGTTGTATATCACCATTCTTCTAATGGAAACCATTGAACCCATATCTCTTGTTTATCCCATAAAAATAAGATAAATAATCCTCTAGGAATGTGTTGATTGCTCCTATTTTCCATTTATATTGATGATGATATGATGAGCTATGAGCCAATTGAGTACCCAAACATCTGAAAAAATAGTCCAATAGTTTTGGTAAACATAAGATCATGACTGCTTTCTATGATCTTGGTGGTCGTAGTTAGCTTTTGAAATGTATTAAAAAAGTAGATGTTATTGTACTTAGTAAAGATGGGCATATTTTGTGAGCATATCCATGATTATCATGATGAATTTTTCCATTCCAATCTAGAAACTTTTTTATAAAATCCATAGAAAACTCTTCCCACCTTTGGCTACAATTAGATAAGGGTTTGCTGAACACCTAGAGTCTTAATTTTCTTAGTCATTTTTTGTTTACACACCATGAATTTGGCCATAAATTTATGGATATCCCCATTGATTCCTTCTCAAAATAAATACTTCTTTTTTTATGATAAGTTTTCAAGAATATGGAATGCCCCCTACTAGAGATATATGAAACTCCAAAAAACTTTTTGCTTAAGGGTAAAATTATTACACAAGTACAACCTATCTTTGTTTTAAAGGGCTTTCCCTTTTATAAAACACAAAAAAATTTTGATTTGGGTTTTATGCACGTCAGGGAGCCTTATGAGGTAGTATCTAACATTTTAGGATCAATAAATAAATAATCACTCTAAGTCATGAGTTGTGGGGTATTGGATTTTATAAACAACCTAGTGGTAGAATAATAATGAACAAGATAATTGTTTACCTTAGATGGTTTGATTATAAAATGTGTTTAGAACTACTTGAGATGGGTGGATTACAGAAGAATCTAATTTTAGTAATCTAAAATGTCATTTGAGTGCAATGAATGTCACTTGATACCACCTTATCCTAGTTTAACCCTAGACCTATCTTAGGACCTCTTTTGATACTATTTTGGATTTCATGCAGGTCTAGCCCATTTCCAGACATACCAAAAGTAGTTTTAAGACACTCCCTAGGCACCTAGGCTCCTTATTCACTAGCTCCTACCATTTGGACATTAACATGGCCATTTAGACACTAATACATTGCACTATTGACTTAGGAACTGTGCTACTATCCCTTATCTCTTTACTCCTCTAATGAATATCTTTCTATTCCTCAAAACATTCCCAAGGTTATCCTAGACCTATTTTACATCTTGGAAAGTGCTAGAATGCTATATATACACTGTATTCATTCACTTATCTATTAGGTAGAAATCATATGCAAATACTTTTAAACAAACTCAAAAATAGTTGTGGAAATCAAGGTCATTGATCCTTATTATTCCCTAATTTTACACAAACCCATCTATAATAACCCAAAGGTTAGGTTACTCATATTTCTAGTCTCAATTCATACTCAAATTATTCAAACTAGAACTCATACTAGCATTCACTTGTACTTGCATTAGAACTTATATTAGGAGAAATACATCGGGCTTGATCCCCTTTCAATGTATTGGTATGTATGCAATGCTCAACACATGGGGTGTTGAGGTCACATCTAGCCTACTCTACTAGCACCACTCTTTTCTATTTTTTTTAACTTAAAATAACCTAAAAAACACAAATAGATAGGGTTTGGCATTGAAATTAGTCAAAATAAGGAATAAATAGTGAATCAACATTCCTCCACATGGGCATTGAAGTCTCAATACTATTGTACCCAACATCCCCCTTATCTTTAAAGAGAAGGGGACCCACCTTATTTCAAAATATGATATTCTACTATGGGGTCCTTTTCATATGTTTGTGCAAAATCTAGAAAATCTAAGGCATTTCACTTCTTGGTAGGATAATATTGGTATTGCATTTTATGAGACTAACTTTGTTATGTAGAGATGAATTCTTTAAGCGTATGTTCTTCAAGATACTTCTTTTAGCCTTCATGAAAATTATCTTTTTTAATTTTTTGTTTTGGTTATTCTTGACCCTATTTTCCTTTGAGCTAATTGTTCATGAAGCCTTATTTTGTCAAAGAAATTATTGAGGACATTTTATCTGAAATAATTATACCAAAGGAATTTGGCCTACAGACTCTTAGCCTTAAAAAATTATGATCCACATAAACTTTCCATAAAATAAATTCCCTGATAGATTATCCATTCAAACATATCCAACCTACCCTTCAAAACTTTTGAAATATCCCTTAGTTGTACAAAAACACCCTTTGGGAAATCAAAAGTAACCTTTGGCCTTTGTGAAGTAGAAACTTCAAACATCATTTTCCATGAATTAGATCCTTCTAATCTCATCCCACTTACCCTTTGAGACTCATGAACATACCCTTCGGGCTTGTTGAAAAATCCTTTGCCTTATGAACTAGCCCTTTGGGTTTTGTGTAAAGTAACCTTTGGGACTTCAGCCTAAGCCACTTTACCCTTCGATACATACCCTTTGGATGTTTACCCCTACCATTTTGACCCTTAAAAAATCACCCTTTGGCATTTATGTTTTGAACCTATTATCTCAAACCTAACCTTTGGGTTTGGTTAGACCTACCCTTTAGGATTTTGGTCCTAAGTCATGTGCCCTTTTTGAAGTGGACACATACCCTTTGGATTTTCCAAAAAAGACCTCTCAGACCTTATAGAGTATCTATATGCCCTTTCCCTTATCCAAACATACCCTTTGAGACTTTTTTCTTAGGGCTTTGTCCTTTAGCCAATTCCTTCAAACATTGTGTTCAAAAAAATATAGAACCTTCGGACCCAAACCACATACCATTTGGGTTTGGGTGAAAATTACCCTTTGGGAATTTTAAAATGACCCTTAACCATATGAAAATTACCCTTCAAATATTAAAATCACCCTTCAACCCTCCTAAACCTAACCTTCAAAACATTTGAAAGAACCTTTAAGATGTATGTAAGTACCCTTCGGGAAATCAAATGTGACCTTCAAGGATTTATGTCACGAAAAAAGTACCCTACAAAGTGGACCCTTTTGATCAAAATTACCCTTCAAGGAAATTGAAAATTCCCCTTAGCCTTGAAATAGCCTTTTGAAATAATTGTTTCAAGACTTATATCTAATGAAGTGATTCTTCGAGATAATTGTTGTGAACACTTTGTCTGAAATAATTCCCTTGAAGGAATTATCTATAAGCATTGACCCAAAAGAATTTTTCTAATGTACACCCTAAGCAGTTTATTACTAGGAATATTAGTAAGTCTCATCATCCTTAGCCAATATAAAATAAAAAATACTTCTTATTAATATTTTAAAAGGCCCCCTACCAACCTGAGCTAACAAGTTTGAATAGAAGCAAAAGTGAATGTTGCATATTTATGTCACACAAATTGGTATTCAATACATGATTCTATATGGGTGATCCACTACATTTAAAAGCCATAAATTTCATTTGAGATAACTTATATTTAAATTCCTTTTCTATCTTGTAGTGACAAAGAACCCTAGTTTTTAATTTAAAAGTATACATCAAGCAATAATCAAGCTAGAGCAAAGATTATTTACACCATCATACATGCATATATAACACACAATGTGCAAAGTAAGAGAAGCATATTGAAGAAAATTTTTAGTATCCTAAAGTATGTAGCAATAGATTCTACATCTAAGATGTTCTAAGGAATGAATTTTCCATCCACATTTTCAATTAAGGATTCTACAGAGTTTAAGGACACTATCTTCGATGTGGTGATATTTGAAGACAAGTATCAAAATTATTCACAACTTTAGGATGCCATTTCAATTGATGAATTTTCACTTGAAGATGAGATGAAATTAGTAGATAGATTATTTTTTAGGGAATTAATGGCATATAAATTCCAAGCATTACACTTTGCTACAACCAAACCAAAAGTTATGCCTTGCATTGACCTTCTCAGGGACTTGTTTTTTCAAGCAAGATATCATAAGATGATTTCTTACTTTAGTCTGATGGCAATACAATGGTCACGTACATCTCTGTTAATGATTTTTAGAGGTGTTTATCTCTTAGCATACTTGATGATTACTTTGATAATCACACTTTGGTGTAGTTTAATGAAGAAAATTTAATCGAAAGGGTGTTGTCATCATGGCTTCTTCCTGACCTAACAATTGCATGGAAGGCAAAGAAGTCGAAGGGAGTAATTCCAATCAAGAAGTTCAAGATGGGAATTCTTATTGGTATGATGTTTCTCAATAGATTATATAGTATGCCCAACATCCATTTTATGAATTTAAATTGGGTACCATTGCTATATATGATGTTGTCACATGATGTCACTTATGCCCTAGGAGAAATAATCTATTTAAGATTAAGGCAAAAAATTATGCATAAGGATAAACATCTCACCCCTATAGGATATTTTCACATGATGTCATATTTAGTGGATACAGTCATGTACACATGCTATAAATACTTTGGAAATTTGTGGACTACTACCACAAATTACATGAAGAATAAATTTTTTGATTACTACTAGTTTATGCACATATATTCTTACACTAAGCATATGGTTACGATATGTGAGGATGTCTACCCATAGGTATGGAAAGCCATTCGAGGCTTACCTCTTCCTCAACTTGAGAAGAATATTCTAAATAATTTGGATGGGAAAAGAGATTACTTCTACCCATATTTTACTATTATTATGGTCTGGGGAAATAAGGTCAGGCCCCTATGTCTCCAAAATATGTACTAGATAAATTAGATAAACAAGAGATCACTTTCTAGTTGTGAAATAACATTAAAAAAGATTTGTCAAGGCAAAGGAAGGCCTTATAATTTGGTCATATGATCACCATCGATAGGATGACCTACACAATGAGAAAGCATCTCAGAGAAGTGGGTGGAAAGAGACATTGCTATGGCTTTCCCACACTTGAATGTAGATATTGGGATCCACATGGGCTAATCCATAAACATATTCATGGATTCAATATCCCTTATTTCCACCATTCTTATACTTATGATTTTATTTTCATGAATGTAAAGTCTGATGAAGACATATTGGATTGAGTGCAGATTGATAGCCTACAAGAGGATCATATGAGAATGATACAAACTAACCCTTCCATTTCCACCAGGGAGTTGGACTATAAAAAATCACTATTTAAGGGGTGGAAGCATTAAAACTTTTGGAAGGGAAGTTTAGGAGAATAGGAAGCTTCCTCCTCCTAAGGAATTCCTCTAAAGTTGAAATTGAAATAGTGAAGAGAGAGCCCAGGCTACCTAAGCCCAATACTAGAAGAGAAGGACAAAGAGGAGATCC
Source organism: Torreya grandis (assembly GCA_037957365.1). Lineage (NCBI taxonomy): Eukaryota > Viridiplantae > Streptophyta > Pinopsida > Cupressales > Taxaceae > Torreya > Torreya grandis. The sequence continues at coordinate 194,877 of JARHVA010006362.1, forward strand.
CATCAAATTGGAATCTAATGAGGAGGGATAAAAATTACAAAACATACCTACTGCAAGCTTTGGTCAATTTCTTATGGCTATCCCCTAGGTATATATTATTTCATCTATGGGAATAACTAAATTACAAGAAGAAAAATCCACCTCCCAAGGCTCTCCCACACAAGGAAAGACCTCTTTGGTATATATAAGGAAGCCTAAGACTCCCATAGGCATCCCTACAATATAAACATCTCAAGGCTTTCCCACTCCACCTCCAATTTTATAGCCAACAAGGGAGGATGTGGTTATTATCAAAGACATAGGAATATTCAGATGAATAAAATGAGTTAGACATGGCCAAGGCCATAAGTCTCTAAGTAGACCTAATATATCTCCACCTCTAAGCTACTCAGACCTTTTCAAGTTTTCCTATCTTTAATTTTTATTTTTGATCAAGTTCCAGTCTCTTCTATGGAAGTTCCCATGTGTACTGCATTCACCCCCTTCATTCATTCCACATCTATATCTACTCCTTCCATTTCCACCACCACCATTGATCCCTCCATTATTACTTCTACACCACTTCCTATGGCTATTCCCTCTGTACATACTGGCACTTCTACTATGAAAATTCTCAAGAAGAAGGCATCCAAGAAAGTATAGATTAATCTTGCCACCCCTCAACTCCATCTTCAATCCACATAGATTTCTTTTCCACTCCCTAAAAACACTTCCATGGAGGAGAATATAGTCACAAGTACCATCGAGGGATGGAAGGCCAAGCCCAAAATAGTTATAGTCCACCCATTCCCTCAATTTGGAGGAGTGGATTGGTCTAAAATAATTTGGCCTTCCTTACCTCATGTTTTAACAAAGGCTAGTAAGAAGTAGAAGAAAGTGGAAGAAGACACCAAGGATAAGGATGTGGTCACAACCTATAAAGCATCCAATATAAACATTCTACCCTGGGTAATGGATTTGAGAAGTTAGACTTATCAAATGCCAAGTTATAAGATCACCGAGCTTTCCACTATGTCCACCCTATTTGATCCTCTAACTAACACTATCCAAAGGGTGAGGAAGAGGAAACTTGAAGATGAACAAGTTACAAGAAGCATGCTTGAGGAACAAAAACCATTGTTATCCCTCACAAAGAGGTAGAATAGACATCTAGGATAGTCTATATACAAGAAAAATCTATCAGACCTAGCTTAAGCACATAAGGATGTTGTAGTGGCAATTCATGAAGGCATTGAGTTAACTTGATGTAATATAATAAGAGGAGGTAAAATAATGGTTGAAAATAATTGGGATTTAGTCCCTGAATATCAAGCACATAAGCCTTATCTCTTATAAATTTTAGATGAGTTAAAATTGTCCAAGGTAAGAGATTCTACTGGTAAATTGATCAATAGAATTAATTTTGATAAAACTATTTAGGAGGCTACAAAGAACTTTAAATAAAATGTACAAGGTTTGGAAATTAAATAAATATAATATGAATTAAGAAAGGTTCAGAGGAAGGTAATTGAGTTGAGATCTTCAAAAATAAATTCTAGATAACCAAGGATAAACATACAAGACTCCCTGGGTAGACCAAGAGACTTCACTGACTGTCTTTACTTAACTTAGACATTATCTAACACCAGCATGATGTATTACACAAAGTATATGAGGATAATGAGGTAAAGAATAATTAGGCTTCTATAAATGTTTCTCTATTTTCAAATGCTACTTCCACTTCTATGCCAACTAAATCACATGCAACACTTCAAACAACTTAGGTTTGATAGGCTAAAGCATTATGCATGTACAATTTTTGTAGCATCACATACACTTAGATTTTCCTTGAGATTAGAATGAATCATTATAAAATTAACTTTATATTTTTGTGTAAATGCACATGTTGCATAATTTTTTAAAATTCAATTTAGCTATTTATAGTTTTCTTTTAAAAGCTTGTTTCTTATACAACTTTGGACCATAGTTATAACTACATTTTTTAATTACCACATGTAGTAATCATGCATATACTTGGAGGATGAGGTGACACTTACCCAAGGTATATAAATACAATTTTACCCCTAATTTATTTTTGGGTTAGAAAATTTTGGAATATGGACCAGTGAACCAATTTTGGTCATCAAGCAAAGTGTTATGAGTATTTTCTTTCCAGTTTTGTGTGTTTAGTTATTATTTCCATGGTTATTTGTTTTAATAAATCTTTAGTGTGCTAAAATATATGAATAGATTCTTGATTTATTTGATTAATGTGCTAATCCTAGATGTGAAATAGCTATTGAAGATTGGTAAATGCATTGATTAAATTAGTTAAGATAAATTGAATCATATTTCTAGAAAGTGTATTGGTGTTTTCTTGATGTAGTTTTCTATGTGTGTGCTATAGTTACCTTAGATAATTCATTAGATCAAGCCATAATATTATATTTAAATGGTGTGTAATAGCTACCCTGAAGGAAGCAACCTTTTTTTGAGGCTAGTAAAATTCTTGCATCCATATTTCCCTAGAATTCTTAGATGTGCTTGATTGCATGTGTGCTATTGCTGCTAGTAATAGGCATTGGTTTCAAGAAAGCATAGGTCTATCTAGAAACCAACCAGGGAAGTAATTTATAAGATCCACAAAGATTTATTTTCTATCCTATTTTACCCTCCTATGTTTGTTTTTTTATAAAATATTTACCCACCTTAAATTAGAAACCAATCACCCATCCATCTCACTTAGAAATACACTATTTTAGAGTCCACAACTCCATCAAAAAAACCTTGTCAACAACCTGCATGCTTTACCCCTATTCCATCAATAGGTTGAAATAAAATACATGCCTACAACTTGTGCCTTGGAGTGGAGTTTACCTCTATTGAGATCCTAAAATGTTAGAAGCTACCTCGTTCAACTGTGGTGTGAATAAAACCCGTATCAATAGTATTTCACTTAGGCTAAAAGGAGGGTCTGAACCCTTGACAATAGAGGTTATTCTTTGCATAGAGTTGAACTAGAGTCATTTAGGAGTGACTAGATCCAATTCCTAAGCTAGTTTATTAGCGTCACCCTTGACAAGTCATAGGAAGCTTAGTATGTGCCAATAACTCCAGTTCAGAACAATCCACCTCCACTAAGACACCCTTTCCTTGTAAGGAACCTTTTTCCTATTAATGAACCAATGGATCAACAACATCCTTGGTTATTTGTATCTACTATTGCCATTGTGAGATATGTGCATGATTTACCTTATAATCTTAAAAAGTATTTGCCATCTTTCTCTCCCTTAGGGCCTAGAACCTTGGAAGAGCATATCAAAATTTTTAAATCCATTCTAAAGTTAATGAATGTGGTTGATTAAGGTGTTACATGTTGATTATTCCTTTTTACTTTAATGGATGTTGCTTATGATTGGTATTTGAATCTAACCAAAAAATCCATCATTAATTAAGAGGAATGCCAAATGGATTTTCTAGTACAATTTAGACAGGTCACCAATCCAAGATTGGTATATTAGCACTTCATTAGTATGAAGAGGGAGCCCAATGAGCCCATCCATGATTTCAATACAAGGTGGTAGAAGGTGTACAATTAGTTGACCTAAGGTATAAACCATAACTTAAATTAGAATTGGAGATGTACAAGAATGCCTTGGACCCTATTACTACCATGTTCCTGAGGAGAGCACCTACTACCAATAATTTAGCATTACTATTTGAGGAGGCTATTAACATTGATAGAAAACTCAACCTATAAATAATAGGGGCACCTATTAACAATAATGGATTTCTAGTGCTCAATCTGATACCACATGTGAAGCAAAATGTCCCAACACATAATTAAAATCAATTGTACACATTGCCTCCACTGACACAGATGATGTAACAAAATTTTGGGTACATAAATAATCATGTAACAAGTAATAGTTACCAATAGAAATAACATGAAGCTGCAGTTCCTATGACTATTCTATAAGGTGCAAACTCCATAAAAGCTAAGTTGGATTATATTCAAAATATGGTATAGAAGTTGAATAACAATTTTTGAACATGCAATGAAAGATGGAAAACACCAATGCCCTATATGGAAATCAGAACATCAAGTTCCAAAGATATAATAAACCATTCTATAGGCTTTCAAATAATATGGAACAACTTGGCAAGCTCCCAAAAATCAACATCGATGAAATAACTCTCCCCAATTGGTGCAAGATATTAAATATACCCAAACATGGTGAGCTTGATTACATTGAGTTCTATACAATGTTTGAGATCTTTCAAAGGGCAGTAATTAGACAAGATTAGATGAATAATCTATTAGAATCTCATCAAGATCCTCTATCTTCTAGCACAACCATGTTCTTCAAGACTCATGAGTTTCCCTTTTCAAGAGTAGATGACAATGAACTAGAGGATAATATAGATGAATTTCATGTTTTCCATTAGTTATAGAGAGGTGCATACAACTTAATGGACAAAAAACTACTTACCACCTTGACTCCTCTAAATACCATGATAATTCATCTAAATCCTAAAGTGGACAATAACCCACCCCCTCCAAAAGGGAATGATCAACCTCTAAACAAAGAAGAATCAAGTAAAGGAGGATACAATATCATGAAGGATATGAATAAAATTAGGGAACATATAACTCTCCATGAGTTAGCCCAAATCATTGAGCAAAAGGAGCCATTATGGAAGTCTATTACTAGAAATACCCCTATAGAAAGAACTAGAGTGGCTATAGATAAAGTGAAGGTTGATGATGCCAACATCATTTACAAGAGTAAACCTAGGGTACCACCATTTTTGTTGACCATTAGAGCATTTGGTAATAAAAATCATAATTGTTTGGTTGATTATGGAGCATCTACAACTGTTATGCCTACTTCTCTATGTAAAAAACTTGGTCTTACCCCAAGTCCCTCAAAGAGATCAATATCTCAACTAGAGAAAATGGTGGTACCAGTAGTGGGAGAACTAAAAAATGTGCATATCCAAGTAGCATTATAACCAAGATTATACATGACTATCAATATGCTGGTAGTAGACATACTAGAAGGTTACAAATTATTGCCGAATAGAGATTGGTCTAAAATGCTTAATGGGTATCTTTCCACAGACTTCTCACATATCTATCTACCATGTAAGGGAAATTTAAACTAGATAAAAATTAATAGAGATCCAAATGAAATATCACATCATGGAATATAATTTAAATAATGAATAATTAAAGTATGACTCTCCCACTTTGGGCATTTATACTTTTACCACTCACAATCTAGTACAAAACCCAGAACCTAAAGGTTTGAATCAACAATGGACTATGCACTTTGATGGAGCTAGGTCCAAGAAAGGATTGGGCATAGGAATTGAGTTGATTGACCCTCAAGGTAAGAAGTTCTTAGTAGCTTATAAATTAGTATTTCCATGTACTAATAACATAGCTGAGTATGAAGCTCTAATTCTTAGATTATTGTTTGCACTGAAGAACAATGTAAAGCAAATAAAGGTATTTGGTGACTCAAAGTTGGTAGTTCACAAGGTAAGAAATGAATATCAATGAAAATTATCTTATTTAAAGAGATATAAGTATAGAGAATGGGATTTAATTGAAAGCTTTGAAGGTTTTAACATAGTTTCACTCCCAAGAGAGCAAAACCAGGATGTCAGTTTGCTAGCTACTATTGCCACCAATCTTGAGCCATTACAAAAGTCTGAGGTAAGGAGATTCTATATTGAATTGGTTCCTTATCCATATATTCATGATAATGTATAAAATTTATAGGTCTTTAGTGATGACCAACAGATTATCTAGTTCTTGACTAATTCAGGGTATTTAAAGTCCCAAATCATCAATGACAAGGATTTTAACCACTTTTGTCAAGAAGAAAGAAATAAAGAAGGTATTTTCCAGCTTAAAGAGAATTAAATTCTAGCTAGCTTAGTCTATTTTGAAAAACCATTTGACTTAGATCCTCAGGCTTAATAGCTCAAACAACCCAAGGTCGATGAATTTGAATTCAAGAGAAAATTTTTGGGAGATGACTGTAACCCATGTTATGTGAACATTGACCTCAGTTGTACCATGGAGGAGAGACAACAAGTCAAGGATTTGATTATTCAATAAAAAGATGTTATTTCTTGGACCTATTAAGACCTTAAGGTTTATGATTTGTAAGTCATCACTCATATGATCCCCCTGAAGCAAGACCATAAATTGTTCAGACAAAGGTAGAGGACAGTGAACCCTATTTTAGAGCCTCTTATTAAAAAAAAAAGTAGAGAAATTATTAAGTGCCAAAATCAACTTCCCAATATGACATTCTACTTGGGTGGCCAATTCGGTCCCAATTAGGAAGAAGAGTGGTGAGATTAGATTATGTGTGGATTTCAAAAATTTGAATAGGGCTTCTAAGAAAGATAATTATCCTCTGATTTCTTTAGATGAGGTAATACAGATAGTGAGTGGTTTTGAAATGATGTCCTTTTTGGATGGATTTTCAAGCTAAAATTAGGTACTAGTATATCTTAAAGATAGAATGAATATGATGTTTACCATGAAATGGGGCACTTATGCATATACAAGGATGCCAATTTCCTAATAAATTCAAGAGCTACCTTTCAACATGTAATGGATAATGCCTTCAAGGGATTAATCAATAAATTTATAATCATCTATATGGATGATCTTATAGTTTTTTAAAGAATAGGTAAGATCACATAAATCACCTACAATCCATATTTGAAAGGTGTAAGAAGTTTGGGGTTTCTTTAAATCCAAAGAAAAGTATATTTGGTGTTACTGAGGGGAAAACTTAGGACATATTATTAAAAAATAATGAATCACCATTGCTCCAAAAATAATCAAGGCAATCTCAAAGATTCAACAACCAAGTAACAAGATGGAAGTTAAGTCATTTTTTGGGAAATCAGCTTTGTGAATAAGTTCATCTCAACGTTTGTAGAAATTATCAAACCTCTAAATGCCATGATCAAGTAAGATGTTAAGATAGAGTGGATATATGAAGCCAAAAGGTCTTTTTAGAACATCAAGGATGTAATATCACAAGATCCAATTTTAATTAGCCTAAACATTATAAAGGATTTATATCTATATTCCTTCACTTCAAAACACACTATTACTATTGTTATAACACAAAAGAAAGATGAAATTGAGCATACAATCACCTTTATGAGTACCAATTTTAAAGACACATTGATATTTCATGATTGACAAATATATCTTTTCCCTTGTCAAAGTAGTGAAGAAACTTTTGCATTACATCTTAAGGAACAAAACCATCCCTATTGTACTTGATCCTATTGTCAAGCTCACCCTTTCACAAAATGAGCTCAGAGAACATCGAGGCAAGTGGATGGCCAAGCTCAAGGAATTTGACATGGAAGTTAGGCCTGCAAAGATCATTAGAGGTCAAGGCATTATTTAGCATATGATTGAACTTGATCCTCAAATCACTATTAAAGAGGTATGTGTAGCATAAGTTTTTAAAGGAGAATGATACACATATATAATTTAATATTTACTTAAAAGGAATTTCCCACCACAATATAATAGAGAAATAAGGAGATATTTTAGGTTCAAAAGTGCTCACTTCATGATAAAAAAGGGAGTCCTCTATAGAAGGACTATGAAGGTATTTATCTTAGATGTGTATCTTTAGAGGAGGCTAAGGAAATTCTAGAAAACTTGCATTAAAAGATAGGTAATGGTCATGCTACTGGGAATACCACAACACAAAATTTTGAGGTTGGACTACTATTGGCTAACCATATTTAAAGATGCACATATGCATGTCATAAATTTCCATGAATGTTAATTATTAGCCAAGAGATAAGTACACGTAGTAATGCCTCTACAACCTATTGTTGAAGGAAGGTCATTTGCATGGTGGTGTTTAGACTTCATTGGTGTAATCAACCCAAATTATTTAGTAGGCCATAAATTTGTGCTTATGGCTATAGACTATTGCACTAGATGGATAAAATCCATCCATGAATAATTGTAAATCACAAGATGTGATTCACTTTCTGTAAGAACATATAACAACTAGGTTTATCACACCCATCTCTTTAGTGTGTGACAATGGACTAGCATTTATATCAGTATAACTCACTGAATGGGCACATGACAATTATATTATAATTAGGTCAGCCTCTAACCACTACCCTAAGGGAAATAGACTAGTACAGTCAACAAATAAAAGTATGATTGATGTAATCAAGAAGTCAGTAGGGGACAATCCTAGGGACTAGCATAATCTACTAAAGTATGCTCTTTGGTAGATAGATGAGATATAATCAGACCTTGAAAGCTTCACTTTACCTACTGGTGTATGGGTGTGGACCAATTTTCTCCATCACATTGAAGCTAACCCACCTATTAGTTCATGAAATATTACATGGAACCAAATGACAAAGTAGATATAATAGAGATGGATGATTCAAGGATAGAATCCTTATAGACCTTTACCAAACATCAAGATGTGGTAAAACGGTGGTTTGATAAAAGAGTGAAAGTTAAAGCATTCAGAATTTCAAATCTAGTGCTACTATGTGATAAAGCCCATGAAAATAAAGGACAACATGCCAAGTTTGCCCCATTATGGATTGGACCCTATCATATTTTAGAGATCATGGGAAATAATGCATTCTATCTGAAAGACCTCCAAGGAAATAAGCTTACCTACCTAATCAATGGATAATTATTGAAGCATTACTTTAGAGTTGTTCCATATATAGCTATTATTGACTGAGAGGATTTAGATAAGTTAGATGTATGACTAGAATAGATTTCCATGTTCTCTAGTTTAGTTTTGTGTTTTCTAATTTAGTTTCATTTTTTTTAGATTAGTCTTTCCTGCTTTCATTATTTTTCTTTCACTAGAATAATTCCTTGCTTTCTAGATTGGTTGTTTATTTTATATGATGTTCAAGTTTGGGTTTGCTCTATTTATTTCCAAAATCTAAAATCCAAAATAGCTAAGTCTAAGACTTATAGATAAGGGGAAAATTTAAAATTTGACACTCTTGGGGACTAGGTTAGAGATTGGGTATATTTCTATGTTTTTGAGTCTTTAAAATGAAGAAAGGCAATCAAAGAATTATTCTAAATAGTATCATAAATTGAATAATTTGACCATGCATGTGGAATTTTCCCTTAGGATGTTTCATATGAATTTAGAAAGTTTTCTTATTTTATTAGACTAACTGCACTTATCATGATAAATACTTGTTAAAAGTGAGAATTCTAGGTATAGGTCTAGTTATTAAGGATGTTCTAGTAATGATTTTTTTTATAATTATACTAGCTCACTGGGGTTCCATCTCTTTCTCCTCCATTAATAAAAAAATAAAAGAGAAACACAAAAAAAGAAGAGAATAAAAAAAAAATGACTTCAAAAGAGCAAAATTAAATCAAAATAAAAGGGCTCACATGGTGAAATAAGGTCAAAGTACCATGCATCATGGTTAAAAGTAAATAATGGAAGGGAAAGAGTAGAAATCCATGGTATCTCTATCAGGACTATGGATGCTTGGATGGCAATAGAGTAATTCCTAAACTTCCCTTGATTTAATGAGCTTTAATATATACTAGAATGAAACCTACTGATTTATCAAAACCTTTGAAAAACTTATCACAACAAGGACTAAATAAACTAAATGCTTAACACACATAAGTCCAAGAAGTTTGAAGGCAAGTATGTTGTGTGAATTAACTTAAGAGTCCCTTTCATGTTTTTGATTTGAAGTATTTTTTATGTGACACACTTTAAGATTGATTTAGAGATTGCTAACCGAAGTTATGGATTCTTGAATACTTGGGAGAATTCCTCCTGTAAGTCACCATTTGTTGTACCCAACATCCTCCTTCTCTTTAAAGAGAAGGGGACCCACCTTATTTCAAAATATGATCTAATATGGGCTCCTTTTCATATGTTTGTGAAAAATATGGAAAATCTAAGGCATTTCACTTCTTGGTAGAATAATATTGGTATTATGTTTTATGAGACTAACTTTGGTATAAAAAGATGAATTCTTGGGTGTATGTTCTTTAGCATAATTATTTTGGCCCTTGTGTAAATTATGTTTTAGGATGTTGTGTTTTGGGTTTTTTTGGCCCTATTTTCCTTCAGGCTTATTGTTTAAGAAGCCTTATTTATCAGAGAAATTATTTGGATATTTTATCCAAAATAATTCTCTTGAAGGAATTTGTCCTGTGGACTCTTAGCCTTAAAAAATTATGGACCACATACACTTTCCTTGAAATAAATTATTTGATGGATTACCCCTTTGACTGTATCTAATCTACCCTTTAAAACTTTTGAAATATCCCTTAGCTGTTTAAAAATACCCTTCAAGAATTCGAAAGTGCCCTTTGTCCTTTGTGAAGTAGACCCTTTGATCGTCATTTACCACAAATTAGATCCTTATAATCTCATCCCACTTACCCTTCGAGACTCCTGAACATACCATTTGGTATTTTTAAAAAGTCATTTGCCTTATGAACTAGCCCTTTAGGTTTTGTTAAACATAACCTTTAGGACTTTAGCCTAAGCTTGTTTACCTTTTGGGACATACACTTTGGGTGTTTTTCTTTCCCTTTTGACCCTAAAAAAAGTTTCCTTCAGCCTTTATGTTTTGAACCTATTATCTCAAACTTACCCTTTGGGTTTGGTTAGATCTACCCTTTGAGATTTTGGTCCCAAGTCATGTGCCCTTTTTGAATTGGACATATACTCTTTAGATCTTATAAAAATGACCTCTAGGCCCTTATGGAGTATCCATATTCCCTTTCCCTTATCTAGACATACCCCTCAATAATTTTGTCCTTGAGCTTTGTCCTTTAGCTAATTCCTTCATATATTATGTCTAAAAGAATATAGACCCTTCAGACCTAAGACACATACCCTTTAAATTTGGTGAAACGTACCCTTTAAGACTTTTGAAACCACCCTTAGCCATATGAAAAGTACCCTTTAGAGATAAAATGTTCCCTTTAACCCTCCTAAACCTACCCTTCAGTAACTTAAAAATAACCTTTAAGATAAAATGAAGTACCGTTTGGGAAATCAAAAGTGCCCTTTAGGGATTGTGAAGTAGGCCCTTCAGGATTTGTGTCATGAATAAAATACCATAAAAAGTGGACCCTTATGATCAAAAGTACCCTTAGAGGAAATTTAAACTACCCCTTAGCCTTGAAATAGCCTTTTAGAATAATTATTTTAGGAATTCTGCCCAAAGAAGTGATTCCTTGAGATAATTATTGCAGACACTTTATCCAAAATAATTCCCCTAAAGGAATTATCTACAAGCATTGACCCAAAATAGCTTTTCCTATGCATAACCTAAAAAATTTATTATTGGGAATATTACTAAGTCTCATCATACTTAGATAATATAAAATAAAAAATACTTCCTATTAATATTTTAAAAGACCCCCTACCTCCAACTTGAGCTAACAAGTTTAAATAGAAGCAAAAGTGAACATTGAATATTTATGTCACACAAAATGGTATTCAATGCAAGTTTATATAGAGGATATCCTCTAAATTTGAAAGCTATCATTTACATTTGAGTTTACTTGTATTCAATGTTTTTTTATCTTGCAATGACAAAGAGCCCTAGTTTCTACTTAAAAGTATATATCAAGCAACAATGGAGCTAGAGCTGAGATTATTTACACCAAAAAATAGACATAAATAACATGTTGCACATAGAGTAAAAAAAGTATATTTAAGGAAATTTTAAGTATCCTATAGTACATAGCAATGTCTTCTACATCTAGGATGTTCTAAGGAATGAATCTACCATTTGCATTTTCAATTAAGGATTCTACTAAGTTTAAGGACATTGTCTTCGATGCTATGATATTTGGAGACAAGTATTAAAGTTATTAACAACTTTGGGATGATATCAATTTAGTGGATGAATTTTCACTTGAAGATGAGATGACATTAATAAATAGATTATTTTCTAAGGAATTACTAGTATATGAATGCCACACATTACACTTTGCTATGGCCAAACTAGAAATTATGCCTTGCATTAACCTTCTTAGGGACTTATTATTTTTAGGTGAAATATCATAGGATGCTTTCTTAATTTATTATCATGGTGATACAATGGTCATGTTCATCTCTAAAAATGATTTTTATAGGTATTTATCTCTAAGCATACCTAACACTTACTTTGACAAGTACACTTTGGTACAGTTTAACATAGAAAATTTAATCAAAAGGGTGTTGTCATCATGGATTCTCCCTAACTAGACAATCACATGGAAGGTGAAGAATAAAAAGGGAGAAATTCTAATCAAGAAGTTTAGGATAGGAATTCATATTGGTATAGTATTTCTCAATAGATTATACAGTATGCCCAACATCCATTTTGTGAATTTAGATTCTATACCATTGCTATATATGATGTTGTCACATTATGCCACTTATACCCTGGGAGAAATAATCATTTTAAGATTGAGGAAGCAAATTATGCATAAGGATAAATGTCCCACCCCTACATGATATTTTTACATGATGTCATATTTAGTGGATGCAGTGATGGGCACATGATATAAAGACTTGGGAAAATTTTGGAATCCTTTCATATATTGTGTGAAGAATATAATTTGTGATTACTATCAATTCATGCACATATATTCTTACACTAAGCATATGGTTAGGATATGTGAGGATGTCTACTCATAAGTGTGATAAGACATTCATGGCTCACCTATGCCTTGAATTGGGGAGAATATTCTCAAAAATTTGGATGGGAAAGGATATTACTTTATCTACCTATATTTTACTTTTATTATGGTCTGGGGAAATAAGGTAAGACCCCTATGTCTCCAAAATATGTACCTAATAAATTGGCTAAATAACAGATCACTTTCCAACTATGGAATATAATTGAATAATATTTGGTAAGGTAAAGGAAGGCCTTATACTTTGGTCATCTGATCACCATCGATGGGATGAAATACATAATGAGAAAGAATCTTGGAAAAGTGAGTGGAAAGTGACACTGTTATGGCTTCTCCACACTTGAATTCAAACACTAGGATTGGCACGGGCTGATCCAAAAACATATTCATGGATTCAATATCCCTTATTACCACCAACCTTATGTTTATGATATTATTTTCATGAATGCAAATTCTAATGATGATATGTTGGATCAATCATAGATTATTTGCCTATAAGATGAACATTTGAGAATGACCCAAACTAACCCTTCCATCTCTACCAAGGAATTAGATAGTATAAAATAACTCTTTAAGGGGTGGAAGCATTCATACTTTTAGAAGGGAATTTTTGGAAAATAGGAGCTTCTTCCTCTTAAGTAATTCCTCGAAAGTTGAAATTAAAAATAGTGAAGAAAGAGCCCAGGTTACCTGAGCCTAGTATTAGAAGAGGAGGACAAATAGGAGATCCCATCAGCTTGGACTCTGATGAGGAGGGAGACAAAGTGAAAAACATACCTACTATAATCTTTGGTCAAGTTCCTATGGCTATCCCCCAAGTATCTAATATTTCATCTATGGGGATAGCTACTTTAAAATCAGCAACATCCACCTTGTAAGGCTCTCCCACACAAGGAAAAACCCCTTTGGTTTAAATAAGGAATCCCAAGACTACCATAGGTAGCCCTATAGTGTAGGCATCTTAAGGCTTTCCCACTCCACCTCTAAGTTCACAACTAGCAAGTGATGATGTTTTTATCATCAATGACATAGAGGATGATTAAGATGAAGAAAATGAGTTGGACATGGCCAAGGACATGAGTCTCCAAGTAGACCCAATAGAAATCCACCTCCAAGCTACTTAGACCTTTTAAAGTTTTCTTTTGTCTTCAATTTATATTATTGATTAGGTTCCAATTTATTCTATGGAAGATAACATGTTTACTGCATTCACCCCCTTCATTCTTTCCACCTCTACATCTAATCCTTCCATTTACACCACCACCATTGATCCCTCCATTGTCACTTCCACACCACCTCCTATGGTTATTACATTAGTACCTACTAACACTTCTACTATGAGAATTCTCAAGAAAAAGAAGGCATCTAGGAAAGTCTAGATTGCTCTTGCCACCCCTCAACTTCATGTTGAATTCATATAAATTTCCCTTCCACTCCCTACCACCACTTACATGGAGGAGACTACAACCATAATTACCAATAATGGATGGAAGGCCAATCCTTGAATAGTTGTAGTCCACCCACTCCCTTAATTTTGAGGAGTGGATTGGTCTAAAACAATTTGGCCTTCCTTACCTGATGTTTCAACAAAGGCTAGTAAGAAGCATAAGAAAGTGGAAGAATATGTTGAGGATAAGGTTATGGTCATAACCTATGATGTATCCAATCTAAACATTCCACCTTGGGTAATTTATTTTTGAAGTTAGACTTATTAAATTCCAAGTTATAAGATCATTGAGCTTCCCTCTATGTCTGCCTTGTTTGATCCTCCAACCAACACTATTCAAAGGGTGAGGAAGAGGAAAATTGAAGATGAACATGGTGTAGGAATCATGCCTAAGGAATGCTAACTAGTGTTCTCCCTCACCAAGAGGTATAAAAAATAGCCAAAAAGTATATATATGAGGGAAATCTCTTAGACCTATCTCAAACACACAAGAATGTTGTAGTGTCCATTCATGAAGGCACTGAGTTAGCTCGATAAGATCTAGAAACATGAGATAAAAGATTGGTTGAAATTATTTGGGGCTTTGGTCCCTGAATATCAAGCACATGAGGATTAACTCCTCCAAATTTTAGATGAGTTAAAATTGTCAAGGTAAGAAATTCTATTGGTAAATGGATCAGTAGAAATTAATTTTGATAAAACTGTTCAGGAGGTTGTAGAGAACTTTAAATAAAACATACAAGGTTTGGGGATTAAATAAATATAATCTAAGTTAAGCAAGGCTCAAAGTAAGGTAACTGATCTCAAGATATTCAAAAATAAATTCTAGATAACCAAGGATAAACATGCAAGATTCCTTGGGTAGACCAAGAGACTTCATCAGTCATCATTACTTAATTTAGACATTATCCAACAACAACATGATGTAGCACACAAAGTATACAAAGATAATGAAGAAAGTAAGAATCAAGCTTCTAGTGGTGTTGCTATATATTCAACTACTACTTCCACTTTCATGCTTACTAAATCACATACAACACTTCGAACAGCTCAGCCTTGATAGGCTAAAGCGTTACACATGTACACTTTTTTTAGTGATGCATATACTTAGATTTTCCTTGAGATTAGAATGAATTATTATAAAACTAACTTTATATTATATGTACATGCACATGTTTCATAATTTTTTAAAATTCAATTTAGCTATTTATATCTTTCTTTTAAAAGTTTTTATTATATGGCTTTGGACCACAATTAGAACTACACATTTTAATTGCCACAAGTAATCATCATGCATAGACTTGGAGGATGAGGTGACCCCTTCCCCAAGGTCTATAAATACAATTGTATGCCTAATTTATTTTTAGGTTAGAAACTTTTGGAATACAGAGCAGTGAACCAATTTTGATCATCAAGAAAAGTGTTATGAGTATTTTATTTCCAATTTAGTGTGTTTAGTTATTATTTCCATGGTTGTTTGTTTCAATAAATTTTTAGTGTGCTAAAAGCTATGAATAGATTCTTGATTTATTTAATTAATGTGTTAATCCTAGATATGCAATAGCTATTAAAGATTGGTGAATGTATTGATTAAATTAGTCAATATAAATTGAATCTTATTTCTAGAAAGTGTACTGGTGTTTTCTTGATGTAGTTTTATATATGTGTGTTCTAGCTACCTCAGATAATTCATTAGCCCAAACCATAATCTTATATTTAAAGGGTGTAAAACAACTACCCTAAAGAAAGTAACCTTTGTCTGAGGATGGTGAAATTCCTACATCTGTATTTCCTTATAATTCTTAGTTATGCCCGATTACATGTGTGTTATTGCTACTAGAAATAGGCATTGGTTTTAAGAAAGTACAAGTCTATCTAGAAACCAATCAGGGAAGTAATTTCCAAGATCCATAGAGACTTATTTTATGCCCTACCTTAATCTCCTTTTTGTGTTTTGTTATAAAATATTTACCCACCTTAGATTAGAAACCAATCACCCATCCAACTCACTTAGAAAACTACTATTTTAAGGTCCACACCTCTATCTAAAAAGCCTTGTCAACAACTTGCATGCTTTACGCCTATTCCATCAATAGGTTGAAATAAACCACATACCTAAAACTCCTACCCTAGAGTGGAGTTTACCTCCATTGAGATTCTAAAATGTTAGAGGCTACCTCATTTGACTATGGTGTGAATAAAACTTAAATTAATAAATACCAGACAAAGGTATACCCATAAGATTATTTCCTCTATTTCAAGAGGACATTACCATGCACCAAAGGAAACTAGCATAATGCGCTATCAATGAGAGATATTAAAATCCATTATAGGTCAATCCTCCAACCCCAAAGATAATAATATTATTACACCTACTATGGGGGAAACTCAGACTCTATAACAACCTAATACAACTAACCAAACCTCACTAATAATACCACTTATTGTGGCTAGTACACATCCATCCTCTTTAGATGCACAATACCTTTGGTAGGAGATAAATTCTCTATAGTCCAAGGTGTTACATCTTTAATAGGGTCCTACTAACCATCTTATGCCTTGGATTCTCACTTGTTCTTATATACAATTTTTGCACAAAATAGAGCATAAAATCCTTTGACCTCTAGATTTTTGGCACCCAAGATTACTCTATATGATGGTAAAGATGATCAAGAGCATCATCTCCACACTTTTCACATAACATGTTTGGACTATGTGTCTAATGATTGGTTCCTAACTAAGTTTTTCCCTCATAATTTAAAGGACTATGGACTACATTAGTTCTATTATCTTCCTAATTAGTCCATCATAACATTTAATCCACTAGCAGACATGTTTTTGGCACACTTTTCAATCAATATCAATGATAAGGTTTCATATGCTCAAGTTGCACAATTTAAGAAAAATTCAAATGAGCCAATAGATGAATATGTCCTATGATATAAAATTATATTAGTAAAGATGACTAGCCTCATGGTAGATAAAAAACTCCAGGACATATTCAAGTAGAGTTCATTACTGACATTACATGAAGCTATACTATTTAAAAAGTTTTCATTATTCACTAATCTATGCTATATAGTGAAATAACAAGAAGTCAAGATTCTCTCCCTAATAAAATTAATGTATACAAATGGATTAGAATCAACTAATAAGAGTTACAATAAGCCCCCATATAAGGTAAGTCCCACTAAAAATAAGAACAACTAAAAATCAATAGCTAATGTAGCCTCTGAGCCATCTCCTTACATGGTTTTATTAGCTCCTCCAAGGAAACCTTTCAAAAATATTTATGAATCAACAACACGTGTTCTTTAGTAACTCTTAGAATGCAATGCCATATCTCTCCCTCCCATAAAAGAGGTTGATACAACTAGGCATCTTCCAAAGTGTTATGATGCCAATGCATTTTTTTACTATCATAGGGCACTAGGCCATACTACAAACATATGCATCAACTTGTACCATAAGATAAAATAATTGATAGATGTTAATATCATTGATGTTGACACTCTTATAGAAGCACATAGAGTAAAACCAATGTAAATAAAATAATTAAAAATATTTTTAGATTTATTTCTAAAGCATACAACTAATGAGACAATTGACACTTAGGTGTTCATTATACTTATCAGACACATCCACCACTAGCATGATATCATACTCATACATTGGAAACATAACATATTAATAATATCATTGGTGTGTATCATATTATAGTGCCTGCCAAACCTCTCATCACTTTATTAGAGTAGTAGATCATTGATGATGACTTAGATTTATATGCACTCTTTGTATGAGCTTATTTTGATCATCATCCTATTCAAAATGTCATGGTTAACAATGGATTAATCATTAATATGTGATATTACACTTTTATAACACTTGGGTTATTTAGAGTAGGATATTTCTCAGATAGATATAATTATCTGTGGCTTCAGTGACCATGTTGAGAGATCCATTAGGGATATAGTAATCCTATTATAGGTTGGTCTTACACATGTGGCCACCAAATTATTAGGGGTACTTAGTGATAACACATTTGACATGTTATTGGGTAGGCCTTGGATATAATATCTTTGATCCATTCAATGCACCATACATAAATGTCTTAAGTATATACATGCTAGTAAGGTGGTTATAGTTGAGGGCATTTCATATGAGTATCCTTTGCCTATTCTACATCTAACTACATAGTAAACACTAGTTACCACTCTAAACACTTCTATTAGCACACCTTTGATATCTTTTATCTAATAGTGTAGATAAGGTCTACACTTATAGCTTTACCACATACACATACTCTCCCATAAACTAGAGAGACCCATACATCATAGACATTTTATGGATTCTAGATTGCCTCTTTCTACCCCATTACCATCTAGATCAGTGTTACAATATAGATCACCCATGATAGTCATAGGTTCTTCTACTATATGGGTCCCCAAAAATCCCACAACTTATAGGCATGTTCAATAAGATCCATAATTCATATCCCCATTTAACATGTAGTTTCAAATATATATTAATTATTAAATATGATTCATATATCTTAGATGCCTCCTTGCACATCATGTGCAATCTTGCTTTCCTTTTTTGATATAGGACACATTGATAAAGAGTCTCTTATGAGACTCATCAGTTAGTATGTTCCTCTCTACTTGTAAATTCTCTCACCTATTTCCTAGTATATAGTTTCATTATCATGTTACTTGTTCATATCATATACCCAAAAAACATAAAATCAATATAACATATTCAAAAATTAAAAAAAATTCAAATATTTTCTCAATTTTTTTTTAGATTTTATGCATTTCTATGTTTACATTATTTCTATTTTCTAGGTACTACATATACCATTTATGATAGTATAGTTGGTTTTATCATACATACATGCTTCAATTGTTCTCTTTGAGTGTTTGTATATCATTATAGGACTTGAAATCCTATACAAAAATCTATATTTATTACTATCTACCCACTGAAGGTACATATATAGATATACAAATTCAACACTGATACATTCACCCATTGGATGCATCATACTGCACAACTTTTGATTTGCTAGGTTATATCTTTCTATGATCCATATCACATATTTATCATTGATTATCTTGATATTGATCATCCTATACTACTTAGATCATTTACCAACTACTACTAGTATAGACTCAAGTCATATACATCTTTGATCTTATACGGATTTGTACCAGATGTTCATGCATACTTTCATTTATAGATTTATTAGTTTAGATTTGATTGTGTATCTTTACTTATACTTATATTCAAGGTCATTTCAATATGACAATTTTATATGGTTCTAAGTCAATTCATTTAATTATGTGTATAATTTGGACATATGCCCATGTCCTTGTGTGTGCCTTATTGATCATGTATACAAACATTTAAACATGTCCTTCCATGTGAATCTAAGCCAACCTTGTTTTCTATTTGCATATGTGGATATTTGAACATGTCCTTGTATGTATTGCATTATTAGACTTAGTGACATGTGCCAATGTCCATTATATTATGGTCCCTTGGCCTACTTTGGATGCCTTATGTGTTTTTATGTATGATTTCATCTATGCATCATGGCCATGACACTTATCTCTTTATTATTACATTCACATTAAGTTTGTGATGCCATGAGGGACCCATACATCTCCCCTTCCTCATTGGGTGCCTTGATGGACATTATGCCCCATCCCCCTAGGTAATTACTTAGATTATACTCAAATTTATTGTTCATATACATGCTTTCATTATTCTATATATCTTGACAACCTTGTGAATGCTATACATAACATACATCATACATTAGAAACTTATGCTAAAATTATTTTACATTCCAATGTCACGTATACACATTATATTATTTTATCATAAATATATCACATGTTTTAAATCTAACACACATGGTACATATATTTTATTTTGAGGGTAGTTATTGTAGAGGTTCAACAACTCCTCTCAAAAGATATGGAATTCATAGGGGTTTGTCATAGAGATTAAGCCATCCTAGTGCACTCATAATACAATTTTCATCATGTAGACATAAAATACAAAACCTAGATTAAGGAAAACATAGTGAAAAAGAGTCACATCTAAATTAGTCTTCGTTTTGCATAGAAACAACATAGTTGGTAGATGACATAACATAGATGAAACTAGAATAGTGTAATATTATCTAGGGGACCACACTACTATCCAATAACCCTATAAAAATAATTTTATAATTATCATAAAGTTACAATAATTACATTTTAGATTTGAATAGTCTCAACCATTAATTATTAGATATGCTCAATTTTTTATCTATTATACACATAATTACATGTTTGTTTAGATTGGGGGTATAAGATATGACATGATCACTCTCTTTTCAATTTCAGATATTTAGACATAGATTATTATGACTCAATCCATAATCCATATACATAAATGTCAGAGTTTATGGCATGTGTGTGACACATTATTCCCATATGTTCAATTTTCAACAATACTCTCAGATGGAATGATAACTCCATGTCATTCTCCATATTGTTACTCTAAATTAAAATAAGTTTTACACCATATTAATTTATTATTACATATGTATAAGCTGGAATTACTAGGTGTCCTTGAGCTATATTCATGAATGTGTGAGTGGCCCCTAAGCCATTTTACATTTCAGAGTTTCCGAGTGGCCCTAGAGCCATCCTACATAGTTTTTGTTACATCACACAACTTCAATAACATTATGTAGTATTATTTTTACATGAATATACTACACATGGGTAGGTAATGATGGATTAATAGCCTAATTGAGTTCTTGAGCCACCTACATATGAGGGTTGGAAAATTCATCAATCCAATCCATGCTTTTCATAGATTATGTTTCACTAATCATGGGTGGGTAATGATGGAATCAAGGCTATATTGAGTTATTTTTTAGTTGTAAAATGTAAATTTAAAACTATTTGTATGTATAAGAATGTCCTATAGTACTTAACATTATATTATATTTGAGGGTTGTTAGGAGTTATTACGAGAATATCTATGTTGGTTAGGACTCAACTAAATGTGATATGGAGACCTATTATCAACATGGTAAATCTAGAAGTTATAACCATAAGAACTAAGGACTATATGTATGTGAAAATAATGAAATATAAGGGTTGGCATGTGTGTGATCAAAATAATAGTGGTTTTTATTATGATCAAAGAGATTTCACATAGAGTAGTGATAGAATTGGACCTTTATTTATAAAGGTTTCCTTATTGTAATCCCTGGTAATAGATTCTCCATTATGAATTATAAGTATTTGTAATCTTTTATGGCATAATCAAAGAGATTTATATGTTATTATGAATGTTTCCTTTATTATACTACTCTGATGCATAAATTTCTATATCTATAATTAGTTTACATCGTACATTGAGCTATTAAAAAAGTGTAATTCTTTATGATAAACCTTGTATATATTTAAAGTCTTGATTAAACCATATTGTAATTTATATATCTATAAGTAGTTTACATCATGTGTTGAGATATTAAACAAGTGTAATTATTTGTGATAAACCTTGAATAATTCAAAGTCTTGATTAAACCATATTTTGATGTGACTTCACACACTCTATCCCTATAATTAGCATATTCTAGTTAAACCTAGGAACCTCTGCTAATAATGGTGTGGTGAACATGTATATGTTATGATGGTTACCAACCTAAAGAGATGTAGATAGATGGTTTGAATAGAAAATTACTAAATTGATAGAGAGGGAAGGCCAAAGAATTGGGTGTACTCTAAGGGATATTATACAAGAATACCTATACAGTT
This sequence comes from Torreya grandis, assembly GCA_037957365.1. Taxonomy (NCBI): domain Eukaryota; kingdom Viridiplantae; phylum Streptophyta; class Pinopsida; order Cupressales; family Taxaceae; genus Torreya; species Torreya grandis. The sequence goes on from JARHVA010006362.1 coordinate 216,856, forward strand.
TAATTTATGAGATTTTATAGTGTGAATTATCAGGCTTGCTAATTAATTGGTTGGATCAAATTGAACATCACTATTTATAACCATGAAAAAGTGACACCATTTTGTAGACTATGGGGAAGATCGATTATTTATAAAATAAAGATTAAAATTAAACTCATGTAATCAATCATTGGATAGCTGCCACTATTAATGAATATATCACTAGGTTCATAGTATAGGATACTTATCCTTAAACAAAGTAAAGGACCTATTTTAAGAGGAATAAAAATAATATTTTTTTAGAAAATCTCGACATTGATCAAAATGTTGGATATATAAAAGGCCATGGTGCCCACTCTTGATAATATGGAGTAATCACTTTGAGTATATGGGGGTGTGTACAAGATAGGGGAGAATGAATCAAAGATGAAAAAATAGAGCTTGAACCATAGTCCAGCATGGAGAATCTAGAGTAAAAGGATCAAAAAAAGACTTTGGAGTTAGAAAGAGAGTTGCAACAATAGAGTTAATAGAATAAATAGAGTGCATTTTAGGAAACTATGAATAGAATGAGTAGTATTAGCATTGATGATTTGGATGAGAGTAAAGAATAAGAAGGGTGCAGTGAAGAAAAATAGAGTGAAGACCCCAATCCAAGTACAAATAGTGCATGAAGAAGTGATGAGGATTTAACATGGATGAAAGAATAAAGTATTAGTATAGAAGTAAAATAGATGGGTAAAAGTTCATAGTTTCTAGAAAGGCTTGTTGGAAATATGATTGTCATTAATGTCAAAAGGGGCATTATGAGCATGTCATTAATGTTCAAAGATGAATATGGTGATCCTATCAGAGATCAAGAATGATTGGAATGCTTGTGTGCATGAATGAAATTCATCTGGCTCTTCATATTTTTCATCTAAAAATTTTGGGTCTATGACAAAAAATATGAGAAGGCATTTTGATGATGTCATAATTACCATGTGTGAATGAGTATGGGGGAGTTAGTCACATGGTTGTGATAAAATTAGTCCCTAGTTATTATGCACAAAATTTAAAGCCATAAAATTAAGCACCGCTAAAGTTATGGGGATGAAAAGTTGGCTACTAAGACAAAAATCACCAAGTTTCTATACTTAACCAAATTTACAAAAAGGGATAAACAGATCCAAATAAGCATATTGATGAGGTCAGTGCTTGCACACATGGAGGTGTTAGGACAAAATGATCACATGGGTCTATTCATTTTTTCCTAGTTTATATGCACTAAATCCTAGGTCACACAACATAGCATGAGAAAATATATGCTTGAGAAAATTAGGGCTCCAAATGATTTTGATAGTGTTTTCTAACATAGTCAAATGTACAGGTTGCAAGATAAAGATAAGTAAGAACTTTTATAATTCCATATCTTACATATAAGAAGGCTTCAAGAGAAAATGATTATATGGATGGAATCCCCTATGTAAGAGGATAATATTTTCTAATTTATAGGCCATGAAAGTAAGTGTGGCAAGAGTTATGCAAGGACAAAGTTAGCCTTCCAAGCAAGTTCAGGGCATAACTAGCTCTATGATAGATTAAGCTCAATAAGAAGATTATTGACACTATATCTCATACTTGTGAAGGATTAAAAAAGAATTGATCATATGGGTTTGTTCACTTTCATTCCTAGTTTATATGGTCCAAAATTTAGACCAGGAAGTTAAGCGAAGCAAAAGTTATGCAGGTGCAAAGTTAGCCTTCCAAGAAAAATGAAATGGTCTACATACTTAGACAAATCTGCACAAGGTAAATTTTGAGCTAGTTAGAAGATCAATGATTCACACTGAATCAAACATTATATATCTAATGGATCATGATGAATTCAAAGTGTCAAAGGTCCTTTTGATTTAATGTTCAAGTGACAAGTGTCACAATCACAGAGCCTAGATAGTTAATCTATGGTACAAGTTAAAGTCAAAAGGTCAACAAACAATGTGAGGATTCCAAGTATCTCAATATCAAGAACTAAAAGCTATGTATATAAGGCATGTGATTAAACCAAGTGTCATATCCTCAAGGGTTAGATAGATATAAAGATTGAGCTTATCAGAAGATCTAATGGTGTATAGGTGATTGTGTAAAGGAGATGAAATGAAGTGAATGGACTCCAATGCTACAGAGTGATTGATGTTTATCAACACATTGACAAGTTAAATACTGAGCATATTTGAGAAGATAAATGGAGAAAAAGTGATTCAAAGATATAGGAATATATGAGATGAGGTCAAAATGTCAAAGTTTAACGACCAAGTCAAGGTAAAGGTCATGCATCTTCAAAGATTAAATGACACATAGAAGCTTGAATGAGAAAGCTCTAATGAAGTGAGTAGACTGAGATGGAACAAAGTGATAGATGTTTAACATCTTGATAGAGATAAAAAATGTGCATATTTAGAGATCAAATAGAGAACATGAGCCTATCAAAGAAGGATCAAATGAATGCATTTTAAAGTTGAGCTATTTGAATAGAGAAATTGGATCATGGCATCAAAGTCAAGATCAATGACTGATATCTAAATTTATGTCCAAAAAAATGGTTAGTTACAAGAACATGAAGGAACTTGAGTATAAGATCCATATCTCAACACAAACAATGAGATTAATTTATCTAACCAATCAAATCTACATTAAAGAGCTTGTGCATCAAAACATGAGTCTAACAGATGATATAGAGAGTAAATAGACCTATAATTACAATGTGATGGATGGAATATATTGTAAGGTGTCATGGTTTAACCAACTCCCATGGATATATTAGCTTTAACCATTGTGTAAGGCACTAATAGGTCAATCCTTGGCTACAACAACAATTGGTGGGTCAAAAAAATTGAGACGTGAGAACTTACAGTTCAAGTCATAATGAACTAAAGTCCAAAATTTGTATGTTGTGTTATAGTCTAAGTGTGAACATAGAGAGAAGAAGAAAACCATAGACCATTTGTTTATATATATATATATATATATATATATATATATATATAGGACAAATAAAATGATGCTAGTATAATTGCATTTGCTATTGATCCAAATTAAATATAGAGCATAGTAGTTGGTGAAGGTAATGAACTGTGTCAAATAAAAAATCATAAATACATAGAACCAGATGGGGTAGAGAAGTGTAGAGAAAAAGAAAGGCACTAAGAGAATGTGTAGAGTATGATCAGTTGTAGATTAGAACTATAACAAAGAATAAAGATTTGGATTTATGTATGAATCTAATTTGTAAATTAGAGTTATAGCTCCATAAAAATGTTTGATAGGTTGGTGCCATCAGATAAGTTGAGTGGGTATTAATATTAAGGAGTGGGTGATTCCTCAGAGTTGGTGGTATTAAATCAAGGGATTGGTGTCTCCTTAGGATTTGTGTCCTTAAACATTGTAGCCAGTGAGTTTTTCTAGTGAGGCTTTGCTTGTGAGGTTGGATTCGAACAATAGCTTCTAGTAACTATTCTCACCATGGTTTTTTATTTTGGGTTTTACGCATATAAATATTGTGTCATTTGTATTTATGATTGTATGTGATCTCTGCACTTATCTTTTAATTTGCATATGATTTTGAATTTGATTTAAAAGGATTGAAAGATCAATTTTAATTAACATATTGATTCACCCCCTTCTTAGTATCTAGTTGTGTTCCAATAATAGGTATCAAAGTATCGGTTTCTTTGAAATAATCTTAATCAGCTTAGGTATATCTTGGTATAGTGAACACAATGGCTAGCCAAGAAGGATTTTCATCAAATAAAGTACCTCTCTTTGATGGATCTAACTATGCATTCTAGAGCATAAGAATGGAAGCATATCTATCTTCATTAGGGTTTAATGTATGGATGTTTGTGGTAAATGGATATATATCCCCTACTACAACTCCTATTTATTAGGCTACCAATAAGGCATATGAGAGCAATGATAAGGTAAATAAATATATTCTTTGTGGACTATCAAACTTAGAGTTTGTCAAAGTGATGCAATGTTAAAATGCTCAAGATATATGGAACAAACTGAAGAGCATATATGATGGAGATGACAAGGTAAAGCATTCCAAGATACAAACTTACAAAGGAAATTTTGAGAGTCTTAAGATGAATTAATAGGAAAATATTGTAGACTACCTCCTCAAGGTAGATGAAATAATCAATGCAATTAGAGGCCTTGAAAAAGAAATGAAAGAGTCAATCATTTCCAAAAATGTTTTAAGATCTTTGCCATCAAGATACAATTTTAAAATATTTGCAATAGAAGAAGCAAGACATATAGATAAACTCATTGCTGATGAGTTACATGTGACCTTCACAACCTATGAGATGAGAATGGGAGAGATAAAATCCTTTAAGAGAGAAACTACATTCAAAGTAGCTAAGAAATCAAAGGAAGAAACATCAACATTTAAATTTGAGGAGATTGATGAAGAAGAACCTAACTTTGTTAGAAGACTAAAGAGAGGATCTAGAAAGTACAGAGGTAAGTTACCCTTCAAATGCTTTAACTATGGTGAAGTAGGACATTTTGATGCTAAATGCCCTCATAATAAAAAGAATAACTCTGAGCAAGTAGAGAGTAACAAAAAGGTAAAACCCTACTATCCCAAGAAGAAGAACTTCTTCAAAAATAAGAAAGGTCTGTAAACAAAAGAAGATAATGATTCAATGGAAAATAGTGATAGTTCAAATGATGATCATGACTATGCTTTTGTGGCTAAGGGAAATGAATCCCTATTTATGATAGTAGAATCAACTTCTATAAATCTAAATCAAGATGAAGTTAAAGAATTAGATTAAGAAGGAGAAGTGGATCTAAAATGTGAGATCATATGTGCTCTAGATGAGATTGACAAGATGAGAAAATATAACTCAAAACATAAGTAGCTTGGACAAAAGGAAATTGAGACAATGTTTAAAAGTTTGGATAAATCTGATTAGATGGTAATTAGCCTAAAGACACAAGTTGAAGAGGCTAAAATAATAGAATATGTAGTCAAAATGGAACTCCAATCTAAATCTAATGAATGTGTGAAGCTTGAGGTAGAAATAGTGGCTTTGAGAAAATAACTTGAAAAAGCCAAAGGTCAACTAAATAAAAGTCTAAAGTTGATATAAAGATCAAACGTTCTTGATGAATTGATCAAATCTCAAAATCCATAAAAAGAGAGATTAGGTCTTGATTATGAGAAGGGAAAAAGTTCCTCAACTAGTACATCTGCTAACCTATATGAAAACTTCAAAGCATAAGGAGAATTAGGAAAAAAGAAAGAGAAAGATAGCAAGGACATAAAGAAAGATTCAAATATAGATGATATGAAGAAGGCTGAACCTAAAAAGAAGATTGAAAAAAATAAGATAAAGGTAGTTGATGTTGATGGATACACCAAGGTGAGAAACTTGAAAAAGCCACAAATTAGAAGAATTCCTCATGCTGCACCAAAAAATGTTATGACCAGGTATTCCTCATCTTTTTATGGTTATTATTATATCTATAATCATTTTGTTCATAAGTATAGTAATTATATAGTTGTAACTATAAGGAGAATGAATTTTTTAAGCATAAATCCATTTTCACTCTTGATAGATACAAATGTAATGTGCTAAAATTGAAATAAATTTGGTCACATAGTTAAACATTATAGAACTAGATTTTTGGATCAAAAGTACACAATGTAAAGAAAGGCATGCCTCCCATTGTAAATATATGTTTGAAAGTTCTTGAAAAGAAGCTAAATAAGAAACCCAAGGATGTGTGGAGAGTGAAAAATCAATTCATGATTTCTCAAACTACACTCCATGCCAAGAAGCAAAATTTGTGGGTGATGGATAATGGCTGCTCAAAGCATATGAATGGTGACAAGATCAAGTTTATTAAATTGATCAAATGCAAGGAAGGATCTATCAGATTGGGAGACAACATAACATTAAAGATCAAAGGTAAAGGAACCTTGAACATAGATGGTAAACTACCTACACATGATTCCCTTTATGTTAAAGGATTGAAGCATAATATACTAACTGTTAACCCAATTTATGACAATGGATATAAGATCACATTCGATGTAGAATGTTTCAAGCTAAAGAGATTTGGTAAAATAGTTAAAGGAGGAAAAATAATAGAGAGCAATATCTATAATCTTGTTGATGCGAATGGCAATAGTTTCTTGATGGGAAAGATTGATGAGAGTTGGTTTTGGCATATGAGAATGGGTCATGTCAACTTTGATAATCTAGTCAAAGTGAACTCAAATAAATGTGTAAGACACATTCCCAAAAAAACCAAACCCCAAGATACTGCTTGTAAGGAATGTCATCTAGGTAAGTAGACAATGGTCAAATTTCAAATAAAGGAGTATACAACTACAAAGCCTCTATGATTAGTTCATAGTGATCTCTGTGGTCCTACCAAGACAAGAAGAGCTAAAGGAGAGTAGTACTTTATGTTATTTGTAGATGACTACTCAAGAATGACATGGGTAACTTTTTAAAGGACAAATCTTAAGCCTTTGAGAGATTCAAGATCTTTAGAACCATGGTTGAAAATGATATTGGGAAAAAATCAAATGCTTAAAGTCTAATAAAGGTGGAGAATTCATCTCAAATAAACTCTTAGAGTATTTTGAGAAGCATGGGATCAAAAGGTATTAATTTTTAGCAAGGACTCCACATCAAAATGTAGTTGTTGAGAGAAAAAACATAATAGTCAAGGAAATGGCCAGAACAATGTTAAAAGAGGCCAATTTATTTGATGGATATTGGAGAGAAGTAGTCCAAATAGTAGTATACATCTTGAATAGAGTTCAAATGAGTGTAAATAGTGACAAAATTTCCTATGGTATGGAAATCCTACCTCTATTAAGTACTTCAAAGTGTTTGGAATCAAATGTTACATCATAAGAAAGGAGGACAAACTAGGAATATTTGAATCAAAAAGTGATGAAGGAATATTTCTTGGTTATTCCACTCAAACCAAAGCCTATGTATGTTATAATAAGAAGCTACACAATATGGTGGAGAGAATAAATGTCAAGGTTGAAGAAGGCATAAAACATTTTGATCCTCACAAGGAAATCAATAATGAAGAGGTAGACCTTGAATACAAAGTAGATAGTGAAGATATTGAGGAAAAGAGTAAAAAATCAGCTCCAAGATTTATTCAAAAGGATCATCTTAAAGAACAAATAATTGTGGAGTTTAGACAAGGAAAAGAGTTTTAATGAACAAGGAGAAAGTAATTTCTACTCTAATGTATGAAATTGAGCCCAAGATCTATATTGAAGCCAACAAGGATGAGAATTGGCTAAAATCCATAGAAGAAGAACTAAGCCAAATAGAAAAGAACAAAACTTGGCAATTAGTTCCAAGATCCTCAAATAAGAATGTGATAGGAATAAAATGGGTCTATAGAAACAAGATCAATGAGGATGAAGATATTATAAGAAATAAAGTGATATTGGTGTGTAAGGTATATGCACAAGTAGAAGGTATAGACTTTAAGGAAACATTTGTTTCAGTTGCTAGATTGGAAGTTATAAGAATATTTATAGCATTCTCTGTTTATAAGAAGTCTAAAGTCTATCAAATGGATGTAAAATCTACTTTATTAAATGGGAACCTAGAAGAGGAAGTCTATATTAAACAACCAAAAGGTTTTTAGTTGTCAGATGAAGAAGATTATGTGTGGAGACTAAAGAAAGCACTGCATGATCTAAAATAGGTACCTAGAGCATGGTATTCAAGATTGGACCAATACATTTAACAATAAGGTTTCAATAAAGGATGTGAATATAGTAATATGTAATTCAAATCAGAAGGTGAGGATATGTTGATTGTTATTTTTTATGTAGATGACATCATCTTTGGTGGAGAAATAAAAAAATGTGCAAACAATTTTTTATACAAATGCAAAGTGAATTTGAGATGTCTATGTTAGGAGAACATTCTTTCTTCCTTGGTTTACAAATAGCACAATATAATAAAGGGATATTCATATCCCAAACCAAATATTTAAAGGATATTATCAATAAATTTGGAATGGAAGATAACAAACCATTTAATACTCCCATGATAATTGGATGCATATTGAGCAAAGAAGATGAGTCACATGATAAAAAGTAGACCATGTATAGATCAATGATAGGTAGCTTACTATACCTAACTACATCAAGACTAAATATCATGCAAGTAGTATGCATGCTTGAAATATTTTAAGTTGCTCCTAAATAGTCACATGTTAATATAGCAAAAATAAAATTTAGATACATCAAGAGAACAATTGACTATGGCCTATGGTACCCTACAAGTAAATATTTCACTTTGACAACATATAAAAGTGTTGATTGGGTAGGAAGTGTGGATGGTAAAAGAATAATTAGTGGTGGTGAATTTTCCCTTCGAAATAGACTTGTTTCATGGCTGATCAAGAATCAAGAGTTAGTTACTCTTTCTACAGTAGAAGCAAAGTATGTAGTAGTAGTGGCATGTTACACTCAAGTCCTATGGATGAAGAAAACACTCAAGGACATCAAGGTTGAGTACAAGTCACCTATTCTTATTCTTTGTGATAATTCAAGTGAAATAAATATATCAAAGAATCTAGTGATGAATTCTAGAACCAAACACACATCAATCAAGTATCACTTCTTAAGAAAGAGGGTTGATGATCGAGAGGTCACAATGGAATATGTGCCAATGAATGAGTAGATCACAGACATATTAACCAAACTTATTCCCAAGGAATAATTTGAATATCTAAGGTATAATTTGGGAGTGGTGGATCCTATACCACATCACTAAATCACTAGTGATAAAGAAGGAGTCTAGGGGAGTCTCATGAAAGATTTATTAATCCCTGGAAGGAGAGAAAAAGTCAACTTAGGTATGTACATTTCTAAAAATTACAAATGAGTTGAAAGTTGTAGATTCTTGGACAAAATACTTTATCTAATAAAGGGGGAGAAACATTTGGACAAATAGTGAGATAGATTCCCTTTGCTATTGATGTCAAATGGGGAGAAAAAGGTGTAAATTCTCTTTGTAGGAGAAAGAGTAAAATGTTCTCTGCAAAAGTGCAAATGTCAAAGAAGAATAACAAGTGTCCAAGTTGAGTATTAGGAAAATATGCCATTGCCTAAGGGGGAGAAATTTTGGTATGAATAGATTTAGTTCATACTTATCAGAAGCCAATGTAAGCAATGATAGAAAAGGAGTTGAATAGTAGAAGATTAGCGCATTTAGTTTACCATCAATGATAAAGGGGGAAATTATTGGAAATATGATTGTCATTGATGTCAAAAGGGGCATTATGAGCATGTAATTAATGCTTAGGGATGAATATGGTGATTATGGTGATCTTATAAGAGGTCAAGGATGATTATAATGGATGTGTGCATGAATGGAATTCATCTGGTTCTTCATATTGTTCATCTAGACATTTTGGGTCTATGATAAAAAGATGAGAAGGCATTTTACTGATGTTACCATTGCCACATGTGAACAAATATGGGGGATATGGTCACATGGTTGTGATCACATTAGTCCTTAGTTGTTATGAACCAAATTTTAAGCCATAAGGTGAAGCACAATTATAGTTATGGGGATGCAAAGTTGGCTACTAAGACAAAAATCACTAAGTTTTTATACTTAGCCAAATTTGCTAAAAGGGCTAAATAGAGCCAAGTAAGCATATTGATGAGGTTAGATCTTACACACATGGAGGCATTAAGATAAAATGATCACATGGGTCTATTAATTTTTATGCCTAGTTTATATATGCTAAATCTCACGTCACATGATGTAGCACAACAAAAGATATGTTTGAGCAAAGTAGGGCTCTAAGACATTTTGACAGTGTTTTCCAACACAGTCAAATTTTTAGATTGAAATTAAAGATAAGTAGGCCCTTTTATAATGCCATATCATACACATAATAAGGATTCAAGAGAAAATGGCTATATGGATGGAATCCCCTATGCAAGAAGATCATATGCACTAATTTTTAGGTCATGTGACTAAGTGCAACAAGAGTTATGCAAGGGCAAAGTTGGCCTTCTAGGCAAGTTTGAGGCATAGCTAGCTCTATGATAGAATAAGATTAGTAATAAAATTAATGGAACTATCTTGCATGTGTGAAGGATTCATAAATAATTGAGCATATGGGTTTGTTCACTTTCATGCCTATTTTATATGGTCCAAATTTTAGACTAGGTGGTTGAGTGAAGTAAAAGTTATGCAAGTACAAAGTTATCCTTCCAGGTGAAATGAAATGGTCTCCATACTTAGATAAATATACACAAGGTAAAGTTTGAGCTATTTGGAAGATCAATGGTTCATGCTTAATCAGACATTGGAGATCCAATGAATCATGGTAAAGTCAAAGTGTCAAATGTCCCCCTGAATTAACATGTAAGTGACAAGTGTCACAATCACAGATTTTGGATAGTTAATCTATGGTTCTAATTAAAGTAAAAAGGTAAACAAGTTATGTGAGGATGTCAAGTGTATCAATAGAAATAAATGATGTCTATGTACATAAGGCATGTGCTTATGCCAAGTGTCATATCCCTAAGGGTTGGATAGATATAAATATCGATCTTGTCAAAAGATATCATGGTGTATGGGTGATCATACAAAGGAGATCCAATAGAGTGAATGGAATCAAATTCTACAATGTTATCAATGTTTATCGACATAGTGGCAAGTTAAAGACTGAGTAGATTCAAGAAGATCAATGGAGTAGAAGTGATTTTAAAGATATATGAAGCTATGAGATGAGGTCAAAGTGTTAAAGTTTAACGACCAAGTCAAGGTAAAGGTCATGAATATTCAGAGATCGAGCAACATGTGAAAGCTTGGATGAGAGAGATCTAATAGAGTGAGTGGAATCAGATGGAAACAAATTCTAGATGTTTAATGTCTTTATAGAGATTAAAAAACATGCATCTTTGGAGATCGAATGGAGAACATGAGCTTGTTAGAGAATGATCGAATGGATGCATTTTAAAGTTGAGATATTTGAATAGAGACCATTAGCTCATGGCACCAAAGTCAAGATCAATGACCAAAATTTAAATTCATGTCCAAATAAATGGTTAGTTATAGAAACATGCAATAACTTATGTATAAGCTCCATATCTTGACACAGATAATGAGATTGATCAATCTAACGAATCAAATATACATTAAAGAGCCTGTGCATCAAAAATTGAGTCTAATAGATGATATAGAGAGTAAATAGACCTATAATTATGGTGTGATGAATGGAATTTATTGTAAGGTGTCATGGTTTAACTACCTCTTATGGATCTGTTAGCTCTAGCCCTTGTATAAGGCACTAACTGGTTAATCCTTGGGTACAATGATAACTGATGGGCCAACAAAATCAAGATGTGGGAACTTAAAATTTAAGTTAAAATGAACTAAAGTAAAAAAATTTCATGGTGTCTTATAGTCCAAGTGTGAACATAAAGAGAATAAGCAAACCCTAGATCATTTGTTTATGTATATGATATCTAGGACAAAGAAAATGCTGCTAGTGTAATTTCATTTGATATTGAGCCAAATTGAATATAGAGTAGAGAGGTTAGTGAAGGAAATGAAGTGTGTCAAATAGAAAATAATAAAGGCATAGAACTAGAGGGGGAAGAGAAGTGTAGAGAGGAAGAAAGGCACAAATAAAATGTGCAAAGTATGATCAATTATAGATTAGACCTATAATAAAGAACAAAGATCTAGATTCATGTATGAATATAGTTTGTAAATTAGAGTTGTAGCTCCATAGAAAATTTTGATAGGTTGGTTCCATTAGATAAGATGAGTGGGTACTCAGATTAGGGAGTGGGTGCTTCTTTAGAGTTGGTGCTCTTAAATCAGAGGATTGGTGTCTCCTTAGGATTGGTGTCCTTAAACATTGTAAGTAGTGAGTTTTTCCAATGAGGTTGGATTATAATAGTAGCTTCTAGTAGCTATTCTCACTATGGTTTTTCAATTTGGGTTTTCCACATATAAATCTTATGTCATGTGCATTTATGCTTGTATGTAATCTCTGCATTTATCTTTTAATCTACATATGATATTGAATTTGATTTAAAATGATTGAAAGACTAGTTTTAATTGATATACTGATTCAACCCCCCTCTTAGTATCTAGTTGTGTTCCAACAAGGCTATCTAAGAAATAAAATCAAGGATTACCTTATAGTCATAAACATAGTACAGGTTCAAGTTTTAAGAGATACATCTTCGGAGGTAAGGATCATTTCCTAAGGAAACACACATCCCTTGAGTCCATTTTTTTTAAAAATCATAGTATTTCCCCTAAAACTTTAGATGAAAACACTTGACAAGGACCAATTCTAGAAGAAGTTCCTAGAAAAATCTTAGAAGTATAAAAGGTTGCATATCATAAAGTTGCATAGAGTTTCTTAGACCAACAGAAGAAGAATGTAACAACATTAATTTTTACAAAGATAAATCTTCTAATTCTTGTGTAGGATAAATATTTCATTACACAACTTCAAATAATACAATAATAAGATGAAAATAATAGAGAAATATCTTTAACTACCACATCCATAAAACTAGAGGAAACATCACAACCACTACCAGATCAGAAGCCACCTCAAATTGCATAGAAGTCTCCAAACCCACATCCATCCTTATGTCGATTAAAGCCCAATCAACTATAATACATATAGGAAACCCTAATATTATATTGTAATCAGATAATTTTATACACCTAGATCCCTATGATGGTTATATAGACCCTAAGAAATACTTGTAACATGAAATAAAAGGCAAAAGTAATCACTGATGATAAAATAAAGAAGTTTGATTTGATAGGTGATTTGGGTGGATGTGAAATGGAGTACATATTTAAGAAAAATATAGCTAGAGCATCCCTAGATGATGTTAAGAACTTGCTCATTTTAGAGTTTAAAGTTAAGAAGAATTTGAGCTAAACAATCCAGGATTTGAAGGAGATTAGATAAGGACCCTGGGAGACCATTGGTAACTATGATTTCATATTATCCAATGTCATGAAAAAAGTAGAATTTGATTTAGAGGATAAATATAAATCCACTTGGTTTATAGAGGTTTTAAGATCAAGTGTCATATTTTCCATGGCCCAAACTTAGTTTAGAGATAAAGAAAATGCAAGAGCCACTATGATTTGAGTGAAATAGATTAAAGAGTATGGGGATGTAGTTGCACAATCATCCAAGGTATAAATTACTTTATAGAATATCTTTAGTAGATTAGATTAGTTTTAAGGAAGGGTTGAGAGACCAAAGTTAGATATATGGTGCATAGAGTGAAAATAATAAGGGATTCATAAAAATGAATTCCCTAGGGTTAAGTTAGAGCTATGCAAGATATGTAGAGTGGTAGGTCATGTATCCTCACCTTTTCATCTTTTAAAATAGTATATCAAAACCCCATAGAACATGTATTATAAGTTACATAAGTCACCTACACATGATGAAAATGATTCTCGAGCACTCCAAGAACTGAAGGAGGATATCACTAAGAACATGTTCATGGTTACTATGTCTAAATCCATAGTTTCACCATAGGCTACTCCTAACTTGGGGAGCATCATACCAGGTCAAAATCCCTTGATGACATCTTAGGTCCCTAAAGCACAATAATAACCCTAGACACTGGTGGGTACCCTATCCTCAATGTAGAACTAGAATAATGCTTTGTAGAACTTCCCACAACTAATTGCAACCTACAAGATCCATGTAATCCTATGATTCCTCAAGTGTAATATTTTGGATGGGCCCTAAACCCACAACTATAAGTGTCTAAATTTAATGAATATCCACAACACTAAAGATGTAATGCATCATAGAATGCTATAAATTTTGGGCAATAATAACACCAAGGTGGATGGAGATTTTAGGGGAATATGGGAGGATACAAAGGATGATATCAAGGTGGTACATAGGGAAGCTGAGGCAAAAATAAACCTAGGACACTCATTCATTATTATCTTTGCAAAGAACTAAACCATGTGTAGAGAAAGTGCCCTACAAATCCTTAGAGTCAACCTTACTACACATACTATAAGGTGATAGAGAAGCATAATAAAAAATATGGTCTCATCTTAGAAATATAATTAAGGGAGAGACCTATTATAAATGTAACATGATCCATGTGCAACTGAAGGAGGATGCCACATTATAGGAATTAACTAGACAACATCATGCATAATAAGGGTTACCTCTATTGGAAATGACTAAAGACCTAGGTATTCAAAAGGTATGACCATATTGATATCCTAAACCTACTATTGAAAAAAGATTGATGTAAGAAGCTACATAGATTTTTAATACAATCACATAGCAAGGGATAAAAGAAGGGGATGATGCAGATCTTAATGCATAGATGTATGGGTAGATAGTGTGTATACTAAGATAGGATGGAGTTGTCACTATGTTGAAATATTTAATGAAACTCCTCAATATATTTTGCAATGAATATATTTCTTAAAACATCATAAACTTGATCCATAACTTGTTGTAATGTGCAAAGAAAGGCTAGTAGTGGATGGATAAGTTGGTTTGGTTTATAAAGACCTAAAAAACTTGGGACATTGATGCAATGGTGGACATATAACTAGCTGGGTATGAAATACCAAATGTTATTTTTGACTTTAAAATCACTATAAATATGATTCCAAAATCCACTTGGGAAGCCTTGGTAAGACCTACATTGAGATATAGTCTTGTCACACTCAAACTTGTGGACTATAGAAGGGTCAAATTTAATGGTTACCTAGAAGATGTAGAAATCAAAGTCATAAAACTCAGTTTGTGAGGGATAGATATGAAGATAGATGAGACTTACCACCCTAAATTGATAGGGAAGAAGATGGCCTATGATTGGTCTATGACTATTAATAGATAGTCATGAATTAGTTAGATTATCATTAAGATGATAAGATCATTGTCATTACTTTGAATAAGATTGAATCTAGGCATTACATCATTCCAAAAGAACCAAACTCACCTTATGTTGGTTCTAATGCTATCTAGATGAAGGTCATAGTTGAAGATAATAAGAAGGATTTGCAACCAATAGAGTATAGTCTCCTATATAAAAACACTATTCTATAGACTCAAATTCTCAGTGCAGAATGACTCTTAGGGAATATGGGCTTGAATACCTTGGATATCCTTAAAATGGTTGAGGAAGATGTATGATTAATAATGGTAATATCCTTGACACAATTTGATATATATTTCATATATCAAATAGACTATAATGAGTAGGGCTACATAAAACCCTATAGGGTGTATTCCCATGGGATGTAGCTTCTTTAATAAGTGGAGACTCAGACACCCATGCACTCAATTGAGTGAAAGGAGATCATGAGTTGAGACCATTACAAATAATATTTGTGAATGAGCAATAAATACCCTAGTATTTTTCTATTGAGGATGTTGGTGAGTTCATCCTACAGTTTCAATAGTATGTACTTGATGTGAATGAGAGGGTTAGCACCATTAACTATGTGATGAAGGGAATTATTATGAACTATTGGGACATCCATAGGGTTTAGAATTTAATGTATAAAGAAGTGTACAAACTACTTGCCACTTGATTCTAGTTTCTAGAGACTATCAAAAGAGATTGGCTTATCCATTAAGAGGGTAAATCCATATAATTACATGTGTACAGGTGTATTAAGGTATGTATGTCAAAGGGTATCCCTCCTAAATACTATACACATAATTTAATTTATACCTTAGGTGTTTTATCTATAGAATCATACATCCATTAGGAGTGATGAAGTGAAACTAAGCATTGGGCATAGATCCAATCCAATCATATTCAAACATTCATCTTTGAGAGTGATAATCCTTAGGTACAAGTGTATTTAAAAAATATGAAAAACTTTGTGTGCCATAAAAGAGTTAAAGACTTATCACTGCTAGGGGAACCTAATTTGTATAAAGTCACATAGAAAAACCTAACACACATCCTAAAAATTCAAGAAGTTGGCCAAGGTGAGGCCCAAACATGAATTCAACCCTACCATAGGATAAAAGAGGAAGATAAGTTCTTTGGGATATAAAGTGAGGACTAAATGGATATAAGCGACCTCTTTGAGCCAAATAGAGAATTGGAGACTCTACAAGAACTAGTCATAGAAGAAATAGAGGAGGAAAAGATGCAATGTATATAGTTCCCAGAACATGCAGGAGAATAGATAGTCTGTGACTTCAATCCTAAAGAAGAATCTATGATGTATTAAGAACCATTAAAGGAGCACATACTGAATATTGGCATAGAAGATGGACGCAAAGTGGTGCTTGTTGGACACTATTGGATGCAAGAAGATGTCTTAGAGGTTTTACAATTGTTTTGAGACTATCATGATGTATTTCATACAAATTTTGTAGAATTCAAAGGTATTGATCCTTATTTTGGGAGAGATGCACATAGATATAATTGAGTTCATAAGACAAATCAAGATGAGACCATATAGGATGAACCCAAACATGAAGATTGAAGTGAAAGATGGATTGATTACATATTGCAAGTAGGCATTATATTCATGACCAATAAAGTTGACTGAGTTAGCCACATGGTAGTACTATCAAAGAAGACTAGGGAGATACACATCTATGGAGACTAATACATCCTTAATGATGATTGTGTTAATGAACCATTTCCCATTCCCTTAATGGATGAGGTTTTAGAGTCTATCATAGGACATGAAGTGTTTTTGTTCACACATGGATTTAGTGGTTACCATTATATACCCATCATAGAGGTGGACATGACCAAAACCACATTTATAATAAAATGGGGTTCATTCACTTACAAGGTCATGTCATTTTGTCTAAGAAGTGTACTTGTAGTATTATTTAGGGTTGTGTTGACTATGTTCAAGGATTCCATCATTGACTTCCTTGAAGTATACTTGGATGACTGGGTAGTGTTCTCTTTATTTAGAGAAAATTTATCAAAACTTAGGTTAATGTTAGAGAGATGTAGAGTGCTAAAAAAAACACTAAATTCAAATAAATATTTTTTTTCACACCCTTCAGTGTTTTATTAGGTCATGTAATGTTTAGTAAAGGAATTTTGGTAGACCAAGCTAATATCATAGTCATTATGGGTATGCCACCACCCAAGACTTCAACGTAAGTGTGATCTTTTCTAGGACATACAAGTTACTATTGGAAATTCATCAAGGGGTACACCATTATATTAACCCCTTTGTATAAGCTACTATAAAAATGAGTCTAGTTTGTCTAGATAGAGGATTTCCAAGCCACATTTATTGATTTAAAGTATAGACTCATGATTGATTCGATCTTAGTTTTACCAAATTGGAGTAAACCTTTTCATGTGCATGTAGACACTTCAGGGATTAATTTTGGAATAGTACTCACACAACTAGGAGAAGGAAGATTGGATCATCTGATCCACTTTGTAAGCAAAAAGTTATTGGCCATAGAAAAAATTATACAATAACTGAGTGAGAAGCCATGGAGATAGTGTTCATAATACAAAAGTTTAGGCACTACTTATCAGCCACACCATTCATATTATTCATTTATCATTAAGATCTATGATACTTGGTGAAAAAGACATTGTTAGGAGGATGAATATCATGATGGCTAATGATTTTCTAAGAATGTAAATTATAGATTAATGTCAAACTTGGTCATGAGAATGTCATCTCAGACCATCTCAGCTAGATAACTAATGGTGAGGAACTTGAGGAACTCCAAGATGAGTCACCAAATGCACACTTATTTAGGGTGATTGTGATTCTAGAGTAAATATAAGAGATCACATAGTTTCTCAAATAGGATATGTTCCTAAAACACTATAAAAAATGAGATAATAAATAACTAATCACTATAGCTCTTTTATATAGTATTATGAATGGATTTTTGTATTACGTAGGCAAATATGAAGTTCTATGTAAAATGGCACTAGATCTTGATCATGCATAAATAATGGATGAAGTGCATTAGGGACTTAAATGAGATTGATTCATAGGAGATGTAGTTGTGATGAAAATATTGCAAATAAAAAATTGGTGGCCCTATCTATTTTAGGATACACAAAGAGTCACATAGGAGTGTGATGTATGCTAAATGATGAGGAAGACACACTAGTGGGAGGAGATGCTTTCACTTCCCATGTTAGTGCAACTATCATTTGAATAGTGGGGGATTGACTTTGTAGGACCAATAAATCCTCCTATTAAGCACAATAATGTAAGTTACATAATAATTATGACATAGTAATTTACCAAATAGGTAGAAACTATTATGACTCTAACTTGTGGTGTGAATGACATAGCCATGTTCTTGTGTGGTAATATCATCACTACGTTTGCCTAAGCTCTTAAATTGGTAAGTCATAAAGGAACTAAATTTTTTAATAAGACCATCAAGACTCTCATGGATGAGTTCATGATATCACATCTTAAAATCACTATTTATCATCCATAGGTGAATGGCCAAGCTGAATATATGAACAAGGTGATTAGTAAGATGCCTACTAAGATCTATGATGTGAATCAAGATGATTGAGAGGATAGGCCTCCAGTAGTTCTATAAGCTTATCACATGCATTATAAATATGTGATAGGGTTTACACCATTCTATTTGATCTATAGATTAAAATCAGTGATGCCTATAGAATATATGCTTCCCACTATGTGAGTCACAAATATGCTACAAATGGGAGATCGTGAGTCTATGGCTAATAGGTTACTAGACTTGAATCACATGGATGAAGAAAGATGTAAATTAATATGGGCCTAGGAGATAAAAAAGTGTATCCAGAAGGCATGGAATGATAAAATATATAAACAAAGGAATTACATGTAAATAAACTTGTCTTTTTGTATGATAGCAGGTTTATATCTTTCCATGGAAAGCTTAACATCAGATGGAAGGGCCCCTACATCATCCATGAAATTTCATATCTTAGAATAGTGGTCTTATGAGATTTATAGGTAAATTTCTTATTAGGGTAGGCAAATGGCTGTAATTTGAAGTATTATTACAACTAATCTCATGCAACATGTAATAAAGGTGTCATATCACACCAAGTAGATGGTAGTTATGATTACAAGCATCAATTTCAATATAGTTGGGGTTTATGTTTTTTTAGCATGTGTGAGGAAATATAAGTATGTGTGTATAGAGGTAAGGGATAAGAGGAATCCATGATTAAGTAGAAGTTTCCATTATTTGGAATACATTGAAGAAGGTGTCAAAATGAGTAAATTTTATGAACATCAATTAAGTCCAGGAAAGACACATGCTTCCAAAACTTGAGAAGATAGTGGAGTTTAATGGTCAAGCTATTATAATTAATGATTAGGTATGGGGTAAGATTGATAAATCTCTTGGAAAACCAATGGGTAATTTTCAAAAATAGAATACTAATGTAAGGCCAAATCTCACTTAAAACAATAGGTTAAAAAATATCAACCATCATTTTAATCAAATACCACATCAACCAAGTGAATGCCACATCAATAAGAAAGGATCCACTTCATTCAAAGCTCACATGTGAAGGATTATGTGATAGCACAACTAATCAAAATAGAAAATCATAAAAAGTGGTGAGAGAAGATATAAATCTATCATTCAAGTAGCTAAATTCATATTCAATACTAAGTATACCAAAGTGCTACACAATTTCTACACAATTATTACTTTTATCCTAGTATCAACTTTATAAATAGAAGGAAATTATTTTTGCATCAAAGTAAACAACACATAATGGATGGCTTTTGTTGATCCCAACTCATCAATGGATTCATAAAATATTAACAAAAGGACTGGCATCGGTGTGTCATTATGACAAATGTGCTTCATAGACTTAGATGGATATGAGTTTGTTCACAATGTGGAACTGTGAATGTTTATGATAGATAGAGTTGAAGGGGTGTAAATAAAAAAATTAAAACAACCCCATAGACTCTATAACATATATGTGAAGTGGTTGATCTAATTTCCTAGTTTTGGGTAACTTGATGATTTAATGGAGGTATTGTTGGGTCACTACAACAAGGGTAAGATTTATCTTTCCAAAGACAACCATTCACATCAATATGGTTGTAATGGAAAGGGAAATAGGAATGCTTGCAAGGGGGGGTCTATATCCCACTAAAAATCATTAACACCACCCATCCTTCTAAATATATAAGAAAAGTAATCTCATAGCTCATGAGGAATTCCACTAGAGGATGTTGAAAATGTGTCAGAGTGCATTCTGGTATAATGTATTTCCCATAGATTTTGGAAGACAACCAAGGATGACAAGTAGGATATAAAAGGGGTTGTTGATAGTTCCCATTGAATTTTAGATCAAAATTAGGAATTTAATTGGCCTAAAATTTTGGTCAGTGAACTTACTTCCAATATTGATAAACTCTTGGCAATGATGAAGAAAATTTTCTAGTACCAATTTTTAGTACTGATGTTAGTTTTTGTACAATAGAAGTCAATTAAGGTTGAATTTCATCCTTATGTTGAATAATGGCTAAATATGTAGTTCCTTAATCTCACTTGGACCCATGAGAGTTTTAGCATCAAGCCAAGTTTGCCAATTAGTGGAATGAGTTGGTGGAGGTAATCATATCCAACCTATACATACCCCCTAATGTCATGCAATATTTAGGCCATCATACGATCATCACAAAGCTACCAAAGATAATTTACATCCTAATTCATAAAATACCTAGGGTTCTAGGTCCATCCCTCCCATACTTTATCAATAGGTAGATGGTGTAGACCATAGTGGACAAATTAAGGAAATCATAATAACAAGATCAACACCATTGCAGATGGTGCCATTGCCTTCCAAGAGTCAGTTTTATAAAAGGCAATTATATTAGAGAATCATTTAAAGGAGATCAAGGATACAAATTTAATAGTCCCGAAATAGCTACACATTTTCAAAAAGACTATTGAGGATGCCTATCTCGATCTCTACATAACTAATTATAGATCCCTTACTCCTAGATGAGGAAAAAAATGATTTTATTTTAAATAAGCTCATCATAGATTGGTAGACATTTAATGAAGTGAGCATCATCAAGAAGGGAAAACCATAAAAGCTCAGACTGAGGTCCTCTATGAGTTGTTAGTTGAGTATCAAGACACCATAGATACTTCTTAGGTTCAAGATACAAAACTTACACTTTAGTTATTAGATTGGAAGAAGGAGCTTGATACTATTTGGACCACTACATAATTTAATTTTCCATAGTTAAGTTCACACATGATGCAATAATTATTCCCAATGCAAATCCTACTACCATGGATCCTATACTACAAACCTCACTTAGTGTGAGGGATACTTTCATGTATATGTAGACTTGGTAGAACTAGATGTTGTGCAACTCCTTCATCGATGTGAAAGTGAAAGGACATGTAGATAAGATGGCAAAAATCCAATCCAATATCATAAACAAGGTTAACATGGTGAAATATACTCTACTCAAGATGGTTGACACAAATATTAACCAACTGATGGCTAATCAAGTTTCATTGCATGGTCTTCTACATAGCACTTAGGAAGTTCTCCTTAACTAGAAATCCTACAAGGATGAATTGGTCCTCATTGATGCAAGCATTGAACCACTAGTTGATGAACCCAAGATCATTCCACCAATCTAATTATGGTAGATCATCCAACAAAGGAATATTCTAGCACTTACCAATTGATGCTTATGTAGGTTCAACAATTTTGAAATTTTGGTCATTTTTTTTGTAATAGAAGCTTGTATAGTATTATGTAGAACTAGTCTTTTGAAAACATGCAAGGGTGGTAGAATAGTATGTTACTTAGCTGAAAACCCAAAAGGGTGGCTGATTAGCATGTAAGGGATGAAAATTGATTTACCGACAACTTAAGAAAAGTCTATGAATCCTATGCACTTCTATATTTTATCACTTTCCTCAGTTTTTGAACAACTTACCTCTACAACATTATTTTGGGATTTGACAACCTTTTAAGTTTGGGAAAGTGTTAGTGATAAAATATAAATATAAAAAAGGTTGTATATATGATAATGTCCTATGGTAATTATAGTTTTATTCTATTTTCAAGTTAGTAGGAGTTGTTACAAGAATATCTATAGTGGTTAGGACTCAACTGAATGTGATATAAAGACCTATTCTTAGTATGGTAAATCTGAAAGTTACAACCACAGGAAGTAAGGCCATATGTATTTGAAAATAATGCAATAGAAGGTTTGATGTGTATGTGAGAAAAAATAATAGTGGTTTTTATTTTGATTAGATAGTTTTTGCATAGAGTAGTGTTAAAATTAAACCTTGATCTATGAAGGTTGTTTTATTGTACTCCCTAGTAATAGATTCTCTATTATGAATTCTAAGTATTTGCAATATTTTATGGAGTAATCACAAAGATTTATATGTTAGTATGAATGTTTCCTTTATTATATTTATTTGATGCATAAATTTATATATCTATAAGTAGTTTACATCAAGGCTGAACTATTAAACAAGTGTAATTTTCTATGATAAACATTGCATTTAGATTCAAAGTTTTGATTAAAACATCCTATAATATTTTAATGTGAAATCCAGGAACCTTTGATAACATTCTTGATCCACCCACACATGAGGATTAAGTAAGCCATCAACTTCGTATAGGTTATTCACTATTTGGTCACCATCTACATGCACACATAAGATGCCACTTAGTTTTAGCATTGGTTCATGTACCCAAAAAAGGTGTATTATTTCCTTTCCTCTATCTCTCATCTCTTTATTCAATTTTGTCATTTTATTTTGATGTTTCTTAAATAAGGACCAATCGAGTCATGTTTAATTTATAGGACATATAATGAAACATGATTCATAGACTTAGACCTAGATTCATGGGATTTAACTCTTAGGTAAGTATAGGTACATCTCATTTCATTTATCCTATTCATTTAACTTTGATGCATTTATAAAAATAGGGGGGATAAATTTAGTCATCTAAAATGTCATTTGAGTGTAATGAGTGTCACTTGAGACCATCATATCCTAGCCTAGACCTATACCTATATTAGGGCCTCTTTTGATCTTTTTATGACTTTATTTTGGTCTATCCCATTCCCATACATACCAAAAGAAACACTAATCCACCCCCTAAGCACTTAAGCCCCTTATTTACCAGCTCCTTCCACATGCACATTAGCACAACCCTTTGGACACTAAGACACTGCATTATTGAACTAGGGACCAAACTACTTTACCTTAGATACTTATTCTCACAATGGATATATTTTCATTCCTCAAAGAAATCATAGGGTCAACCTAGACCTATTTAACATTTTGATAGGCACTATAATGCTACATATACCACTTTCATTCACTTATCCAATAGATGGAAATTAGATGCAAATACTCATAAATAGACTCAAAAATAATTGTAAAGATCAAGGTCATCAATCCTTATTCATCCCTATTTCTATATACACCCATCTATAATAGTGAAAATATTAGATTACTTAGATTTATAGTCTCAATTCATACTCAAAACATTCAAACTGGAACTCGGACTAGCATTCACTTGCACTTGCACCAACACTTAGATTAGGAGAACTACATCGAGATTGATATCCTTTTGAGGTATTAGTATATAGGCAATACTTAAAACATAGGGTGTTGAGGTCATGTCCAACCTACCTTGATAACACCAATATTTTTTTCTTGTTCTCCTTGAATACCCTAACAAACACAAAGGCCTTGGGTTTATTGTTAAAATAAATAAAAATAGGGAATAGATAGTGAACCAAAATCTATCCACATAGGCACATAAGTCACATGCCCAAGTGAAGGTATACTTATAAGCTCATAGGCTTTGTTTCAAGAGGACACTACCACACCCTAGAAGACACTAGTGTAATATGCTAATGTATAGAGGATTGTACTACTGTCCAAGATGGTTTTTGACTCCTAGTTTTAGTTCACAATAATCTACACAACTCTGATACCAAATTCTAGCTTATCACTTATCTATCTTAGTTAGTTTATATCTAAGTATATCCTTTTCTAGTTTATTTGTATTTATAGAATAACTAGATAGGTTAATTATTGTACAAATCAGTAGTTATTAAGATTACTATATTTATTCCCTAATTTATTATTCCAACACTTTAGTAACCTAGGGGTTTTCATACCATAAATCCCTTAAAAGTTAAATCACTAACATAATGTGGGTAGGATCAAAATAATCTAACAAATATAAAGAAGGGTAGGGCAGAGGAGAAATATTGTGAAAAAAAAAGATGAAATCTTTCTAACCTAGATTTTGAAATAGAGGTTAGACAAACAATTATGGACCAATGCTTGTTGCAAGTTATTGTTAGACAAACATAGTTGAGATTCTAAGGAAATAAGGATATAGTCAAATTTAATGCACATTATCAAAGGTTGTTTCCTTTGTAAAATTGTAATTACATATCTAGAAAGGGAGATTATGATTATCACATAACATTCATATTAGGTACTGCATAATATGAATAAATGTATCAAAAAAATGTTCATTCATAACCATAAGACTAATATATCACATTGATGAAAAACTCACAAATTTAGAGAAGAATAAGATTTTCACATCAAGACCAATTGTAGAACAATCCTTAGAATTTACTATTAATTGTAATAAAGAAAATTATATTCTCTCTAAGATTTGGAAACCTCATCATCCAAGTGAAGTATAAATTTACATGTCTAATTATATCATGGTGTGTAAAAATTCATGCATAACATACATGAATGAAAATAATGTATATAAATAATATTCCTCAACTAAAATATAATGCATATATTGCAATAAATTTTGAACTACTAGTCCCAAATTAATTTAAACATGCAAATACATATATATAATTAATGTGGTGTTGACATTACACTATTAGAAGAGAGAAATAGTTGCATGATAGATGTATAAACTAAAGTATCTATTATTTCCACTTGAGGAATAAAAATTGGAATTGTTGGAGTATGAAATATCACACACACACACACACAGACACACACACAGACACACACACACACACACACACACACACACACACACACACACACACACACACACACAGACACAGACACAGACACACAGACACAGACACACACACACACACACACACACACACACACACACACACACACACACACACACACACACACACACACACACACACACACACACACACACACACACACAGTTAAGGACCTTTTGATGATGTAGTAGAAAGTATAGTTGATTATGTCCTCGATGCCAACCTAGAAGCTTCCTTTATGGCTTTGAATTTATTAAACAATGTGTGTGCAACTTAAAATTCTTTATTGATAATGTCAAAATTGAGCATAGAAGGCATAAATACTTTGATGGCTTCCATCATCAATAGTATATGATCTAATTTTAAGGCCTTAAATCTTTCTCTGAGGGCTTCAAATTTAATCACTCTATCCTTGAAAATATTTATTAGCTATAGAATTTCATCATTGGTTTTATAAATGGCTTCTTTAATTTCCTTATTAGATATATTTGTAGTTTATTTAAAAAGTGTTTAAAAATTAGGTATATTTACTAGTTGATTAATAGAGGTTATCACATATGTGACCCTCATATATTTTAGGATCTCTAAGGCCTTACTCTCTTAGCCTAAAAAATGACCTATCAAAACTTTCATTTATGTTTACCAATTAAATGAACCATCTATTTTTTAAATTACATAATTTAAAGCCCATGAAACATTCTAGATATATATTAGGTTCATATGATTGTATGCACTATTTATTGCACATTGAAGTAATAATTTAAGATTATTTTCAAACTCTTTTAAATGGTGCCAAAGATTTATCACCTTCACCCTCTCAGGCTGAGTCTCACCCATGGAGACTCAAATAGTATTAAAATGTTATAAAACCTTAAAATTACAATCTAAACATTGTACATAATATCACGGGGCATGAATTATTTGTATCTATAGTATCCCATGTTATGATTCTTCTTGTCTCTTGTACATTTATTTCATGGCCTCCCCAGTTGAATCCATAAAAGATAAAAAATAATCTATATATTTTTTAGGATAACTTGGATTTATTTTAGGATTTTTGACCAAGTTAAATATGTTTGACCTTTATTCAATAACTATATCCTCCCTAGTGCTTATGTTCACCTCTTTCCTCTTTTTTCCATCTAAATTATGCCACTTTGCTTATCTAAACATGTAGAGAATGTGGGTAGATATGTAAGGACCAAATTACTATCATCTCTCTGACATTGTATCTATTTAATCCATTAGGGCATAATGAGTTTGCCTTGTTCTTCAAGTTGGTTGGGATATTAAGATGAAAAAGGTGGATTAATTACTAGAAGTGGCATTGTAACTTCTATGAATGAGAAATTGGAGGAGAGTTTGAATAATATTTTACCATCCTAAGACTTCCCTATAAGGGGTGATGTCTAGCACATACTTTGTCAGGCCCTAGGTTTTCACAACTATCATTAGGGTTGATTATAATTATGGACTATTGGGACTTGAGGATCAAAAATAGAAATTAAAATTAAATCCTCAAAATAGGCTCTCTTCTTAGGATCTGTTATTTAGGATTATGTGGAAAGAATAGAAGAATGAATTGAATTGGAAAATGGTAGCCTAGGAATTATAGGTGGAAAATTTATAGCTTAAGTATCTATAATAGTAATGGAAGAAGAAAGAGATAAAAATACCTTATTAATATTATCTTTCTTCTTTAGTGAGAATCTGTTGGTCTAGTGCCCCAAATGGAGTTTTTTTATTCAAGCTTCCAAGGATTATTGATTTGGATTTTTATAGCTTTACCTCTTCCTTTGCTTCATCTTGGGTTCTCTCCTCACTTAATCTTTTATCTAATCCCTTCATTGTTTCTACATTTTCATCTTTATCATCTATGGGATAACCTACCATTGATATTACATGTTCATTCTCTTCCTAATTTGATTTATCATCAAAGTATTCTCCTCGGGTAGTAAGACCTAATGATGGTCTTTCCTCCACTTACTAGATTTTGAAGGAGGTTATAATAATTATATATTTCCTTTGGTAAGTAAATATGGTGGAAATATGAGGTGAAGGGGAAGATGAAATCATTGAAGGAGGCATAGTAGTAGGAACTACTATTTTAGGTTATGGTGAAGGAATGGTAAGTGGAACAATAATGGTGGAGGCAAGAGTGGATGGAGAGGAGACTGGTATAACATGGAAACATTGAAGAGATGTCCCCTCACTTATGGTGATGGATGGATATGGACCCACTTGAGATTCTTGATGGGAAGGAAAATTAGTTGTAAAGGATTGGAAATAACTATGAATAAGCTCAAGGAGACTTACTTGTGTATCAAAATTAAGTGGATCTAGATGGGCCCAAGAGAATGTGTTTAATTATCCATTTGGTGGAGGTACATTCCTCATAATTATAGTGGTTGTACCTAGAGTGGTAGAAATGATATGGATATAGGATAAATGAGGACCAAGGAAGCCTTTGAGAATATCCTTCTTAATTTTTATATTCTCCTCTCTTTAGCTAGTAGTCTCTCCATTTGATAGATTGGTCTCTTCTTCTATGAGACAAATAGGATGGTCCTACTATGCTGGATCTTGAGGTTATCACTAAGGCCATTGATAACTCTAAGCCTTTTCTACTTCCTTTACCATGTATTGTGCCTATTCCTTGGTGATTTATAGGTCACATTATATGGCTTAGGAAATGATCATTAACATATGATTGTCCCTCATATGAATTCAAGCTTCAAAATCATATGAAACATTCAAAAAGATAGCATCATTTTCATATTATTGGTGACCATATCTAATGGTCACTTCTTTTCTCTCCTTGAGGAGAAAAAGATAATTCCTAACCTTTCCCCTAGGTTCTCATTCTATTAATTGGGCCACCTTCAAATGATAATGGGTTTTGACCTTTTCTATTTGGTTGAGGTGTGTCCTAATCACAAACTAAAACTACCCACTGTTTAGGGAGGTATTGTGTTAATAGGTCTTGTGTTTGAGGCTAAATTATTTATCTATATTGTTATACAATTAGCATGATTTTTTTATTCTAACACCTTTTATGGGATGTTACATGACAAAAACAAATGGGGTGCCCTTGTTCCATCAATTTTGATGATGGTACAGTCTAGCTAGTACCAATAATATCCCATTTTGGAGATTACTCTTCTCAAATTATTAGATGAGATGGGTATCTGAGTTCCATAAATAGCTTGGTATACTTTAGGATAAACATCCTTTTAAATTATGGTAATTTCATTTATATATCTATAAACAAATAGGAAAGAATATTCTTTGTAGACCCTATTATCTAAGTACTTTGTGCATGGCTCCCATAGTTATCCATGAGCTTTATGAACCATCCCAACGACTACATATAATATAGAGGACATCATGTTAAAATTATTGTTGACCATCCTTTATTTATGTCTAAACATTTTTGCCTTTAATCTAATATTGATAAAGTCAAGAGAGTGTCCAAAAATAAGATCCATTCCACTTGTATGTAATTATTACTGGTGAAACCATATAAACTATTTAGAAGGCCTATAGAAACCCTACTCCTAGGTCTAAATTTCATCATGCTATTGGAGGAAATGTCTACCTTGGGATTCAACATCTATCGTTTCAAAAACCATTATTTCAATTTCCTCTCTAATATGTTATACTGAAGCCATACATTAGCTGAAACTTGATTATAGGAAAATTTGGGCCCTAAAAGCCTAAATTAACTCTCAAATGCTCATTACAAAAAATTTTAAACTACATTATTTCCTTTATTAAGATGAAAATAATCCCTAGAGTAAGGGCCATTAAAGAACAAATCAAAAAACAAATTAATGTAAGTCATTACCTCTAGCTTTATAGCTATGTTTTATAGTCCCATGTACTTAATTGACAACAAATAATTGATGTACTAATTCTACTCTTTAGATAGGTGATCCTATGAGGAGCATGGTGTTATGAAATCCACTACATTCCTGATAATTAAATATTAGGGAAACTTTAAATTCTAGAAACTTTTGTTGAATACCATGTTTGTGTACTCAATGATCTTAGAAATGATGTAGATAAGGCATGGGCATGCGTGTTTCTTGAAGAATTAATTTTATAAAGATGAGACTATGTATCTCCTTCACAAATTATTTGAATGTTCTTGTAGATTCACTAAAAATAACTAGGGCTTTTGGTTTCTTGAGAGATCAGAATTGTAATGTTCAACTTGTGGATTAATGGTGAAGTAAATTGTCTTTTATTAGTTTTCACATATATTTCCAAACCCTGAGTCTTGAATTTGTAATTTGTGTGACATCAATGTGAATAATAGATATTTATTTTGTTTCCATTTGGATTAATTTTTTTAGTTAGCTTTATAAAGTTATTAATTATTATATGACAATTTCAGTCAACTTTATGTGCCTAGTCATCACTTTCAGAAAGGTATCAATCTCTTACTAAACTTTTCTTAGATATCTAACTCATTTTTTTATTTCAATTTTGGCCACACATCTCCTTGATTGGGACACTTGTATTCATCCCATTTACCTAGGGTATTTCTACTTATGATCTTACTTTTTATGCTCTATGGGATATGTCATATGGATAACTAGATTGAGACACTTGTATTTATCTCAGAGTTAAGAAATCTTGGAACTTTTGGTTGTGTTTTGACCTTTTGGGCTCTAGGTTCACATGATTACATATGTGACATGATCTTAGGGCTGACAAAAATCAGAATACTCAAGGTTTCAGGGTAATGGGGACATTAACTTAGTATTTTTCCTTTGGGTTTTGAGTTTAAGGGTCTATGCCACTTGTCTTATTATTAGGGCTCTGAGGACTTAGAGACTCAGAGCTATAGGTCCATTAAATTTTCTTTGACCTTCTAGGTTTTGAGTTCATAATATTATGCCATATGACATGATCTTAGAGCTCTAGGAACACAAAGGACTTAATTTCTTTATGAAGTCAACCTTCTCCCATTTGAAAATCATTTTACCACATGGATGGCTTGTGATAAGTTTGATGCCTCAAAGGTTCATAAATTGTATTTGGTTGTAGCAATTTGTATAATGTGGTTATGCCATCTATCAATATATCAAGGATTTGGGCTCTTATAAGACTTAGGGCCTTTTCTAAATTCTTTCCAAGGATGAAGGGCTGATGATGCACATGGTCCTACCACATGTCTTCATCTTGGAGTTTTAGAAACTTAGAAGACTTAACAATTTATAGGCTTGGAGAAATCAGTTTATTTGCATGTCTTTGGAGTAGTCCTACATATAAAAAAAAATCATAAAAACGCTAGGATGTAATGCATTAGCTCCATTAGTTGATAAAATCATAAAATAAAATTTGGGATAATTTATGAAAATACAAAGTTAAAATAAATTACAACAAATTCTCAATCTTTGATTTTCATAATTTTGGAATTCTATAACTCTAGAATTCGAGGGTAACATTAGATTTATGCTTACCAAAATTAATGTCATGGACTTTTAAAGTTCATAGGGCCTAGAATAAATATCCTCAAATAATAGTGGGTCCCTATTTTAATTTATAAAATGGGTGTGTGTGTGTGTGTGTTAGGATAAAACAAAGAGAAACTCAGTGGGGAAATACTCCTAACTATTTGATAACCCATAATATCAGTATTGTATTTAAAAAAAACCTCATTTCTAACAAGAAAGGAATAAATAAACTATTCCTCTGAAAAATACTCCTTACCCATGCAACATACTAACCCTTTTCATCCCCATGATCTAGGTGTGTGAGTTTATGAAATTAATTATTCCTTTATGATGAGATTTTTAAAATTGTCCTAACTAAACACTATATGTTTCATTTTTATTTCTTATTTTACAACCAAATAGTAAGGAAATCCTTGGCATTACTTTGCTACCAACTAGGTATCCATAACCCTGGTAGAGATACCTCTAATTCCACTTTAAGCCTTTCTCTACTTCTAACTGAGAGTCCATAGCGTCAATAGAGTTTAGTTGAATCACCATTTTTCCATAAGTTTGTACAACATTTTTTAACATAGATAAAATAATGGTTGGGAATCGGCAATGGCTAGCTGTATGCAGAATAAAAATTTATATTAATCAATACATCCATGTTACCATCCATCCATTTTAATGTTTATTATCTCCCATATAAGTTTTATCATGAAATAGTATAATTGATATTTTGTAAATGATAAGTCTTTCTAAAATGTGCATGAGTATATTAGATTAAATCCTAAAGGCCTAGTAAACTCAATTTATGTAGAACTTAATTTAATCATAATGTATACCTCAATCACAAAATATAAATAATTTCTAGAAAACATCTTGGTGAATGCCAATTTTGCATCTTTTTATACCATCCCCTTGTTTTGGAAAGTATTTTATAATTATAGCATAGGAAATTAGTTGGTATATTCTAAAATTTATAAAAAACTAATCTAGAAATCATAATAACCAATCTACCAAAAGAAAATGCAAAAAATAAGAAAAAATAATCAAAGAAAACACAAAATATTAACCTAGAAAGCTTGAAAGATAAACCTAGAGAGAAATAAACATATTCTACTCCTACATCAATGTTTACACTCATAGTCATTAAGAAGCACCACTAGTTAAATAATCCATGAAATAATGTTTCAAAAATCATCCATTAATGGGAAAGGCAAGGTCATTAACTTGGAGGTCCTTCAAGCGGAAGGTATATTTACCTAATATTTTAGATATTTGATATGGGATAATCCATAGAGGATTGAATTTATCATATTATTATTTATTCTTGTGCACTTTATATACACATAATATTTTCAAACTTTTATCACTTACTAACACTTTGTATATTACATGAACCCATCGAGTCTCATTCTCTCTAAGTGCATGCCTTAAGGGGTGCACCAGGAAAGGGGTGGGTAGACCATTGGTGCTTCGTAGGTCCCTTTTTCCACTTATTATCTACACACTTATATCCTAAAAACATTATCCCTAAGATTATTCTTCTCTATTTCACCCTCTTCCAATAATTTGCCACTTTCATTTACATTATCCCTAGCCTAAATCCCCTTTAGTAGTTTTAAATTTCTTTTACTTTATCCCTAGCCTAAAACCCTTTCATTAGTTTTAAAACTATGTCAACTAGGTTGACCTTATATTATTTTTTCATCATCCCCTAGTGTTGACATAGTTCTTTTTTAGTAGAGGTTATTGTCCAAAACATTACTAGGTTGACTGGGTCAACCCTATCAACTAGAATTTTTGTAAGGTTTCAGGGTTAAATTTACCTATACATACAAGTTCATTTTTCCATTATTGATAAAATAGAAGAATAATTAAGAGGTATTGTGCATCTATTTATCCACTATTCTACTTGAGGAGCAAGCTTAGGGTTTCACACTTTCTTTAGAGATAAAAATCTTATCTTATGGAGAATTCTTTTGTATGCATTAATAAGTTGTGTATCCTAGAGTTGATTTCTGTTTGTCATCTTTACATACCACAAAAACCTCTTGAAAATCACCCTAGATAATGGAGAGATTGAGTCTTAGAGGGTTTATTCCTCCTTTTTAAGAGTAGATAGATATGCATTTGTACTTCTCTTCCATACATTAGGATTTTATATACATTGATGTGAGTATATATCTTCTATGCATGTTTATTTTTATTTTTTATAACCCCCACTTTATGCCAAAAGCTTTGGTGAGCACTAGATTATATTTTATTTACTTTTCATTAGTTTAGTGAGATATCAAAACATAGGATTCCCTAAAGGTTATTGCATGATTATGCTTAACTTGAGGATCTGGAACCCTCCCTAACATAGTTTATTATAGTAAGATATCCCCTAATCAAGTCTAATGGATATCTATATTGGTCATGTTCCCAATTATCTAATGTGTCCCCAATTGGAAGTGTATGGTATGATATATCTTCTTAGAGTTAGGATTGATTTATAGAGATGATGCATTTATGATTGCATACATTCTAGTGAACTTGACATGAATATAACCCTTGCAAGTTTTATTTTATATTTTTATCATTTCATTTTTATATAGTGCCAATATAGATATAAATTATGTGCAAAATTTTAACACACAACCGCATCAATACGACTTTATTCTATTTGTGTAATTTTTTCAAAATTCTAGTTCAAACTAGTAGGTCAACCCAATCGACCCTATACATTTTTAGACATAGTTTAGCCTACTAGGTTAAACCTATCGATCATGTACACTATCAGATATCCATTTTAGTATACTAGGTTGACTCTATTGATATAGTACATTTTTTAGGTCTTGAACTTATAGGATCTACAAAGCTAGGTTGACCTAGTCAACACAATTATCAAAATTTACAAGTATAAATCAAGGTACTCTAATAGTAATCTTATTTTCCTCTCCATCCTCCAACCCACCAAGGATATTTTCTATTCTTCTCTATCATTTGTATCATTTGTTATAGTTCTATTTTTCTAGTTTTTAGTCTTTAAAACTACCTTTATATAGTCAACTATGTCGACCATATTGACATAGTTTTGTATCCTATTTGGAAAATAAGTCGACATTATCAACATAGTTTTTTGTAGACCCTTGATTTTATAGTATAGAAGTGACACTATCAAATCTATTCTATATTATTTTTATATACTATCATCAGAATCAACACTATACTATGTTTCAAAGTTAGAATTAACTCTTATATGCTATTAATTATCTCATTCCTTAATTTATTATTTCTTGCACGCATAGAATATATCACATAGTCTAATTAGGTGGTTTTCAATATACAATTTAGTTACACTATTTTATCTTTTATGCAAACACTACCAAGTCATAAAATTTTATAATGCATTTTAGCAAGTGTCTACCCAAGGCCTACCTACTTAGATTTCATCACCAAAGTAGAAGCTGACTTCATTTTATAGCCAAGTATAAACACATGGTTAATGGCATATATTGGTAAATCACCCAACACCCTTATCAATGTGGTGTGTGAAGTGAGGGGGTAGGCCCCAATACCAAGCTAGTACCATTACCAACATAGATCTCTTTTAGTCTAAACATCTTGAACCATCCATAGATTGCCTTCTAGTTCCTTGCTTATAACAACTTCGAATCACATCTAAAATCATACTCTGATAATATAACAAACATTTAGGTTGACCACTTAAATTTTACTTTCCAAGTTGATTAATTTCTCTTTACTTAATATATTATATTGAAAAAACTTGTATTAGCTAGCATTAGTGTAGGGTTTTGTGTTGTGTGCCTTAATTAGATGAACCTCATTAATCTAGTTGATTGTGTATTTCCTTTCACTTCTTAATTTAAAAAGTAATTTCAAAAATCTTTCCTATTTCAGTACACAATCATTCTACTCAACACAGTATCTTATAGACTATCTATTTTTCCCTACCTATAGTATTAAGTTGATTATATCGACTCTTTACACTTTTTCAGACCCTATTTTTTATACTAGATTGACCCTGTCGACTGTCTATAGTTATTTGTCACTTCTTATTTCCTTAGTTTTGCATCTCTCTTTCCTTGTTTAATCCTTCTCCTTCATCATGAACTTCTTATTTAATGACAACACTGAGTTGAATTCAACATATATATTGAGTTTTACCAACCCTCATAGGGTCTCCCATAAGCAGAGTAGGGCTCCTCTCCTAGATGAGTGTAATGTTTATATAGCTGTTAAGGTGTAGAGCTAAAAGCTTCAACTATTTACAGACACAAGGAAGGATGTTGAAGAACTAGAGCCATCGGCATCGATAGTATGACCGACGTCAGTCAGATGTAGTGGAGAAGGAGACTGGTGATGGCAGGGAGTCGACCGACGTCAGTAGCACTAGACAAGCAGGGACCGGCGTCAGTTGCCTGTGTGGTCTAGAACTGTTCGTTGCATGAACAGTTAGTTGAACCGAGTGTTTGCATGCTAAGGGGCTAATTTAAGTCACGAGCTGTGTGTCTAATTTTAGTAGTTAGAGTTCTATTTTTGTAAGCATGGGATCCTATTTAAAGACCCATAAGGCATGTATTGTAATTATTCTAAGGCAAGTAAAAGCATTTGAAGCTAGCAAGGTCAAGGAGATCTACAGGTGTAAGGTCAAGGAGATCAGCTGAAGCATTCAAGGAGGGATAACAACTTAGGCTTTAGAGTTATTGTGTTGAGCAAGAGAGAGAGGGAAGAAGGTCTTGAGGTGTGGAAAGCCTTTGAGGTGGAGGAAGAAGTGGCATCTTCCTTATTGTATTTTCTTCTAGTAGTATTTAATACAAGAGTGTGTATTGTCTCTCAAATTCTTTGTTGTCTCAAGTTTCTAGCTACTTTATCATTCTGGTATAATTCCATGTTTAATTACATATAAGAAAGTAATCAATTGTGCTCTAATTGGTAAAGCTATAGATCCCCTGACAAGTGGTATCAGAGCTACGATTTTCAGGAAGCAGGGTATTATTTTTTATTACAAGTCATTCACAGGGTTTTCTGATTGAGTGGGAGTTCAGCAATGGTAGAAGAAAGTAGGCTACGAATGGAGAAGTTTAACGGCAAGAATTATCAACATTGGAGGATGCAGATTGAGGACTATCTGTATCAAAAAGATTTGTACTTACTGTTGGGTGGGGTTGCATGCAAGCCCACAGATATGAAGGATGAAGAATGGAACATTCTTGATCGAAAGGCTCTCGGTTCCATAAGGTTGAGCCTTGCATCATCTGTGATTTCCAGCTTATCATAGTGCAAGACAATAAAAGAGTTGATAAAGTCCTTGGCAAATTTATACGAAAAGCCCTCGGCTTCTAATAAGGTATATCTTATGAAGTAGCTATTTACTTTGCAAATGCAGGAAGGTGGATCGGTACATACTCATCTCAGTGATTTCCATGGTTTGGTAAACCAACTAGCTTCAGTCAATATTGTTTTTGATGATGAGGTAAAGGCTCTCTTGATTTTATGTTCTTTGCCTGAAAGTTGGGATGGTTTGGTTCTGGCAGTAAGTAATTCTGCATCTACTTCTAAAATCTTAAAAGTTGATGATGTTGTGAGTGTGATCTTGAATGAAGAAATACGCAGGAGAAGCACAGGTGAATCATCAGGGAATGCTCTAAGTGTAGAAAGTAGGGAAAGGCAAAGGGAGAAGGTTGAGCAAGGGAAATCAAGATCGGGAAGGAGATTCGAGTCCAAAGGTATTACCTGCTGGTTTTGTGGAAAGAAAGGACATACAAAGAAGGAGTGTTGGTTGAGAGATAAAGAGAATCAACATGCAGGTATGGAAGAAGCAAAGGATGCAAATATTGTGATGCAGGATGCTCTCATACTTTCTTTGGATAGTCAGGTAGGATCATGGATTTTAGATTTTGGTTCATCTTTTCATGCATCCCCAAATAGAGATTTGTTCTACGAGTATGAATACGGAGACTTTGGAGTTCTTTATTTAGGGGATGGTACGCCTTGTCAGATAGTTGGCAAAGGGAAAGTGTAGCTGAGATTGCAGATTGACAACACATGGGTGTTGAAAGAGGTCATGCATGTTCCAATTTTGAAGCAGAGTCTGATTTTTGTAGGAAGGTTGGGAGATGAGGGATGCATAATAACCCTCACAGTGGATTCTTGGAAGGTTACCAAGGGAGCACTTATTCTAGCAAGAGGTAAGAAAGTAGATACTCTTTATCTGTCTACTTGTATTACTGATTCTACTTCTGGTTTAGATTCGAAGATGTGGCCTAATAGGCTTAGTCACAGGAATAGGAAGGGAATGGAAGTTCTTGATTCAAAGGGTATGTGTTCAAATTTGGAAAGCACATATACAGTTCATTGCAAAAAGAGGAAATTTGATGCTTTTGATAGGAACAAAGAAGCCTTGGTGTTTATGGAGGAGATGAAGGACAGAGATCAGTCACAGGGGCTGAATAAATCTGAGCATGGCAGCATGGATAGAGGTTTGATCCAAGAAGAGCTCATGGATGAAAATTTTATCACTTATAGGAACACATAGATACCAATGTCGGTAGCTTGGCATTGATGTCAGTCATACAGATACCAACATCGGTCATGTGCAGACCAACAGGGTCGGTAGGTCGGATAGGAGAAGTCCAATGTTGGTGATAAGGACTGACATCGGTAGGAGGGACATCGGCGTCAGCCAGGGAAACGATGTTGGCAGTCAGGGTTAGTGCAGGGAACCAACATCGGTCAGGAGCAGACTGGGAGATGGCCTAGATCGGTCACTAGAACGGATGTTGGGTGAATTACTAAGTCTCAAACACCCATGTGGAGGTTAGGAAAGGTATGTGAACCTCATATTCATTGTTCACCTTCTTTATATTGCTTACTGATAGTCATGAACTAGGAAGATGGAAGAAGCAATGCAGGTAGAATCCAGAAACAATGGGAGCTTGGCATGGATGAGGAGTGTGAGTCCTTGGAGAACCAAAAAGGTATTTGTTGGTAGTGTTGTTAGCTGGAAGAAAGTACTGGATAGAGGGATGGATTCCCGTTTTAGAGAAGAGAGTGGATGGACACATGAGACAGAAGGCTATGGTATATGGTCTTGAGTATGCTGCAGAACAATGGAGGTTTGACCATTGTATTTTATCTTTACCAAGTTGGATAATATTAGCTACATTATCCTGTTACTGTATTGTGTTACTTGTTACAGGGTTTCATATACAGGGAGTTTTCTGAGCTAAGGGTAGAGTTGGTTCAGAAGTATGTCATGGAGAATTTGGGAGTAGCAAAATTCTTGTGGCATAAGATACAGGTATTGCATCACAGGTTTACGTGGTGGTTGGTCTTCAAGAGTGACATTAAAGAGGGATATAGAGCCTAAGGAACAAAATAGATGGTGTACAGGTATAGGTACAAGTTGCAGTTATTTATCTCCAAGTGGGAGATTGTTAAGGTGTGGAGCTAAAAGCTTCAACTGTTTGCAGACACAAGGAAGGATGTTGAAGAACCAGAGCCACCGGCATCGGCAGTATGACCGACGTCGGTCAGATGTAGTGGAGAAGGAGACGGGTGACGACAGGGAGTCGGCCGACGTCGACAGCACCAGACAAGCAGGGACCAGCGTCGGTCGCTTGTGTAGTCTAGAACTGTTTGTTGCATGAACAGTTAGTTAGTTGAATCGAGTGTTTGCATGCTAAGGGGCTAATTTAAGTCATGGGCTGTGTCTAATTTTAGTAGTTAGAGTTCTATTTTTGTAAGCATGGGATCCTATTTAAAGACCCATAAGGCATGTATTGTAATTATTCTAAGGCAAGTAAAAGCATTTGAAGCTAGCAAGGTCAAGGAGATCTACAGGTGTAAGGTCAAGGAGATCAGCTAAAGCATTCAAGGAGGGATAGCAACTCAGGCTTTAGAGTTGTGTTGAGCAAGAGAGAGAGGGAAGAAGGTCTTGAGGTGTGGCAAGCCTTTGAGGTGGAGGAAGAAGTGGAATCTTCCTTATTGTATTTTCTTCTAGTAGTATTTAATACAAGAGTGTGTATTGTCTCTCAAATTCTTTGCTGTCTCAAGTTTCTAGCTACTTTATCATTCTGGTATAATTCTGTGTTTAATTGCATATAAGAAAGTAATCAATTGTGCTCTAATTGGTAGAGCTATAGATCCCCTGACCTTGTTTAATCCTTCTCCTTCATCATGAACTTCTTATTTAATGACAACACTGAGTTGAATTCAACATATATATTGAGTTTTACCAACCCTCATAGGGTCTCCCATAAGCAGAGTAGGGCTCCTCTCCTAGATGAGTGTAATGTTCATATAGCCACTCACACAATGAA
Source organism: Torreya grandis (assembly GCA_037957365.1). Lineage (NCBI taxonomy): Eukaryota > Viridiplantae > Streptophyta > Pinopsida > Cupressales > Taxaceae > Torreya > Torreya grandis. Next base: position 255,715 of record JARHVA010006362.1, read on the forward strand.
CTATGAGACCCCTCCCAATTCCTCTTCACTTCATGATCCTCTCTTCTCACTAGAAGATTAACTCAAATTAGAGTATACCTTTGAAATTCTCTTTTTTATCTTTGAATTTCCTCAACATTGAGGAAAGGGTCATTCTACCATTTACCATCTCATGATTAACTATCAATTTGAAGAGCCTCATTCACCTTCTCCCACATTCTCACATGAATTTGGGAGTAATAACTTCTTTGATTCATCCAAGCCTCCCCAACCTCAAAATGAACCATCCAATTCAACTAATTTTAACCCAATCCTACCTCCCTTGAGTCTAGAATAACTTAAGAAGAAATTTCCACCCTCTAAACCCATGATATTTTATCCTTCTAAACCTCCTCCAAAATGGTACAATCTTGATAAATTTTGTTGGTGTTACACTACTATAGGTCATTCTTATGAGTCTTGTTGTGATAGTCATAGATTTATTTTTTCTTCCTTACTTGGTCCACATTTTAATCTTGATACTCTCACAAAACAATGTTATCAAGGCCATATTCAGGATTCTCAACTTCAATCTCAAGAACCATAATCACATCAACATCAACTACCTATGTTAAGCACATAATATACTGAGAGGGGGGTGAATCAATATATTATATATCTTTTACTTAATATGATTTCTTTTATTTAACCACTTAATCACACATTCAAGATATGCAATAAAATTGAAACAATAACATGCACCACATAAGAGAGAGAGAGAGACACCAAATTTTTACATGGAAACCCAAAGTGGGAAAAACCACAGAGAATAATCTCAAGTATATGAATGAGCACCAACTAAAATTAAAATTTTTGAAAGAACCAACTTTTAGGAGCACCAGCCCCTTTGCTGAGCACCAAAATAATAATTATTTGTGAGCACTAACCTACAGGAGTACCAACTCTTCTTGTGTATAAAACACAACTATCTCTCAATGTTGCTTACTCAATAAATGATAGAAATCTACAATATCTCTTGCTTTTCTCTCCTCTTTTCTTACATAAAATAATTAAGAAACCATGCACTCTATTTTTTATTACAAATGGATTCTCAAGCCTTTATTTATAGCTTTCCAAATGACCTTTGGAATGTTGAAAATATTGTCATTGATGTCAAAGGTCTAGCATTATTTGTGATAAAGGCCCCATTGCATTTAATGAAGTTTGTAATGATTATATCTTGGCTAATGTGTGTTAATATTTATTTAATATTAAAAAATATATTTTTGGTTGCATATAAGACAAAATTAGGGCCCATGGAGAAGTCAAAGAGTTACGGGGTAAAGACAAAAGAAGAATGGGATGCATTTTCCCATGAAGAGTCATCTTGGGGAATTCCAAGAGTCACCAAGTGAAGACAAAAGAGGAAGGACACAATTTCTCATGAAGGGACACTTTGAGGAATATGAAAAGTCACCAAGGTAAAGACAAAAGAGGGAAAGATGCTTTTGCTTATGAAGGGTCACTACATGACTTTTTAAATGCAAGGATACGAAGGGTCATGCAATTTTGGCACCATTTTTCATGAGGATTGAAGGTTCACAAAAGGGGGAAGGCCAAAGGTCATTTGGAAAGCTATAAATATAGGCTTGAGAAGCCATTTGTAATGTGTGAGATAGAGTTTAATTTGAGATAGCAATATCTAGCTTAGAAGAGTAGTGAGAGAGGAGTATGATTTGTATTTGTTATATCTAGCTTAGAAGAGCAAAGGTGAGAGAGGAAAGAGATATTGTAATGAACTATAATTTATTGAGATAGCAATATTGAGAGATAGTTGTGTGGTATACACAAAGGGGTTGGTGTTCCTATGGGTTGGTGCTCCTATGGGTTTGTGCTCATGAATTGCTACTATGTTGGTGCTCCTATGGGTTAGTGCTCATGAATTATTGTTGTGCTGGTGCTTAGCAAAGGGGTTAGTGCTCATAAATTGTTGCTGTGTTGGTGCTCAACAAATGGGTTGGTGCTCTTGTGAGTTGGTGCTCATGAATAGTTTTTATGTTGGTGCTCAGCAAAGGGGTTGGTGCTCCTACAAGTTGGTGCTTACAAATATTATGTTTTGAGTTGGTGATAATTCATATACTTGAGATTGTTCTCTGTCATTTTTCCCACATTGGGTTTCCACGTTAAATCTAGTATCTCTCTCTATTTTATGTGGTGTTTATTATTTAAGTTTTATTTCATATCTTGAATGTATGTTAAATTGGAATTTTATTAAGGGAATGTTTATAAGATTAATGATATACTAATTAACACCCCCTCTTAGTATATCCCATGCTTAACAATTGGTATCAGAGCAGGTTCCTTTAGAAAGAGTTTAACAACTTGATGGTAGATTAAGGAAAAGCACAAGATGGCCAAGTAGCTAAAGAAGGAGAATCAAGAGTTGAAATATGTGGTTGAGGATCTTAAGGAATAGGTGTGTATCTTAAATTCTAAGTTGGCTATAGAAGTAAAATAAAATAAGATATTTATTCAGGATCTTAAGAATTAGCTAGAGGTTGCAAATTCATGTTTGAAATCAAGAGAAGAAGAGTTTAATCAGTTGAAGGTTGAGTTAGGTTCTTTAAAGGATAAGCATGATAAGTTCATAATCAAGGTTGAGAAAGATCATGATATATTAGTCCAAGGTAAGAAGGATGCAAGTTTTAAAGGCAAATTAAAGAAGCCAATCAGACAACCCAATGCTTTCAAGTTTTCAAATTCTTTTCATGGCCATTATTTTGTTTATCATAATGTTGGTCATAGGGAAAGATACTATATAAGGAAAAGCAATCATTCAAAGGGATATCTCAGTTATATTCAAGAAAAAGGTATGAAAAATGTTTTTTGTTTTTGTTGGCATAAGATTGGCCTTATTGCTAAATTATGTCCAAATAAATTAAAGAGATATTCAAGGTATGTCAAACAATACAGAGCCCCTAGAATATATGAGAAGAGACCTAAAATAGTAAAGGTTGATCAGGTTGAGTTTAGGAGTGAAAATATATTGCTTTATATAGTAGATAAAGAATCAGATAGGAAGGACTATGAAAAATCTTTGGTTACATTTGAGCATGAGCCTTATCAAGATAAGATAGTTGCAAGAGTTGAGAAGATGAAAAACATCATAAATGATGAGGTTAGTAAGTCAAATAAGTTAGACATGCTTAAATGGATTCTAAGAGAAAAACACAAGAAGATCAAGGAAGAAATAGAGGAGATGTGGGAATCTCCTAAGATTTATTTCTAGGACCCTTTGTGTGGGGTGTCTCTTCTAGGCTTCAAGGAGACACTTTTAAGAAAAAATTGAAGCATGGTGGATGCTATTGGGTCTTGGCTGACAAGAAGGTGAGTTGATACATTATTTTGTATATCATTTAAGGGAATAGATTTTTGAAGAAAATTTTGCACCAGTGTTAATGTTAGAAGCTATTAGAATATTTCTTGCATATGCAATGTTTAAAAGTTTCAAAATGTTTCAATGGATATGGTCATAAGAAATTAGAATGTTGAAAAAGAGCTAATAGTTTCAGAAATAAGGAGAAGGAAACTCATGTAGAATCAATCAACAAGGACTAAAGTTTTAACATTCCATTCATCAAGAATAAGGTTCAAACATGTTCATGGTAGAAGAAACAACTTGAAGATTCTATGTTGGTACAGACAACTTTGCATGCAAGAAAAGAAGATTAACCATGGTTCATTGATAGAGGATGTTTGAGGCATATGATAGGAGACAAGAGTAAATTCAAAAATCTAAAGAAGATCAATGGTGGCACACTAAAATTTGGAGATAAAACCACTGCCAAGATAGTCAAAAAAGGTAATTTGAGTTTGGATAATGGTAGAACCAAGACTAATAATGTTTTATATGTAAAAGGTCTTAAGCATAATTTATTGAGTGTAAGTCAAATATGTGATTAGGGATACACATTAAAGTTCCATATAGAAGGTTGTGAGATTAGAAGAAAAGACTCAAATGAGTTGATTTCAGATGCTCAAAGGACAGGCAACAATTTATATGTATTGTCAAATATCTTCTTAAAGGCATAATCAAAGGACACATTCAAGGATCTACAAGAGTATTTGGGAGTAATTTATATTACTTCTTGCCATTGAGGTTTAGCATCAGTTGAGGGGGAGCTAAGTGTCAGTTCTAGGTAAGCCCTTTGCCATTGATCTCAAAAGGGGAGAATAAAAGGTACAGGTACAGGGGCAAAAATAGGTATAGGGAATAGGTATAGGTTGCTACAATAAGGGGGAGTTACTATAGGTTTTTTAGATGATAGTATGTGTATGATTCAAGATGTGGCAGTTTTAGGATTGAGGTTGCCATCAATGACAAAGGGGGAAATTGTTGTAAATATTGTCATTGATGTGAAAGGTCTAGCATTATTGGTTATAAAGGCCCCATTACATTTAATGATGTTTTTGATAGTTATATCTTGGCTAATGTGTGTTAATATTTATTTAATATTAATGAATATATTTTTGGTTGTATATAAAACAAAAGAAGGGCCCATGGAGAAGTCAAAGAATCATGGGGTAAAGACAAAATAAGAATGGGATGCATTTTCATATGAAGAGTCATCTTGGGGAATTCCAATAGTCACCAAGTGAAGACAAAAGAGGAAGGGTGTAATTTCTCATGAAGGGACACTTTGAGGAATATGAAAAGTTAATAAGGTAAAGACAAAAGAGGGAAGGATGCTTTTGCTTATGAAGTGTCACCACATGAATTTTCAAATGCAAGGATACAAAGGGTCATGCAAGTTTGGTGCCATTTTCCATGAGGATTGAAGGGTCACAAAAGGGGGAAGGCCAAAGGTCATTTGGAAAGCTATAAATAAAGGATTGAGAAGCCATTTATAATGTGTGAGATAGAGTTTGATTTGAGATAGTAATATCTAGCTTAGAAGAGTAGTGAGAGAGGAGTATGATTCATATTTATTATATCTAGCTTAGAAGAGCAAAGGTGAGAGAGGAAAGAGATATTGTAATGAAATATCATTTGTTGAGATAACAACATTGAGAGATAGTTGTGTGGTATACACAAAGGGGTTGGTGCTCCTGTGGGTTGGTGCTTAGAAAAGGGGTTGGTGATCTTGTGGCTTGGTTCTCATGAATTGTTGATGTGTTGGTGCTTATCAAAGGGGTTGGTGCTCCTTTGAGTTGGTACTCATGAATAGTTTTTGTGTTGCTGCTTAGCAAAGGGGTTGGTGCTCCTGCAAGTTGGTGCTTGCAAATGTTGGTTTTTGAGTTGGTGCTCATTCATATACTTGAGATTATTCTTCATGGTTTTTCCCACATTAGGTTTCCACATTAAATCTAGTGTTTCTCTCTATCTTGTGTGGTGTTTATTATTTTAATTTTATTCACCTCCCCCTCTCAATATATCCCATGCTTACCATGGAATTCGATTAAGGAAAAGTTTATAAGATTAATGATATAATGATTCACCTCCCCCTCTCAATATATCCCATGCTTACCATGGAATTCATCCTTTATGACCCTTCAATCCTCATATAACATGGCACCAAACTTGTATGACCCTTCGTATCCTTGCATTTGAAAAGTCCCATGATGACTCTTCATAAGTAAATACATCCTTTCCTCTTTTGCCTTTATCATGGTGATTTTTCATATTCCTCAAAGTGTTCCTTCATGGAAAAATGTACCATACCTTCTTTTGTCTACACATGCTGACTCTTGGAATTCCTTAAGATGACTCTTCATGATAAAATGCATCCCATTCCTCTTTTGTCTTTATCCCATCACTCTTTGACTTCTCCAAGGGCCCTCTTTTGACTTATATGGAACCAAAAATATATTCATTAATATTATATAAATATTATCACACATTAGCCAAGATATGAATATTAAAAACACCATTAAATGCAATGGGGCCTTTATCACCAATGCTAGAACTTTGACATCAATGAAAATATTTCTAACAATCTTTCTCTTTCTCATTGATGAAAACCTTAAAATAAAACTACCACATCCTGAAACCTACACATACTACCATATAAAAAACATAAAGTAACTCCCCCTTACTATAGTAATATGTACCTATTCCTATTCCTTATACTTATTTCTGTACCTATTTCTACACCTATATCTATACTTGTACCTATTTATGATCTTCTCACCCTTTAACATTAATGGAAAAGGGCCTATCCTAGAGCTAATACTTAGATCCCAATCAATTGATGTTGATCCTTGATGGAAGGAAGTAAAATAAATTACTCCCAACTTCTCCCACAGATATTCAAATGTGTCTTTTGGTAGTACTTTTGTGAAAATATCTACAATTTGCTCTGTATTATTGATATATTCCATCTTAACCTATTGATCTACAACCTACTCTCTCAAGAAGTGATATCTGATAGGAATATGTTTTATTCTTGAATGTATCACTAGATTCTTAGAAATATTAATAGCACTTGTGTTGTCACAAAAAATATAAATAGGTTCATCATATTTTAACTTGATATCTTCCAAATTTTACTTCATCCAAAGCACTTGAGTACAACACAATACCACTTTAATATATTCTACTTCAGTTATAGAAAGTGATACTAAATTCTACTTTTTACTTAGCCATGATACTAAGCTATCATTGAGGAAGAAAGATCCTTCACTTGTACTCTTTCTATCATCAAGGAAACTTACCATATATAAATCTATATAAGCAATCAAAGTGAAATATCTACCTGTGGGATACCACAATCCATAATCCAATGTCCCCTTGATATATCTGAATATTATCTTCACCAACTAAACATGACTATCTTTTAGAATTGATTGATATCTTACAACCATACCTACTACATGTATGATGTTTGGCTCTCGATGCTATCAAATATAAAAGACTACTAATCATAAATCTATACAAATATTGATCTACAATAAGTGAATCTTCATCCTTGCTCACCTTATTTCCTATACTCATTGGTGTGCCAATTGGTGAACAATCCTCAAAACCAATTTTTTTCAACATTTCCTTAGCATATTTACTTTGAGATATGAAAATTCCTTTATTTGACTGAAATATTTGTAACCCTAAGAAAAATGACAATTTTCCAAGCATAGACATCTCAAATTCTTTTTGCATATTATCAAAAAATTCTTTTGTCATATTTTGAATGTTTACTCCAAAAATGATGTCATCAACATATGCCACAACAATCAATTGATTCTCACCTTTTGTTTTGATGTAGAGATCACTATCAACAAATCCTCTCTTAAAACCTTAATCCTATAGGTACTTATCAAATCTTACATACCAAGCTTTGGGAGCTTGTTTCAATTCATACAGTGCTTTATTTAATTTGTATGGTTACTAACATTTGAGAGAATAAATCTCTCAAGCTACTCAATGTAGATCTCTTCTTCTAGATTCCTATTTAGGAGGGTAGATTTGACATCTATCTAAAACACTTTGAAAATTTTAAACACTGCACATGCATGAAAAATTCTAATAACCTTTAGGCTTGCCATTGGTGCAAAATTTTCTTCAAAATCTATTCACTCAAGTTGTGCATATCCTTTACATACTAATCTTGCTTTATTCTTAGTCACTTCTCCATTTTCATTCAACTTATTTATGTAAGCCCATTTTGTTCCTATCACATTGTGATATTTTGGTCTAGGCACTAATTCCCAAGTATCATTATTTTCTATCTGATTTAATTCTTCATCCATTGCCTTAACCCAATTCTTATCATGTCTAGCTTTTAAAAAATTTCTAGGCTAAATTTTGGATAACAAAGAGAAATTAACTTGCTTAGATTCACTTACCATCATTCTTCTAGTGCGAATTTATTAATTTATTTCCCCGACGATGTCACTTGCATTATGATTTATTTGGAAATATTTGGATGGGGTTTTGGTGTCCTTTTTCTCCTTTTTCTCATCTTCATTTGATTCTTCAAAATATTCATCTTCAATGATTTCAAGAATGTCTATTGTATAACTAATTTTTTGTGCTCCATCTTCTTCTATCCTGACACTTGTATTTTCAATTATTTTATTGGTTCTTTTGTTATAAAATTTATAAGCTTTAATTTTTCAAGAATAACCAAGAAATATACCTTCATCTGCCCTAAATTCAAACATACCCAATTTTTCATTAGTTCTCTTTATTAAGCATTTGCTACCAAAAACTCTAAAATAATCAACTATAGCTAGTTTATCTTTCCATAGCTCATAAGGAGTCTTGTCACTGTTGACTCTTAATAATGCTTTATCATAAATATGAATTATTGTACCAACTACCTCTCTCTAATATTTATCTGGTATCTTGGATTCATTTAGCATTATCCTTACCATCTCCTAAACTATTATGTTTCTCTATTTAACTACTCTATTTTGCTATGGAATTCTAGCTGCTGAATAATGTCTCTTTATTCCATGGTCTTCACAAAACTTAATAAACTAATCTAGCATGAATTATCTTCCTTAATATGATCTTAGGCACTTAATCTTTAAATTGGTTTAATTCTTAAGTAATGCTTTGAATGATTTGAAATGTCTGAAAGCTTATGATTTTTTCTTTAAAAAACATTACCCAAGTTATATGTGAAAAACCATCAATAAGAAACATGAAATATTTCTCACCTTGAGTAACTTGAGTTCTCATAGGTCCACAAAATATAGTGTGAATAAGATCTAACATTTGAGTGGTCGAGTATTCTTTTATTTTGAAGGGCCTTCTGGCATGCTTCCCATGCTGACAAGGTCCACAAAACATGTTGAATGGCTTTGTAATCTTTGGAATATTTTTGATTACTTACTTCTTACTGATGTTGACAAGATTGTCAAAATTTATTTGTCCCATTCTCCTGTTCCATATCCAAATTTATTCAATCTGACTCAAATAATATCTTTGACCTTTGATGTTTGATAACATATACAAATTATTTCCTGTTCTCTGATCATCTACAACCAACACATCTAAATCTTTTCTCCTAATTTTACAACCTTATATATATAAATTTAGTGTGTGCCCCTAATCACACATTTGAATTACACTCAAAACATTATGCTTAAGACCTTCTATATACAAAACATTTTCAGTTTTAGTTCTACCATTATCCAAACATAATGTACCTTTTCTAACAATTATAACAGTAGTATTATCTCCAAATTTCACTGTCACACCATTGATATTCTTCAAGGTTATGAAATTAATCATTTCTCCTATCATATGCCTCAAAAATCCACCATCAATGAACCATGTCTTTTCTTCATTTCTTGCATGCAAAGTTGTCTATAACAACATAGATTTTTTAGGTTGTTTCTTCTACCATGAACCTATCTGAACTTTTTTCTTGATGAATGGAGCATTGAAACACTGGTCCTTCTTGACTAACTTGAACATGTTTCTATAATATCAAGCTATGTATTCAAATTTATAACACTTGTAACATATTATGGCCTCTTCATTAAAGCCTGATAGAGAAGCAAAAGAGTTGTGGCTTTTTCTTGACTCTGCATGAGTTTCCTTCTCCTTATTTTTGAAATTGCTAGCCCTTTTTTGATGTTCTATTTTCTTATGATCATATCCATTAAAATCAAAATAGTAAAAATAAAAATAAGACCTATTTGTGTATGTCTAACATGATTACCTTTCATAGCTTTGTTCCTTCTAGCCTTCTTTGTTTGAGATGTCCTCTATATTATTAACTTCTTCCTTTTTTATTTCCTCTTTTGTAAGAGATTCAGCATAGCTCTTTCCCTTTTTTATGTTAACCTTGTCTATGAAAGTATTGGCCTCCCTTTTCTCTTTTTCAAATCTGATACCTATCTTATCTAACATTTATCTTTGACTTTCTAATATCTTATTCAACATATTATTTCTATTCTCAAATTTTGAATCATTGGATGCTCTATCATTGATTGATTTATTATTTTCTCAAGATATGCTTTTAAAGAAGAAATTTCAATAACATACCTTTCATATTCATCTCTTACTTTTTTCACTTGTGCTATTAGATCTTTTTCATTATTCTTGGCTTCTTCAAAGTGTGTTTGTAAATCTTCAATTGTTTCCTTTGACTCTTTTTAATTTATATCAATCTAGAACTTCAATCTTTGATTCTTATTCTCAAGAGATTTTAACTCTTTTAAGACACAAATGAGTTCTGCTTCTAGATCCACTTCAGCTTCATCCTATACTTCTTATTAATCATCTATACTTTTACTTATGGAGGCATCCTAATGTATGGCCATGATTACAATCTATTCTTCTTCTAAATCACTAACTCCACTATCTTTGGCTAAGCTAGGATATTTACAATACAAAATCTTCTTCTCAAATCCCTTTATGAATTTTCCTTTGAAATTATTCTTGTATGTAGACTTTCCTTCTTCATTGTCACCATTAACCTTATCTAAGCACTTAGCTATAAAATGTCCAATATTTTCACAATTAAAACATTTAAAAGGTAATTTTCCTTGATATTTACTTATGCCCTTTTTTGGCTTGAGAATGAATAGAGCTCCGTTTTCATCTTCATCATCACTAGAACTATCACTTGATTCTTGAATCTTAGCCTTCTCTTTCTTTGATGTCTTGAAAGTATCTTATTTCTTTGAGGGTTTCTCTTGTTCAGTCCACATATCATATGTCGTAAGAATACCATGTAGCTCATCCATATTTAGCTTGGCTAAATTTTTCATCTCTTCAATTGCCAAAAAATTTGCATCATATCTCAATGGTAGAGATCTCAAAACTTTTTATATCATGATTTATTCTTCTAACTTTTCTCTACGACCTTGAATTTGATTAACTATTTAATCAACCCATAAAAGGTAACTTGTTATATTTTCTTCCTCTTCCATATTCAAACTCTCAAACTATCTTCTGAAAGTCTGAAGGTTAGCTTGTTGAACCTTTCCATCACCTTTATAAATATTTTCAAGCTTTACCCAAGTTTCATGAGTAGATTTACATTGCATAACTTTAACAATTTTGGATTCACATAAATCACATAAAATAACATTTAAATCTTTAGCATTATTTTCACTTGCCTTTTTTAATATCTGAGTAGTTATAAGTGTTTATGGCTCTTCATATTCATCCATCACTACTTGCCAAATGTTGAATTCAAGGGCCATCAAATAAGTCCTCATACTTATGATCCAAAAAGTATAATTTGTCCCATCAAATAAAGGTGAATTATTTGTAGAAAAAACTTCATGTGATCCAGCCATTGTGCTTTCCCTGATCTTCCTTCAAGTTGTAAAACTTTTTGAAAAGGAACATAATCTGATACCAATTATTAAGCAAAAAATATACTGAGAGGGGGGGGGTGAATTAGTATATTATATATCTTTTACTTAATCTGATTTATTTTCTTTAACCACTTAATTACACATTCAAGATATGCAATAAAACTTAAACAATAATATACACCACACGAGAGAGAGCAAATTTTTACATGGAAATCCAATGTAGGAAAAACCATGGAGAAAAATATCAAGTATATGAATTATCACCAACTCAAATTAAAAATCTCACAAGCACCAAATTATAAGAGCACCAACCCCTTTATTGAGCACCAACACAACAACTATTTGTGAGCACTAACCCAGAAAAGCACCAACCCCTTGTAAAGATTTGTGAGCACCAACCCACATGAGTACCAACCCCTATTGTGTATATAAAAAAACTATATCTCAATGTTTCTTACTCAAAAAATGATATAAATATACAATATCTCATACTTTTCTCTCCTCTTTTATTAAATGGAATAATTACAAAACCATGCAATATCTTGCTTAATATAAATGGCTTCTCAAGCCTTTATTTATAACTTTCCAATTGACCTTTGGCATTCCTCCTTTATGACCCTTCAATCCTCATGGAAAATGCCACCAAACTTGTATGACCCTTTGTATCCTTGCATTTAAAAAGTCACATGGTGCTTCATAAGCAAATGCATCCTTTCCTCTTTTGTATTTATCTTTAGTGACTTTTTGTATTCCTCAAAGTGTCCCTTCATGGAAAAATGCACCATACCCTCTTTTGTCTTCACATGGTGATTTTTGAAATTCCTCAAGATGACTCTTCATGATAAAATACATCCTATTCCTTTTTTGTCTTTATCTCATGACTCTTTGACTTCTCCATGGGTCCTCTTTTGACTTATATACAACCAAAAATATTTTCATTAATATTAAATAAATGTTAACACACATTAGCCAAGATATGAATATTAAAAACACCATTAAATGCAATGAGGCCTTTATCACCAATGATAGACCTTTGACATCAATGAAAACATTTCCAACAACCTAATGAACAATAATAATTATCCCATACATACACCTCATCTACTAATTTTGTTCAAACCATAGTTGATCCTTTTTCCTATACTAATAAGGAAAGAATATCTAGCATGAAAAAATTTAAACATATAGTTGCATCCATTGAAACTCAACCTATTAGGTCACATAAACCAAAGGAGTACCTAGTTCAAATAACTACTCCAAAGCATATCATACATGGTCTTCCTTTACCTCATTTACCTCTTCATACCTCTCCTACACATCCTATGTCAAATTCAACATCCTTAAAATCTAGCAAACCAACAAATTTACCTATCTCTAAATGCACCTATGAACCCAATGCAAATAATTATAATGGCTCAATGTTACCTCACTCCACATCACATGTTGAGGCATCTTGAAATGCCTATCCACATGTCCCTTCAGACTTTAAGGCATCTTACGATGGCCATCCCTAAATCCAATTACCCATTGGGGAATCTTATGATGCCCATTTTTATTCTACAATGCATAATAACAAATAAATTTAACTTCAAGAAACCTTCTAAGACTTATAGACTTGTATTTCATATTCTCATCTTTGATACAAACATTAACATAGATTTTACTCATTTTTTTGGTCTCATGTTTCTATTTTTTATGCATTTTACATCTTTTAATTTCATTTTACTAGCATTATTATGTTCATTTACATTCTTTGGGTTTATTACACATTACATTTGGCATTTGTTTTCATTTTGGTTCTTATTTATCTATTTTTGTCTTTTTATGCCATTTTTTACCTTAGTAGTTTTATGATTATTTTTTACCTTATTTAGCAATCACCTCCATGGTATTCACCTTGTGAGTTGTAATGTAAGACCATGGATAGAACCTAGCCTTACTAAAAAATTACCATATTAAAACATCTTAAAAAAACTTTTTTTTGGATGACTACTACATTCATTAGCACTTGTGCTAGATCTATTATAGGTTAGCATGGATTATCTAGTGACATGACTACCATAAGTATAGCCCCATCCCTTTTATATCACTATTTCAAATTCCTTATGATTATCTACAAGCATATTCATCATTGTATCACTTATTACATATATGGGTATCTTATGATCCCCATATTTCCCTTACTTCCTTTCATTTGAGGCTCACATTAATCAATTTTGAGATTGCACACTTACTTGTGGGAAAGTCTATGAGTCTTTAGACACCTAGGTTTTTAGGTCCTTTTCTCCATTGACAAAGTTTAATCTCTCTTGTGTTTGTAATTTTTAACACCCATGTATGGTTTTTTAAATCCATATGGAGGAGGAATAGAAAAAAATCCATCAAAAAAGTTAAAAGCCAAATCATTTAAAAAAAGACAATGATTTAAAAGGCAACATTAAAAAATATCAAAAGTCAAATCACACTAAAAGATGTGATTTAAGCACATCTCCTTTTTATAGTCAAAGCTCAAACTCCACAGTTGCCCTCATAATAGATCCAAGGTCCATTGGCGTGTAGTAGGCTAGTAAATTAGAAAAGGAGAATAAAAAAATCATTTAGTTGTATATACTTTCTCATGCAAGTACCCAATATTTATAGTAGACCGATGCTCTGTAATGGGTCCTAAGGAATGGGGAACATTTTGTGGTAACATAGTTCCATCTTAATTTTCATGCATATATCCTTCATGGGATGATCTATATACTTAAATTATAAGCCCAAGATTTGTGTTCATTAGTCAAAATGTCCTATGTCCTTGGTGTTGATAGTTATTAGTCTTTATCACTTGCTTAGTGTGTCTTATTCTTTCTAAGGATGTTCACATCACCCATGTGGTACCTCACATTCCTTCTTTACATTACTTTTTCTTTATATTACCCTCATTGGAAATGTCTTTTAGCTTATCACATCCTTGATCACATCTAACTTATTATGACTCATGGTTTATAGTTTGTGAGTTGCATTATAAGACCATGGATATAACTAGGCCTTACTCATAAACATGCTTACATCATTTTATTACCAGACCATCTCAATGTCATACTAGTATTGTCATTACGTGGTTGTGTTTTCTTACATTGTTTCTTAGAAGTAGCACTAAGTTTAGTCTACATCCTTTAGAGATTTTGATTTTCATTTATTCATCATGTTCTTATTTGATTCATGTGGACTTCACTTATCTTACATATGAAATTTGGAATTCTTACATTCTCTTTATGTATGACTTCTTCATGTTTGTCTCACATCTTGAATTACATTTCATTTTCATCCATTTGTAATTTATTTATGTTTGATTCAACATGATTATCTTAAATTGGGTTATTATCACTTATATATATATTTGTTCAAGTTTTCTTGCATTGAAATTTCATTTGTCATTCATTTTTTTACATGCTTCCCAACGTGATTTAGTAAGTTATACATTCTGTTGTCACACTCATTTTTTACACACTTACCAATGTGATTTAGTATGTTTTACATTCCTTTTTACAATTTATGTTTTCCATGATTCCTAATTTGATTTTGTGTCTTTTAAAATCATTTGTCATCCATTTTCCATCATTTTGTCATTCATTTTCCTTCAATATTCTAACCATGCCTTAACAAGCCTAATTTGCCACAATTTATTCATTTTTAATCAATTTGACATAATTTTAAACTGCTCATCCATTAAATCCCTTATTCAACCATTTTAGGCCTTTATAACACTCTTTCGACCTATTTCACACATTTTCATACTATTCTGGTCACTTAGTCGAACACTAAGTTGACCAAAATTTCCTCATTTTAACTAGGTTGACTTAACAAACTAAGTTGACCCTTTACTTTTTCTCCTCTTAGTACTAAGTTAGAAGAATAGATTTTTTTACTAGGTCAGTATTAATATACTAAGTTGATAGTTTGGAAAACACACTAGGTCAACAAATACCTACTAGGTCGGTAGTGTGGATTTTACAAAATTGCAACCTACTAGGTCGACCTAGTCGACTGGTTGTTTCTACCTACTGACCCCTTATATTTTCCATCATATTCCTTATTTTATCCATACCTTTGTTTCTACTAATCCATTTTTTGAATTGTAAAATGTTTTAGAATTGTGATGACATAGAGAATATTTTCCACTACTATATGCCTATCTTCCAAAAAAATTCTATTTTTGGCTATTTTTTACACTAACTTCTATAAGTTTGCCTAATGTTCTTCACCTTGGATGCCTTCACTACTCTTGTAGCCTCCTGTATATATAGTATAAAGGTAAGTAAAGGTATGTGTTTTTTAATTTTATCTTTTCACTTATCTTATTTACTACTTAGTACATCTTACTTAGCATCATCGTTATGTGTTATCATGTTCTATTCTTGAAGTACCATCCCATGTTACACTCACATGACATATGATGAAGTTTGAATGGCCATATGTATACACATAATATTTTCAAACTTTTATCAATTAATGAGACTTTATATCTTATAGGAATCAATTGAGTCTCAATCTCCCTAAGTGCACGCCTTAAGGGGTGCACTAAAAAAGGGGTGGATAGTTGTCTCTTTTTCCACTTGTTATCTACAAAATTATCTCCTAAAAACATTATCTCTAAGATTTTTATACTCTATTGTACCATCCTATAGTCATTTTCCACATTCATTTACCTTTTCCCTATCCTAAATCCCATTTCAGTAGTTTTGAAACTATGTTGTTTGGGTTGATCCCGTATTGTTTTATCATCAACCCATAGTGTCGATGTAGTTAATTTGTAGCATGGGTTATTATCCAAAACATTAATAGATTTATTGGGTCAACCCTATTAGCTAGAATTTTTGTAAGGATTTAGGGTTAGATTTGCATGTATATACAAGTTCATTTCTCCATTATTGAGAGAAGAGAATAAGAAGAGATATTGTACATTTGTATATCCACCATTCTAATTGAGGATCAAGCTTAGGGTTTCATAATTTATTTAGAGATACAGATCTTATCTTGTGGAGAAGTATTGTTTTGATTTGATTTCTCTTTATTATCCTTACATACCATAATAACCTCTTGTGAAGCACCTTGACCAAGGGAGAGATTGAGGCTCGACGGGTTCAACTTTAAAAGTAAGTATTCATAAGTTTTTTTAATCATTTGTAAGAGTATATATAATTATGTATAAATTAACATAAGTATATATGTCTTCTATGTATGTTGACTTATATATATATATATATATATATATATATAATTTTTACTTCTCTTCCATTCATTATAATTATGTATAAATTAACATGAGTATATATGTCTTCTATGTATTTTGACTTTTATTGTTTTTAAACCCCACTCTATGCCACAAGCTTTGGTGAGCACTAGATTAGATTTACTTTTCTTGTTATTAGTTTATTAAGATATAAAAACATAAGAATCCATTAGGGTTATTTCATTATTTCTTGAATAGAGGCTTTGGAACCCTCCCTAACATAGTGTATTGTGGTAAGAGATCCCCTAATCAAGTCTAGTGGATCCCCATATTGGTCACATTCTTGATTAGCTAAATTATCCCCCATTAGAAGTGTATGGCATGATATATCTTATTTGAGTTAGGATTTATTTATGTAAATTATGCATTTATCATTTCATACACACTTTATCCCATAAAAAAATAAGTTTGAAATCTTAAAAGCCTTGATTTTAGACCTTTTATCAATCTATCCTTTGATAATGCATTGGTGTTTACTGAAGCTGTGCAGTGCTTTAGTTCATGTATCTTAAATATAGATTATATAAATTAGTATAGAATAAATTATTTCATTCTCTTGTATGTACTCTTACATAAATTAGTATGTTAGTATTTTAAGAGTGACATGAAAAACTGGTTGTTGGTTGTATATTAGCTAAAAAGGTGAAGCCTTGAGGGATTGTATATGTCTTGTTTTATCTACTTATAATCATAAAATATTGTATCCTAAAATGGGGTTTTCAATAATATTTAAAATTTTGGAAACATGGGAATAATTATAGGTATGTGGTTGTAGCTATAGATATAAGTATACCTTTAGGTTTAAGGGCTAGCTCCCTAAATGAATCCTGAAATGCTTATCACCTACTAACTAGTTTCTTATAGGTAAAATAGTTATAAATTTAATTACATGGAACTATTATAAGGGTTTTATACAATAATATTATTTCCACATGACCATCATACTTATTTCACTAGGAAAACAAGGCATACAAACTAGTTTTTAAGTCCTAGAAGGTTCTAACATCAATGTTTCAATATATAGGTGATATGTATGAAAAAACACAAGATAAATGAACCAAAGGGAATATTTCACACTCCAATAATATTTTTACTCTTTATAAGAGTATAACACACTTGGATACACTCTATATGACCTATTAGAATAGGAACTCTTGCATAAACATGAAAGGATAAGGGAAGAAAGGATAGAAGATTATCACTTTGCATCACCATACATCACTTTGCACACTTAGAAAATTGTTCATGAAATCAAAATCAGACTTGAATTAATTTTTAGAGGAAAAATACAATGTCATTCCATTATGGATTCACCATACATAGTGTGTTATTAGCTTTCAATATCCAAAATGGTTATTTCTTATAGAACTTGAGAGAAAAGTGAGAAGAGATAAGTCCAAGAGTCACTAGGATAGGTGTTATACTGAGAAAAGGAGTTATAAATGTAGGATAATGAAGTGTTATATGGACAATGCAAGGTTTGATATTACAAATGGCCTTCAAATGCATGAATCTCTTGAAATGTGGCAAAGGATTCCTCATTATTTGCTCAAAAAACTACCTTCATCATTTGGACCTTTTGGAACATCCTAAAACTAAATAGGGATATAAATGTTTATTAAATTTAAGTGGAAGTTATTTATACATGTTATACCATGCATTGGTTTCATCTATAATCAATATGATTCTTCTGGAGCTGAGTTATCATTGTCTATAGTCCAAATAACTCCTCTTTCACTCACCCCTCACACTTGGATTTAAATTTGCATTTAGTTTTCCATGAAAATAAATATATAATATTTAATGAAAAATTTAAATTCCTCCCATACCCTTATATTCATTAGGTAGACCTTAAAAGGCCTCCTAGTTGAAGTTCTCACCCTTCTCACTATCTTACTCACTATGCTAGTTCTGATTCGCTGAGATGGAGGTACATGTAAAAGCACTTAGGATTTTTTTTAAAGCATTAAATGATCATTATGAGATAGTTTATGTCCCAAAAATTCCCCTAAAGTTGATTTCATCTCTTAAATCCTTGACATACTTGCAAAACACCAAAAATAGCTAGGAAAACTTGATTTCCCCCATGTCCATATAAGCAGGGAAGAAATCAAGTTGATGGAGAGGATCCCTGAAGAGTTATCTAAAAAATCCAACCATTTATAAAGTCATTATGTGCCATATAGATAACTCTCTTACTTCATTTTCTCCATCGGGTCATGCATAAAGGTTTTGGAGGGGTTTAGACCCTTTCCACCTTTATTATTTATTCATAGATTTTCGACATTGAAATCGAGAACCAATTCCAAAAAATTATTGATTAGGACAATTTAAAACTTTTCCAAGATCTTTGAGATCCCATGCAAATTATCTAATAATATGTAAGCATTTAAAATTACCTACTCGAGCTCTTTTCTTAATTCCCTATAAACCTAATGAGGTTTGAACAAAGAAATGGATTTTTATGATCTAATTTGAATATAAAAAGCTCAAAAACATCTGATAATCCTATATTAACATGTTAAAAAGTTTTATAAATCTCACCTAAGGCCAGAAGTAGTACTGACCCCCATTTGGGCTCTAGGCCTAAACTAGGCCTAATAGACATATCTGCATCCTTGAAGGTCTAGACCATTATGGAATCTTATAGTCAATTGTAAATGGTTTAAAATGTTGGTATATATTTAATTTGACTTTATACATCTTTTTTTTAGGTCAAAAAACCCCTAACTCACTTTCTTATCTCTATTCTCCAAAAACTACAAGTTTGCATGCTAGAGGAGTACCCTCTATTTGAGGCAAAACAGAGGGTACTTCCCCTAATACCTAATAAAAATTAGACATATGAGGATTTATATAAATTGGTATAGATGATGTGTATAAATTTTCAACCTTTGATCATGTCATTAGACCCCTTAACTCCTTCAAAACCTAAAATACAACCTCAGGTAAGCTCACTGTCTGTAAGGTCTTGAAAGTAAGCTATGTGTTGCTTTTAAAGAAACCTATCCTCAAATTATTTGAATGATATGGGGTATATTTATATGGTTTTAATCATGATTAAGGTATTAAAAAATCTAACAACATTTATCGAACCTTCCTTGTATCTTCAACCCATAGCTTTGTTTTTGATTGAGTGCAAATGCTAACTATATTTCTTGCTTAGAAGAGGCACCTATATGTGAATTTTCATAGTTGAAACTTGAAAACATTTAAACATGAATTTTTTAGGGTTTCCAAGGTTTTATGTCATCTATTTTGACCTATCTACACCATTATTATGCAATACCAACACTCATAACACCACACACTTGTTTATTATCCTCTACAATTAGCTATGATTAATTGTATAGGGGTCTTGAAGGTGAAAATATTCCTTGGAAATTATGTCATATTACCTTGAGATAATCTAAGGTCTTAGGAAGTATTGGTGAACTTTTATGCATTTCTATGTTTTTAGGTTTCCATGCTTGAGCTCATACTATGGACTTGTATGACTTCATAGTCAAATATAAATCCACTATCTCAAGTTGAGAACACCTATAGGTGTTGATAAGATCCAAAACATAGTATTAAAAACTTGCATTAAAATAATATTTAATGACATTTAGACTCAAAATTTTCTCCTCAACTCAAAAATACCACCCAACATAAATATATGCCTCGTTTGTAACCTTGGGATGTAAGGTCATTTAAAGTTCAAATTATATAACATTCACTAAAAAACCACAATAAATAAATGTGCATATTGAATATATTCAAACACCTCTTTCCTCTAATAATACACCCTCCTTATTATGTAATTTTATGCCCCTATGATAGGGATATAAAATGGGTACACTTGGATCCAACAAGACTCCATATGACATCTCCAAAAGGGGTGAGTGCTCTATTTTTATGTCTTAGGCATTTTGTCCCTAAGTTCATAGTCATGAACTCTTGAAGTAACTCCTCACTTTTGACTACTAGTTTATTTTTTAAAACATACTATGATGACATTTATAACATCTAAAAAACTTGAGGAGGTTTCAAAACATGTCAATACTCCATGACCACGATTATGTCTTTGTGTATGGTCACTTGTAGATAAACATCTCAAGTATGCAGGCAGTGAAGTTGAAACAACCAATTTGCATGGTATATGAACTTAAAACTAAGTCCAAAATTTAAATAGGGTCCTATAATTAATCATATCTTAATTTAAAATTTTCAAACTAGTATTAACACTTTTTATTTCAACATTTTTAGTCTCTTGCAGGTGTTGATGGGAGTTTTATATAGGGTAGTGAGGGAGAAATGGTAAATTCACATGGTGTATGAGCATTGAACAAGATTCATAATCTATAAACCTTTTTAAATCGATTACATAACATTTAAATACTTTAAATTAGATCAATTATACTTGTTTCTAACATGACATTCACTCTATGACACCTATAGGTGCACATTCATAGTTGATTGTGTATAGATATGTAATTGACTATCACCATATTACTTTTTATGCTATTTAAATGGGATAAATTTATTTCTCATGTAAAAATAATATGTAAAACACCTTATGAACTATTAAGACACCTACATGAACATTTTCAAACCTCAAGATGCCATGACTACAGTTGGGAACAAGTAAAATGTTGATTATGAACTTGATATGACTATGTGTTTGAATCAAAGCATGAAATTATAAGATGAACAATGAATAAGGTGATTGATATGAAATGAGAGACATTGAGAACATCATACCACATCCACATGAAACCCTTGAATAGATCCAAACCTTTTTTAAGTAGCGAAACTTGACTAAGACCTCCATGGTGACACCTTATTGCAACTTGAGTTGTTTGATCCATGAAATCATTTCCAAACATGAAACCAAGAATGTGAAACATGAGAGGAGAGATCCAACATACTACGGAAGCAAAATAACCAACTAATTTATATGGATTAACTAAAATAAGAGTAAAACCTATAGGGTGTATGAAATAGTAGGCATAAAAACACAGTCAACTTGTTAAAGATGGTTTATAAAGTATAAGCCACCATTCTCTAAACTCCAAGCATGAAAGTGAAGCTAAGTTTAATATCACCCCCTAATGAATTTTACATGTAAATTCTCCTATTGGACATACCAACCAAAGACCTATTGACTAGTTTCATTTGCATGATGGAGTGATTGAAGAATAGAATGGGTTTAGCCAATTTTTGTCACTCAAAGAGCATGTAAATCATTGAAATGAGTCTAAGAAAGTTGAATACTCATCCCACAACCTTCTCCCATGTGCCACTCTCTCTCATAGGCCATACACCCTTTGAAAATTCTTCTTTTTCACTTATTTTCCTGGTTTTTTATCACCTATAATATTTTAGTTAGAAACTAACATGTCTAATAGGGAATAACATATGAAACATTGAAGAGGAGTTTAGAACACTTATCTTGCTTTTAAAGTCATACCACTTACATTTAATGCAGTAAAATAACCCCTATATGACATCAAATGACATAATGATTAATTTGAGCTATCATCAAGGCTACTAATACATTAAATCACATCAAATTAACCTATGCACACATTATTCCATTATATTAGACCCCTGTATAAGTTTTTGACTAGAGGGGGTTGACGCATTTTGATTCATGGTCAAAATAGTCAACATTCATGGCCATTTACCAAGGGTGGTATGCTTGTTATTCCATGCACAGTAGCCTAATCTTGTCCATTGGGACATGGAATCACCTATACATATGTGTGACACACAAATTACCTTTGAAAACACACCAAACATAAAGGAAAGGCACATAAAACAAGACACATTCAAAAGAAATACCCATGTGTTCAACTAAAACATTTATGGAACACAACACAATTTAAAAAAAGAGACACACCTATTATACTATTTACAAAACCTCACTCTTAAGGTGAAAAATATAGTAATACCTTAACCATGGTTAAATATATTTGCTCTTGCATCCTTATCACTCTATGGAGGCAACTTGGCATGATGAGCATGTTCATCACCAATCACTTGCATATGTAGCTAATCAAGAAGCCTATCACTTTTGGATCTTCTTATTCTTGAAAGTGGTTTTTTTGAAATGTTCATGAGTGATATTTATTTCTCTCTAACAACTTTTATTGGGGCTTAAACTACTATGATATCTACCATATCCATTGGATATTATCTAATAAATTATAGATTAGAGTATATGACAATTACCTCAACCTCTCCACCTTCATGGATAGAATATGCTTGATGTTTTGGAGTGCCAATCTCTTCTTCTTATTGATCCATCACATATACAAATGATTCAACCTTAGATGGAGATTTTAACTATCCTTGAGAAACCTCAACTTCTACCTTGACCTTATTATCCATGTTTACAACTTATTTGATAGAAACTACATCAAGCTTTTAGGTCCTTGATCAAAAGAAAGACATTTTCCTTCATGTTTTAGAGGACTCTTGAAAATATTATCATTAGTATCATTAGAAATCTCAACATTAGATATGTAATCTCTTGGGAAAAAAGGAGACTTACCCAACTTGTCAAATTATTTGCATATGGTATTAAGTCTTTGCCACAGTTCCTCTTCATTCACAACATGAAACTCTTATCCATGTTTGGTGAGAAATTCAACATCATATTTGTTAGATACATTACCAAAATCAGATGTAGACTTATAAGAGGGGAAGTAGCATTATCAAGCTGATCAAAATCTTGATATATAACATCAAACCTTTAACATAAGTCATCATCCTCTACCTCATGAGTGTCATCATCAAGAGTATATTAATCAATAGCAGGGATACATACATTATTCCTCCCCTTATGGTGCTTAATTAGATTCATCAACCTATCATAATCATATCCATGAATCATGAGTATGAGAATGTTTTACACTTACCTTAGCTCCTTCAAATGGATCCTCATGCATGCTATAAGTCTTAAGGTTAGTTTTCTCAAAGTATGCATAAGGATAATTATCTTATGCATCTACACCATAATCATCCAAGAAAAAATAAAAAATTCCCTCAAGTTTATAAGTACCATCATCCATATTAGATTCCTCCTTCTCATGGATAACACAATTCAAGTTAGAGCTTGCTTCAATGTAGGGCTCAATATGAAACCTTGAAAGACGCTGAGTTTTTATGGTCACCTTAGTTCCATACCTTATACTATAAGATAATAAGGGAAAATAAAATGATAGATAACCACCTATCTTGGTTGTAAATTATCTTGAAAGACAGATTGCAAAGTGAGTTGGGAGATCAACAACAACTATGTCTTAAAGGATAGGAAAATTAGGACCATCATAAAAGAACACCTTCAAGTTTTTTATTAGTCTTATTTTATTAGTATGTGTAACATATATTTATATAAATCATTTGATATGTGATTCATATTTTAGGCCCAAATTATCAGCTACAACCTTGGGCATGATTGAAGTAGAGGCTCCACTATTAATTATGCAATTGTGTACCAATTTGTCACCCACTATGAGAGTGAGGTAGAATGGTGGAGGTTTATCAAATTTCATAGATGGTTCAAAAATAGTACTAGGGACATTTTCAAGGAAAACATGACCTTGAATTTTAATTTAAGGTGAAGGAATAGTAGTGATAGTGGATAGTTTCTTTTGTAATAGCTCCTTTTGGTCAGGCATATGGATAACATCCCATAAAGAGATAGATGCTTTGGAACTTTTCAAAGAATACACTATGCTTATGGAAATATTAATTATCAAATATTTATTCCTTGGGTTCAAATTATTTCTTAGAACATTAGGAACTAAGACACTTTGAGAAAACCTTACAAAATTTTTATTTGAAGGAGGTGTAGGTCTATTTAGAGCTGCCATGCTTGCATCCATGATTTGTTGCCCTAAAGGGAGATTATATGAATTCATAAGCATAGTATTGTAACATCCTAGATACTTCCTCTTTGCATTGGTATTATCTACAATATATGCTCCTTTATTGATTGAAAAAGTGTCTTCCACCAAGAAGTTGGTGAAGTTCTCTCCATGAGGCTGTCAACTTTTATTTTGCTTGCATCACGACTTAATCTTCAGATAATAAGAGAGGATTGACTCCTAATTAAGCAAAAATATATTTCTCTTCACCCTAATTAACATCTATAAATTTTACTTATTTACAATCTTTTCCTTACACCAAGTTGTTATGAACCGATACCATCTCCCTTGCATTGGTAGTGGAATTGGGATTATACACTTTAGTGGTCTTGTTGAAGTTAGGATGCCCTTAACCCATTCTTCTTCCATATTTATGACCATATTATTATTTATAAGTATAATTATTTTTATATACACCTTATTTCATTTTATATTGGCTAAGCTAATCTCTTAGCATTTGAAATTATGCATCTTTATCCATGACATTATCTTTCTTTTTATAGTAGTTCTAGGTTTGAGGTTAGCATTGGGAACTTGGGCTAGACTTGAAGAATTAAAAGAAGTGTTGGTTATAAATGGTATATAAACATTATGAGGAGACCTTCTAGATTTAATGAGACCATTTTAAACTTTGATGAAAAGTTCATATGCTTCGGTAAGAGTGGAACCACCCATAGATTGAAGCATGATAGCAATTTTATTACCAATTACTCTCAAGTAGGTAGGAAACAAAAAACTAGTAGGTGGACTTATGGGAGGAGGAAATATATACCAAGTATTTTTAAAAATTTCATTAAAGTCATGCATTTTTTACTTGGGTCGTCTATTTATCACACTGAGCTAATGGATGAGATAGGTATGGTCACTTTCATCTTTAAATCTAGAAGTCAACAACACTCCAAAGTCATCCCATGATATGATGCATCTACTGGGAAAAGTCCTATAATAATAAATATATTTACCTATAAGGGACATGGAAATGAGTCTAATGTAATTTTTTTATTGAGTAACATTGTGGAAAATATAGAATTTAGAGATATCCCTGATATGTTCACTAGGTGTAACATGACTCTCACAATTGAAAGTGGGTACACTCTTTGTGGCATTAGGAGGAATGACATCATATGTATAAAAGTGAATTGGATTTTTTGTATTAAATGTAGGAAAGGAATGAATCCTATCAATTATTTCTTCAATATCTTCAATTTTTTCCACCTCTTCACTTCCTTGGCTAGCAAAATCTTCTTGGTATTCAAAAGGTAGATTAGGATGAGGGTATTGAACTTCAAGAGGAAGTTCAGGCTGAATATGTGGATTAATGGGGTATAAAACTCTAATATATGATTACCTAGTAATAATAATGAAGCATAAGAGAAATTATATATAAAAAAAATGGATTTTAATTAGATTTTACCTTAAATGAAGTCGCTAAATGTTGAGTAGCACACCAATTTTATAGCTGATGTTGTCAAGACCAACATTCACCTTGACAAGTTATCTTGAAGATAATGTGTACCATCAGGCATGCCATTACTATTTTCACCAAATATTTCACCCTAGAATAGGGATTTAAATCTTCTTCCATATTCTATCAACATGGGAAAACTTCTAGGTATGTGGGTGTACCTATAGATAGAAGTAGACGTCCAGGTTTAATTGCTAGCTCCCTGAATGTATCTTAAAATGATTATCACCTGATAACTAGTTTATTTTGGGTAAAATAGATATAAAATTAATGTAATGTAAATATTATAATGGGTTGATACACCAATGTAATTTTTTCATGATCATCATACTTATTTCACTAAGAAAATAAGGCATATAAACTAGTTTCTAAGTCTTAGAAAGTGTTAACATCAATGTTTCAATATAGAGGTGATATGCATGAAAAAAACACAAGGTAAATGAAAAAAATGGTATATTTCAAAATAAAATAATATTTTTACACTTTAAAGGATCATAACACACTTGAATACACTCTACATGACCTATTAGAATAGGAGCTCTTACATAAACATGAGAGGATAAGGGAAGAAAGGATAGAATATTATCAGTTTGCATCACCATCACTTTATACACTTAAAAAATTATTCATGAAATCAAAAATAGAATTTAATTAATATTCAAAGTAAAAATACATTTTCATTATAGTAGGGCTTCACCATACATGGTGTGGTATTAGCTTCCAATAGACAAAATGGCTACTACTTATAAAACTTGAGAGATAAGTGAGAAGAGAGAAGACCAAGAGTCACTAGGATAGGTGTCATGATAATAAAATGAGTTATACATGTATTATAATTAATTTTGAGATGGATATGTAAGGTATTATATAAAAATGGCCCTAAAATTCATGAAACTCCTAAAATGTGGTGTAGGATTCCTCATTATTTGATCATAAAACTGCCTTCATCATTTGGACCTTTTGGAACATACCATAATTGATTATAGATAGAATTAATGATTTAAATAAGGGTTATGGGTTTTATAAATTATATACCATGAATTTTTTTATCCCTAATCATTAGGATTCTTCTAGAGATGAGCTATCATTGCCTGTAGTCCAAATAACTCCACTTTCACTTACCCCTCAAACTTGGCCTCAAACTTGACTTTATTTTTCCATGAAAATATATAAAAAAAGATTTAAATAAACATTTAAATACCTCCCATATCCTTATATTCAATAGGTAAACCTTAAAATTCTTCCCATTTGAAGTTCTCACCCTTCTCATTATCTTGCTCATAATGCTAGTTTTGACTAGCTGAGATAGAAGTAATTGTAGAAGTACTTAAGAGTTTTATTAAAGAATTAGATTATTATTGTGAGTTATTTTAGGTCATAATACTTTTTCCAAAGTTTATTTCATCTCTTAAATCCTTTCCATACCTAAACAACACCAAAAATAGTTAAGAAAACCTCATTTCCCTTGTCCATACAAGTATGGAAACCTTAAGTTGATGGGGAGGAGTCCTAAAGAGTTATATTCAACTTACAACCATTTTAAAAGCCATTATATGCCATTAGATATCTCTCTTGCTTCATTTTTTCCATCAGGTCATGAATTAGGGTTTTGGAGGGTATTAGACCTTTTCTACCCTTATCCTTTGTTTATAGAGTTATGACATTGAAATCAAGAACCAATTCCAAAAAAAATTTAATTAGGAACCTATAAAACTTTTAAAATATCATTGAGATCCCATGAAAAGTATCCAAGAAGATGCGAGCATTTCAAATTGCTCACTCAACTCTTCTCTTCATTCCCTATAGACTTAAAAAGGTTTGAGACAAAAAATGGCTTTCTTGTGATCTCCTTTGCATAGAAATAGATAAAAAAATCTAATAATCCTCTATGAAAATGTCCTAAAGTGTTAAAATGCTTACATAAGGTCAGAGGTAGTACTGACCCCCCATTTGTACATTAGGCCTAATAGGTCTATCTACATCCTTGAAGGTATAAACCATTATGGCATGTTACATTCACCTATGAATGGTTTCTCATGTTGGTATATCTTTCATTAGAAATTCCAAACCTTATTTTGAGGTTCCACCAACCCATAACTCACCCTCTTATCTCCATTCCCCAAAATCTATAGGTTTGCATGATAGGGGAGTACCCTCTATCTGAGATGAAACATAGGCTACTTACCCTAATGCGTCTTAAAAATTAAACATATTATGAGTTATATAAAGTGGTATAGATGATGTTTATAAAATTTTATCACTTTATCATGTCATTATACCCCTTAAATCCTTTAAAACCTAAGATAGACCCTCAGGTAAGCTCACTTTCTACATGGTCTTGAATGTAAACTATGTGTTGCTTTGAAAAGAACCTATCCTTACCTTATTTTCATGATATGGGGTATCTTGAGATGGTTTTAATAATGATCAAGGTATGAAAAATTCTCACAACCTTTATCCAACCTTCCTTTCACCATTAACCCATATCTTTATTTTTGATTTAGTGAATATGCTGACTATATTTCTTGCTTAGATGAGGCACATGTAGATGAATTTGAATATTTTAATATTGAACACATTTAACCAAGACATTTTATGTTTTACAAGGTTATTTTTCATCTATTGGGACCTATATACATAATTATTATGAAATACCAACACTCATAACACCACACACTTGCTCATTGTCTACTACAATTAGCTACAATTGATTGTGTAGGGGTCTTGAAGGTGAGAATATTCCTTGAAAACTATTTCATATATCATTGAGATCATGTAAGGTCTTAGGAAGTATTTTTGAGATTTTATGTTTCTATATGTTTGTAGGTTTCCATGCTTGAGATCATATTATGGACTTGTAGGACTCCATAGTTAACTATAAGTTTACTATCTCATGCTGTGAACCCCTATAGGTATTGATAGGGTGCATAACACAGTATTCTAACCTTCCATTAAAACATTATTTGATGAAATTTAGACTAAAAATGTGATCCTCAACTCAATAAGGCCACCCAACATGAATTCATGCCTCATTTGTAACCTTGTGATGTAAAGCCATTTAATGTTTAAATTCTGTAAGATGCACTAAATAATTAGAGTGAATAAATGTGCATATTGGAGATCTTAAAACACCTATTTATAATATTCATACACCATACTTATTATTAAATTTTATGCCCCTATTATAGGGCTATAAAATTGGTGAAATTGGATCCAAAAAGACTCCATATGACATCTCTAAAAGGGGTGAGTGCTCTATTTTTGTGTTTTAGGGATTTGTCCCTAAGTTCACAGTCATCAAATATTGAAGTAAATCCTCACTTATGCCTACTATTTCATTGGTTTAAAAATGATATAATTACCTTTATAAAATATACAAACATTAAATATGTTTCAAAACATGTCAAGACTCCTACATGACTATGCTTAGGTCTCTGTGTATTGTCATTTGTAGATGAACATCTCAGGTATGTAGACATTGAAGTTGAAACAACTAGTTTGAATGGTATATGAACTTAAAAATAACTCCACACTTTCATAAGGATCCTCCAATTGACAATGTAGTACTTAAAAAGGTTTAAAATAGTTTCAACACCTCTAATTTCAAAAAAAATAGTCTCTTATAGGTGTTGATGGGAGTTGAAAATAGGGTAGTGAAGGTGAAATGGTCAATGCACATGGTATATGAGAATTGAATAAGTTTAATACTATCTAAACATTGTAAAATGGAGTCCATAACATTTAAATAATTGAAATGAGATAAATTATCCTTTTTTCCAATGTGACATTCTCTCCATGACACCTGTAGGTGTACATTCATAGCTGACTATGTATAGATATGACATTAATTGTCACCACAGTCCTTCTTGAACTATTTGGAGGGAATAAATTGATTTATCATAAAAAATTATGTATAACACCTTTTGAACTCCTAAAAAACCTACATTAACATTTTAAAACCTCAAGACACCATGACTGTAGTTGAGAACAGGAAAAAAGATGACTTTGAACTTGATATGATTGTGTTTGAATCAAAGATTGAAATTGCACTACCAATAATTGATAATGTGATTGATATGTCATGAGAGGTATGGAGAACATAATATCACATCCACATGAAACCCTTGTAGAGAACCAAACCTTCTATAAATAGTGGAACATGATTGAGACCTCCATGGTGACACCTTCTTTTAACTTGAGTTGTTTGATCCATGAAATCCTTTTCAAACATGAAAAAAATAATGGGGATCATGATAAGAGATAAAAAATAATATAAAATAAAAATAACTAATTTAGTTATACAAACTAGTTGAAACAAGAGTAAAACCTGTAAGGTGTGGAAAAAAGTAGGGAAAAAAATATAGTGAACTTATTAAATATAGTTCATAAAGTATAAGCCATAATTATCTACACTACAAGAATTAAATTAAATTTGATCAATTTTAATATCAACCCCAAACAAATATGACCTAAAAATTCTCCTATTAGCCCTACCAACCAAAAAATTGTTGACTAGTTTCATGTGCATGGTGGAACGAAGAAAGAGTAGAATGGTTTTGGCTTATTTTTGGCACTCCCAGAGCATGTAAATAATGTAAATGAGTATTAAAATGTTGAATATTTATCCCACAACATTCTCCCATGTTCCACTCTCTCTCATAATCTATACACCCTTTAAAACTCCTTTTTCACTTATTTTCTTGGTTTTCAATGATAACCTACAATATTTTAGATAGAAACTAACATGTCTGATAAGGACTAACATATTAGACATTTATGAGGAGTTTATAACACTTTTATTTCTTATAAAACCATACGACTTGCATTTAATGCTCTAAAATGACCCCTAAATGACATCAAATGACATAAAGACTAATTTGAGCTATGACCAAAGATAATAAGACATTAAATCACATCAAATTGACCTAGACACACCCTATGAAATTATATTATACCCATATATAAGTTTTTTTACTATAGGGGGTTGACCCATTTTGACTTGTGGTCAAAATAGTCAACACTACCCATAGTACATACTTCAGTAGTAGGTGCCATTCTCTTAGTTTATCTTTTGATAACATTTTGATGGCATCCATCATATTCTTGTTGGTAGATTTAACCACTCCATTCCCTTGTGAATAGTAATTTGAATAAAACTTGATGGTAATTTGGTTATTATATGCTCACTCAGTAAATTTAGTAGATTGGAAAGATGGACCATCATCATAGACTAAAGACATTAGAGAACCAAACTTGGTCAGTATATTTTATTCCAAAAACTTGATAACATTTGAGTGGTTTAGAATTATTAGTGGCCACATCATCTATCAGTTTGGTGTAATAGTCAATTTTTGTTAGGATAAATTTATGTCCTAATGAATAATTTGGGTTGATCACCCAATCAAATTCAAGACCCCATTGAACAAAAAGGAATATTTCATTGAATGGTTATAAAGGCATGATGACATTCACTTCCATTTTTCCAAACACCTGACATTCCTAGCAGGACCTAACAAGTTTTTGGCACCTTTTAATATTTTAGGCTAGTATTATCCCATTCTCAATATTTTATGAGTTTTAGCATTAATTTAAGGATGTAAATTTCTTATATTATTGTGTATATTAACTAAGATGTCTATGGATTCTTATTTTAAAACATGCCTCAAATAGATGTGTTAATAATTATTTTATTATTTTTTAATGATGTAATAGGTTGATTTGAGCCTAAGGGCTCACTTTGATCTCTATATAGCTCAAGGGGACATACATCCATGAGTAAGTAATGGATGATGTGGGCATACAATTAAGCACCATCCACCTAAGCCTTATTAATTTTTGTAATGTAGATACGTGGATTGGTGTCATTCATGATCTATATGATTCCTTGGCCTTGTACCATTTCAGATGGTTTTATTTCAAGATCAAACTTATGTGGTTTTACCATTGCCTTACCTCTTATTCATCCAAATCATTCTTACTGAACGTAATCCTAACAACTGGGTATGGAACAATGGCATATTTATTATTCCTTGGAATATAATGCTTGAACTTATTCATTGCTTTGATGACTCCACATATATTTTTATCTATTATTGAATTATTTAATTATACATATTTTAGGTTAGTACTCATAAAGGAAATTGGATGTTAATTATTGTCTACCTTTTATGGGATAACATTTATTATATTGTTCTCTAAAGTAAAAAAAAAGAAACATGTCTTTGGTGAAGTTTAGGTTGATCAAAACTAGAACCTACGTAATGGTGGTTTTGATATCTTAGAAATATTTATTCACTTCCATTGTCCATTCTATTTTGGTATCATCCTTTACCATGTCCTTTAATTATTTGACAATCTCTACAAATTTGTAAATAAATTTCCTCACAAATTTTATATTTTCAAAGGACTTCAACTCCTTGTTGTAATGAGGTGGCAGCTTAGAAATGGCCTTGATTCATTCTAGGTCAATGGAAATCCCATATTTAGTAATGACATGGCCTAATAGTTTTCCTTCATTGACTCCAAATATTCTTCTCTTTGGATTGAGTGAGACTCTATATCTTTTACACCTGTCAAATAGTTTTTGTAAATGGTTTGCATGATAAAATATATATTTTGAAAACATAGTTAGGTCATCTATATATATGATGATATAGTTGACAGCATCCCATTAAAAGGGGATATCCATGGCTTTTCAAAAGATTTCTCCTACATTAATTAGGCCAATGGCATATTTTTGTATGCAAAAGTTACCCACTTAGTTGTGAAGGAAATCTTCATCCTATCTTGTGCTTTTACTAGAACTTGATTATAACTTGATAATACATCTAAGAAGGACATCATCTCAGATCCACTAACCATTTGAATCACTTATCCAAAGAGGATAAAGGATAGTTATCCTTATCTGATGCGTAGTTTAGATTTATAAATATAACACATAACCTAATTTTTTCATTCTTCTTCATTACTAGCACCAGGTTGGCTACCTAGGTAGAATGTCTGATTGGAAAAGTAATCTTAGCATCCAATAGCTTATGTACTTCTATTTAGATGAGAGGTTCTAGAATTGGACTTCCTGGCCTCTATCACTACCTAAAAGGCTTATGTTTTGGCTTAAATGGGATGGTATGTGGGATGACCATGGGGTCAAAAACCTTCATATATTCATACATCCAAGCAATCACATATTTTTACTATATTATTAGACCTTTCAAAAAAAAATTCTCACTTTTAGTTCAACTTAAACCAATGTTCACATATTAGGGATATTTGTCGATGCCCAAATTCTCATTGGCAAAATTAGATTTAGTTTATTTAAGTTGTTTCTACTTTTAAGATTGTAGATACACATAGAAGTCCCACTCTAAAAATACCATCCCATAAGGATGCATTTCTCTTTCAATTGTAAGATGTCGTCTTCTCCTAGATATTCAATATTCATGGATTCAACATCTTTTTCATCTATTATCTAAAACTCAAAGTCTCCAAAACTATTCATAAACTATAAAATATGCTGATCATCATCAAATAAATGGAAGTTTTCTACATTATTTAGGATTGAAGGACAAGGAACCAACTCTAAAGATTTTTTTTCATCTTATATTCTTGGAGTGTTGTTGGACTAGTTATTGACGATGATAGTGAGTCTATATTTTGGTTTATTTCCCTTGGGACAAATCTAATGTTGAATGATTTGAAAGATTTGATCACATCCCATGCTCAGTTTTTTTACTTCTTCATGTAAGCTAGTTTACATTGTTATTTATTTCTAATCTAATCTATGACAAGTTATGAATAACCAAACATTTACCACTACTTGACATTATGTATTAGTGAAAACTACATGCCTAATATTAGGGATTCATACTCAATTCAATTATTAGTGAAAGGGAATTGTAACCTATATTTATCTAGACAATGTTTCCCATATGGGTTGATCAAAGATATGCCAACACCTAAACCCTGCTTTGATCTAGCTCCATCTAAGTGGAGAGTCCATAATTAGGAAGGATCTTTAAATTATTGTTAATGAGGCTCTTTATTTCTAATGAACGTGTACACACCTACATGTGAGGATGAAAATTCAACCCTTTATTTATTAGAATTTTACTTTGTGATTAGGTACTTCATCTTTGGTTCTCAATCTAATTTAATCTAGTTGGATACTCCTTTTCAAGGTAGCCACATATTTGATAAGTCTATAACCATGTATCTATTCAGTGTCTTCAACCAATACTAGCTATATAGCAAGCCATAAGATTTTGAAATGTCAACAAATAAAGTATATATGTACTGCTACACATGTAATTCAGATGTAATCTTGTTTTATACAATTATATTTATCAAAAAATCAAAGGCTTGTTGCACCCACTTTAGCTCTATAATAGTCAGCCAAAAATGTGGTACATTAGGCTTGTCCTTATAAATGACCACATTTAGGAAAGATAGTATTTCCATAGTGCACTAAGTAAAGACCAATGTTTTCTCAATTAAACATGTATAATATTTTTGGATAAAAAAATATTATACATAGTTTAATATAGAAAACATCATCTTTAATGACCATGTTTGTATGTGTAGCTTTTGACCTATCAACATATGTTCTCTCAGTCAAGGCTTTGAGTAACAGATCTCTCTGTTTGATGATTTAGGCTAGCTCATGAAGATTGATATTTGTATTGATCTTATTTATATCTTAAATAATAATGTACCCCATCTGATATGTGGCTATACACTCTATAACTAATCATTCCCTTTTGGGGGAAACATATTATTGTTGGCCTTATGATCTAGAGGAGTAATAACATTATTTTTTGGGGACATGGAAGTAGTGGTAGGATATTTGTTACTCAAATTATAATTATTCCTCTATAACTCCTAAAAGGCATGAAATTAATTTGTGTTATCCTTAGGTTCATTTCCATCTTCCAATAGGAAGGGGAAGTCATATGTCTCAAATATCATGGTTGTGTTGGGAGGACCTAGAGAAAGAGAGAAAGATGGCTCTGGATAATTAATAAAGCCTTCTTGTCTATCAATTTATTTCTAAAATATTTCAAAGGTGGTGCATAATTATCTGAAATCTATCTCACCATGTTTTGTTGTGTTGTGGACTTAGTACCAATTAGGAACTGTTGCTTCCAAGATGTTTATCTTTGACATATTATTACATAATTATTATTCTATATTATTCTCAAGTCTATTGAAACTCATGTTGTACCTTTGATGTGTAAAATTGGGAGTGGTATTCTTCTCCATGGATTTTACCATTAACTTATGCATGCTCATAAACTCATTTCTCAACTTATTTACTATTCATTTAATGACATCCAATTATGATTTTATATAATCAATAATAATGCCTTGTGTAGTAGTAGTATTGACTGGTATCAAGGATTGGTTTAGATTTTATTGGTTGGATGCAGATAGAAGATTATTTAGGAAGCTAAGGTGTTGGTTAAGTGGAGCATGGGCTAAATGCAATTGGGTGGCCATGACATTTTGATTATCATTTGAAATAGGGTTGAGGGTTAAGAAATTAAAACCAATATTAATGGGGCTAGAGCTTATGATAAAGGATGCAATTATATATCAATGGTAATGGATTAAATGTAATCCAAAGGTAGATTATTAATATTGGGCTCTCTATAGATAAACACAACTGTTATGGAATATAAATCATTCTTATACATCTCAAGGGTTAATGCCTCAATGGTTTTATAAGTAGTTCAAGATGACTATAGATATTTTTGAATCTTATGTCAAAGGATTAGATTGGTTCATTAGGTTCTCTCGTCATTCTAGGAAAGTGTTGATATAGGACACTTGGGCTAGTGACCTGCTCAAATTATTCCAAAAAGGTATTTAGACACTAGTTCCAAGAGCTAATTGAATATTTTGGGAGGTTGAAGAACCAATCATAAGCAACATCTAGGAAGGTAAAAGGGAAAAGTTGGCATGTTAAATATTTATGGGTTATGGTAAGTATCCCTAGGATAACTTTGTAACCCTTTACATGTTCTTTAATAGTCCTTTTTCCTGAGTGAGAAAAGGAAGGAAGATACTTGTTAGGGTTTCTAGGTAGATCATGTACATTTTTAGGGATGGAGATAATAGAATTAGCTAACCAAGCTAGGTCCATCAAGCATAGATGAAGATATGGGCTTCCATTAAGAGAATATGAGTGGGTACAAGGTCCTCTCGAGACGCCTCTATTTGAATTTACTTTTATATGTATTTATAAAGGTGGGTATATTAGGTCAATATTTGATGTGGACCTTGTTGACCTTATGGGTATATCTAGTGTAACGCAAGTGATTTTTCAAAGAAAGGAAAGTCCCTTCTTCTAGTGCCATATAAATTTATGTTTGTGTGGGTTTTATGCACACTAAGGAAACTTATGAGGTAGACTCTAAAATTTTGGGATTGATGAATAAATATTCACTATAGGGTACAAGTTGTAGCATATTGGGTTTTATAAACAACCTAGTGGTGGAATAATAGTGAGTAGAGTAGTTGTCTACCTCAGATGGTTTGAATATGACATGAGTCTATATCTACTTGAGATGGGTGGATTGATGATGAGTCTAACTTAATATGGGTAGGATCAAAAGAAACTCAAAAAGATAAATAAGGGTAGGGTAGAGGAGAAAGTTTGTGTATCAAATAAGATGAAATCTTTCTAACTTGTATCATGAACTAGGGGTTGGACAAATAATAAGGAACCAATGCTTGTTTCAAGTTACTTTTAGCACACAAATAGTCAAACAAAGTTAAGAGTCCAAGGAAATAAGGATATTATTGACCATTTTGACCACAAGTCAAAATGGGTCAACCCCATACAGTAAAAACATATATAGGGCTCTAATATTCAGGTGTGTTATAGTTCATTTGACATAATTTAATGCGATTTTGGCCTTGGTCATAGTCTAATTAGTTTATATGTCATTTTGAGTTAATTAGTAGCCATTTAGGGGTCATATATGCAAGTGGTAGGGTTTTTAAGGTGTTCAAGTGTCTTATTTCTCATCCCAACATCCAAGAGGTCATATTTCTTGTCAAGAATGTTAGTTTCATCCAAAAATTATAGGTTTTCTAATTGATTATCAAGAAAATAGTTGAAAAAAGAAGAGTTTGGTACTTGTACAACCCATAAGGGAGTGTGACACATGGGAGAAGGTTTTGAGATGAATATTCAACTTCCTAATACTTTTTTACATGCTTGAATACTCTATAAGTGCCAAATTTGAGATAAAACCATTATGCTCCTTCAGCTCCTTTATAAAAATGCATAACTAGTCAGTAGGTTTATGCTTGGTATGACCAGTTGGAGAAGTTTTAGACCAAACACCTTTTGGGGGTGAAATTAAACTTAGATACATCCATTTTAATAACAAGATTTAAAGGATTGGTCAATTTTGTTTTATGAATCATCTCTAATGTGTTGACTATGTTTTTTTGCTCACTATTTCCCATCCCTATAGGTTTTGCTCTTGTTTGGATGATTCCATACTATATATATAGATTATAGATGATGTTGACTCTCTCTTCTCATGATTTCCATTCTTGGTTTCATGTTTGTAAAATATATTATGAGATAATTAGTTTATTTTGTAAGTTGATGTTATAGGTGGAATGACAATCAATTTCACTACTTAGAAAAAGTTGGATTATCTACAAGGGCTTCATGTGAATTGAATATAATGTTTTCCATGTTTAAATTACATAAGGATAACCTCCATTAAATGTTTGGTATTAAAACACCATCCTTTAATCAAACATTTTATCATGTCATACTCAGTCAACCTTTTTCTTGCTCTCAGCTATAACCATGATGTTTGAGCTATGGTCATGTTATAGAGTAGAAATGGAGAGTCCAAAAGGTGTTTTACATGCTATAGTTGTATGAACAGTAAAATTGAACCTTCCAAATATCACTAAGGGTTTGTGATGAAATTCATATGCAATATATATATATATATATATATATATAGTTAGGAAACCATAAATGTATGTCTACAGGCATCTCTTAGAAAGATATCATAATGGAATAGAGGTTTTTGAACTTTTTTCAATATCTTTATGGTGATAAACATCTATTTGAGGAATTGGTAAAGAGTTTAGGTTTGTTCATGAGACCATTCACTATGCATATTACTCCAATTATGCTCACTACCTACAAGCAACTCAAAATACACCTACATGTGCCCTCATAGAAACCGATCATGTTGATAAGGAGTGTTTGAACTGAGCAAGGTCCTTGATAATGAAAAGAGTCTATTTTAAATCTTTTAGATAGGTCTAAAACTCATTAAATGGTCAAAATAATTCAAATTATCCATACTCAACCTCATTGCATGTATGTGAAAATGTCCACCTATAGGTGGAACCACTTAGATAGGGAGGTACTTGTTTAGAGAATTTGGAACATGGTGAAACTCTTCTTGGAGTCTTAGTATATGGTTTTGATCATGGTAGACCTATTTGAATTTTTATGTTGGCAAATGGAAGTGTAAATGACCTTCAAATATGAGATGGCTGTGTTCAAGGATCTTTTCCCTAAAAGACAAAAACAAAGTACTTCACCATTTGGTTGATAGCATAAAATAAGGTTACCAATGATGTTGATGCATCTTAATTAATAAACATTTTAAAATCCATATAAGAGAAGAGATGTACAAAATATGGAGGGAAAATGACTAGTGGAGGTTAGTTGTTGAAAGGCTCAAATTTACTCTTTGGCCACTGAATTTAGGAAGTATCATCTACAGGTTTTGAGCTATAAAGAAGATCCTTACATCCAAAACCACCAAGTTTAAACATTTCTACATAATGGATGACATTACTAAGTTTAATAAGACATTTTTTACTCAAGTATGTGCCAAAAAGGATTGAAGAACAAGGTGTTGAGTTCTATCAACACCTACAAGTGTCTTAGTTCTTGAAATGCTTACCTATAGGCTGATTGTATGTGTTTACCAAGCTCATGATGTGAGTCAACAAATACTGCACCTATATCTACAAAAAAATGAAATTTGAGATTGGTTATAAGATCATAGACAAAATCAAAGGAAAATGACACATATTCTAATGTGAAATCAACACTTACAAGGTCTTAATTGCTCTAACATAGTTAGCTGTAGTTGACTGTAGGCAACAATGGGATGAGGAGTGATGTTTTGGTGTTATTATTAAGTAATAACAAGGTATATGGGTATAAACATATGAAAATGACCCTATGAAACTTTGAGAAGGTCATGGGGTATTGTTCTCAAGCTTGAGCGTACAAGGTAACCTACAAGTGTGGTGTCTTGAAGCAAAACATAGTCAAAAGTTACATTTAGACTTGACTAATCAAGGTGTTGGAAGATGTATGTAGGGGGTTGAAATGATTAATAGACCTATAAAAAATTTATAATTACCATGATGGTATATATAGTCTATTTATAATGCAAAATAATATAGATAAGGGGCTGTAAATAAGAAATACATAGTCCACATGGTAAAGTCATGCACACAATCTACCTTATAGGGGCTTGTCTTGGATTTTGAGAAAGTTAGAGGGTCAAATGACCTAACCAAGAACCAAAATATTTTATATATAATATATATGACTTGGATAAGCCCCTAAAATAATCAGTTTATCTAGGATAATAGGGAAAGTACCCTCTATTTTGTCTCAGATAGAAGGTGCTCCCTAGAACACAAATTGGTAGGTTTTAAAGAAGGAAGATAAAAGGGTGGAGTAAGAGCCGATTGAAATTTAAAAAAAGGCGTGAGAATTTTTATGACATCTAAAGCAACATGAAAAACCATTAATAGAGGGTAGAATCTCAATTAGGTGGTCTAGACCACAAGGGTTATAGTTAGGGCTATTAGACAGGGTTTTGGCCTAAAGACCAAATGAGATGTCACTTTTACTTCCAAATATAGGAGAGAATTATAATACATTTGGAAATGTATATGGGGGAATAAAAAATGTTTCCAAAATTTTAGGATATAGAGGATATCATAGGAAACCTCAGATTGAATCAAGACATATTTAGGCATGTAAGAAATGATGAATCAAGCTTGCTAGGGCAACTTTGAATTATCACATTTTATCTAAGGTTATTCATGGAGATCCATAGAGTTTTCAGAGGTTTACAAGGGTATTTAACATCACTCTTGTGTATTTTTTTAATTATAATGTCATAACTTTATGAACAACTATTAAGGGCAAGAATAGTCTAAAACCCTCACAAACCCTAGTTCTAGACTTGATGAAGGAAATGAAGATGGAGAGATATAAAAATAGACCAAAATGGATTTGTAAATGATTTGAGCCTATATAGGACTCTCAAGATACCCTTTCCATCTAATTGAGGTATTCCCTATCTATACAGATATGGTATAACATTGATTTCTTTAACTATTTTATGTATTGTGTAGGTTCTAGGAGGTTTCAATAAGTGTAACCAACCTTAGGAGAAAGATTATAACTTAATATAAATCAATATGAAATTTTATTAAAGTAAAAAACTACTAAGTGTATCTACTAGTAGCTTCATCTGAGCTAGTCAAAATTGGCAAAGTGAGCAAGATAGTAAGAAGTGTCAGAAATTCAAGTGAAAGACTATTTAAAGTATACCTAAGAAATATAAGGCCATGGAGGGTATTTAAAAGTTTAATTAACTCCATTTTATGTATTTTCATGATAAAATTAAGCCATTTTGGAAGCCAAGTGTGCAAGGTGTATGAAAAAGGGAGTTCTTTAACTGTAAGTCATGATAACTCACTTTCAAAGGAATACAGTTGATTAAGAATACAACCAATGCATAAAAAATCATGTCCATAACCCATACCTCTCATTTCAATCATGAAACCTATACCTAGTTATTTTTCGGATGTTCCAATAGAGCTAAATGATGAAGGCGATTTTCTTATGCAAAATAAGAAGCTTCATGCCTGATTTCATGAGTTGTATAGTTTAGAAAGCTATTTGTCCTATCAAAACTTGCATGGTATATCTCATACTTAATTATTATACACATTTAAATCCTCCTTTCATCATGAAAAGTGTTCAAGTGACCTTTGGAATCCTTTTTACCACTTCTCTCTCAAATGTTATAAGTAGCTTCCATTTTGGCCTTTATAATCTAATACCACACCATGTATGGTACAACCCTACTAGTTTTGACATTGTAATTGGCCCTAGATAATAAATTCAATATATTTTGAGTTAATATATCATATTTTCAAAGAGTGTAAAGAGATGCATAGTGAATGATTCAGAGATATTCATCTATCCTTGGTTTCACTCAATCCTTTCATGTTTGATGCAAGTGATTCTAGGCTAATAGGTCATATAAAGTGATGTTAAGTGTGTGGATATGTTATTAAGTGTAAAAAGAAGCCTTAGTGTCTCAACTAATATATGGTTTCAATTACATTTTATATTCTTCATGTATGTCACCTTTATCCTGAAATACTAATGTTAGTGTATTCTAGGACTCTTAGACTAGTTTTATATGCCTTATCTCATTGTGATAGAGTATAATAGTCTTGTGGTAAACATATTGGTATATCATACCATAGAATATGTTTCATTCCATCTAAAATCTAAACGTTTTCACCATAAATAATTAGTTAGTATAGGTAAAAGCATTTCAAGACACATTTAGGGAGCTAACCCTTTTAGAGATTCATCTCACCTATTGGTAACCCACAACTTGTGAAATGTTTCCATTGTGACACTTAGATGAGGAGAGATGATACATCTCCTCAAGGGGTGAAAATTCAAGTGGAAATAGTTTTTGGCATGCCTAGTGGGACCAAGGTCTAAGAGAGTGGGAATATTATTGGTGTGCCATTCCTCTAATCAACTTTTGGAAGTAAACAAGCTAACAACAATGGCAACTCTGAATGATAAATTCTAGTTGTAAGCAACCTCGATATATCTAATTTAAAATTTTGATCACTTATTGTGTTTCCTTTGGTATATGAGGTTGAAATGAACAACTATGGCCAATAACCCTATTATTAACCTCCCTATTAGCCCTATTATAAACCAAATTTTACTCCTCAACAGTCCTATCAAAATGGCTATCAATCTGATGAGACATGGCATCCTTATAGCCCTTCATTTCCCTCTCCATATGGACACCATGTTATTTGAAAACCCTATGAGGAAGGCTACCAAGAAACATATCAAGAAACACCTCTCTATCAGTCCCAATATGAGCCTTATCATTCACACCATGATGCCTATCAGCATCAAGAGTACTCTTATGAGTCTTGTCATGAGGAATCATATGAGGCCATGGATTATACAGAAAGATATTATTGGTAAGATATAGCCTTTACTTATGTAGATTATGGTTATTCTAATAAGTACAAAAAGTCACTTCCATATGAGATTACTAGTGTTTTTCTCTTTCCTAAATCCATTCATAAGACTTCTCCTTCACCTCACACTCCATCTCCAACTCATCAACCTTCCACTACACCTCATATTCTAGCTCCTTCACATCAGCCCATATTTCAACTTTCCACCTCACCCTTTCTTGAGGAAGAGCCCATATTGAGAGAATCAAGTGAAGAAGAGAAAACTAAATTCATGGCTGATCAAGAAGATGTCATGAGTGACTGTGAGGAAGAAATCACCATAGGGACTCCCCTTGGTGAAAAAAAGGGAAATCCTACATTTTTAAATGATGAGAAACATATTGAAGACTCTTTTTTATCTTTCCATGAGAAATGTGGCCAAGACTTGAAAAGATAGGTATTTGAAGAAGACTCCATGTATAATCATGAAGTTGTGGATGACCATAACAAGCATTAAGTGGAGTGTACTATCAAGGATGAAGGTCAAGTCACTCCTCAAGAAGTAGCAATCCTAAAAGAGTTTCATGAGACCAAGGTAAAAAAAATAGTTATTGGATATGACTCAATAATCTATATGATTTTGAATCACCTTTAGATACATTAGAGTATGAATAACACCAACTGAATGACCACATACATCAAGGAGGGAAGGTTGAAGAGGTTGTTGTTATAAATGACAAGGAGGACAAAGATGATTAGAAACTACAAATGAAGCCATTTAAAGAGCTTGAATATCTTTGATAAGTTGAGGATCAAGTAAATGACAATATGGAGAAAGAGTCTTACATAAAAGATAATGACTGAGATTGGGTAGGATATGCAAAGCCCCTTGATGAGCTAGAATAACTTACAGTTGAGAAGAAACCCAATTTTATCGAGGGCACTATGGAAATAAAAAAGGTATGCCTTATTGAACCACCATTAGAGGTTGTAATTGAGGATCCATATGAGAATGTTGAGGATTTATGATTCCTAAATATTTCATTTCCATAGACAACCTATTTGGATCTGCTTGGTTCTAATTGAACATCATGCCAATGAAGTTGGCAAACACCATAAAGAAGATAGAGGCATCAATGCCAAAGGTCAAAAGGATACATGTCTCACTAAATCCATCATGTCATGAATAAAGGAAGGTTTCAAACTTCACATTTCTTGTGGGCACCCTAGTTGCACCCAAAACTAACCCAACAAGGACTCCTTATGACTCTGGTAGATTTGTTGGTATTACTTTTTTTGTGTTTTACAAAGACTATTGTATGTAACATAAGTATAAAATTTCAAGCATAGATACACACATCTAAAATAACCAACATACTGTATTTGTATTAATTATAAAATGAGTAAACAAGTACAATGTTAGTCACGCGGTGACTCACTAAATCCCCTAGTGATCATGTGAACATTATTTCAAGCAGATATCCCTACAAGTGCCAAAGGTGCTTTATTTTGTTCTCTGACTTGTCAAACTATGAACTCTATAGGATGGTTTCCTATAGACTCTACAGACTAGATCTATGAACTATGCACACAGGTTCTACAGACTCTACAAGAGCTTCTACGGACTCCATAGCCAGATCTATGAACTCTACAGGTCACTTCTACGGACTCTACAGCCAAATCTATGAACTCTACAAGAGCTTTTATGGACTCTATAGGACAAAATCTATGGACTCTGCAGGCTGAAAACTATGGATTCTATAGGCTGAAATCTATGGACTCTACAGGCTAAAAACTATGGACTCTACAGGTTAAAATCTATAGACTCTGTAGGCAAAAAACTATGGACTCTACAGGTAGAAAAATATGGAATCTATAGGTAGAAAACTATGGACTCTGTAGGCAAAAAAATATAGACTCTACAAGCAAAAAACTATGGACTCTATAGGTAGAAAACTATGGACTCTATAGGCAAAAAACTATGGACTCTGCAGGCAGGAAACTATGGACTCTACAGGCAGGAAACTATAGACTTTGCAGGTAGAAAACTATGGACTCTATAGGTAGAAAACTATGGACTCTACATGCTAGAAATTATGGACTCACCTGACTGCATACAAATGTTATAGTGATGAGATACTATAGTGGTATGGCTACTACAGTGGTATAACTGCTATAATGGCATAACTACTATAGTGGCATACCTGTTACAGTGGTACAACTGCTACAGTGGTTGGGAGCACAAACTCCAAAGACCAATCCCAAGGATTGATGTCTAGAGTGCTTTGATGAGAAGGACATTCTCAAATGACAAAATAAGCTGCAAGTGCAGCAATTCTTTTCTTCTTATCCAACCTACCCAAAGAAGTCACAAGCACTTCCCTTTATCCTTTC
This sequence comes from Torreya grandis, assembly GCA_037957365.1. Classification (NCBI taxonomy): domain Eukaryota; kingdom Viridiplantae; phylum Streptophyta; class Pinopsida; order Cupressales; family Taxaceae; genus Torreya; species Torreya grandis. The sequence continues at coordinate 300,308 of JARHVA010006362.1, forward strand.
TCTAAGGGGTGACTTAACTCACTTAAGCAATGTGGGATAAAAGATGGGCAACAATCCATCCATTAAAATATTGCTTATGTCTCCCTTGGGTATCAACCCCATAAAGTAAATATTTAAAGTAACACTCAATGTCTTATAGCTGGGTTAAATGTTATTTTTTGCAGCACTTCATGCCTAAAAATATACTAGCAATTGGACTCCAAATGGTGTAAGTGGTAGCTCACCGAAAATCTCTCAGCATGGAGTTTCAAATCCAATCATCCAAACTAGCCTCTGTTGCATTCTATTAACTTACTACAAATAGTAAGTGTGTTAGAAACTGAGTAAGTCAATCATTAAAATGGGGACATTACAGTCTGCCCCCTTTGAAATTGCTTGTCCTCAAGCAATCTTAGCCCAACCTACTAAATAACTTGCTCACTCTCGCATGTAGCATCCTCCTCCAGCAGGTCTTTCCATCTGATTAAATACTCCTTCACTATCCTATTTCTAAGTTTCCTCTCTCTCGTGTCTAAAATAGCCTTGAATTCTAACACAAGCCTCCCTTCCTCATCCAAAGGGGGTAAATCTACAATAGGCACTACACTTTAACCAATGGCCCTCTTAAGCCTAGACACATGAAATACATTGTGCACTCGACTGCCCTCTAGAAGCTCTATCTCATAGGTGACTTCACCCACTCTTTGAATCACCCTATAGGGGCTATAAAATCTAGGCTTTAGCTTCTCTGCTATACTCTTCTTAAGCAATGAATACCTATATGGCTGTAGCCTCAAATACACCATGTCCCCTACCTTAAAACTATGCTCTACACTATGCTGAATAGCATATAACTTCTACTAATTTTGAGCTTGCCATATATTCTCCTTGAGTGCTCTCAAGATATCTTGACTATCCTTCAATAGGTCTTTAGCTTTGGGCACTCTACTATCCCCCAAAACCATATCCATGAAGCTTGGAGATTCATACCCATACAATGCCATAAATGGAGTCATCTTGATGGTCATGTGATGCATGGTATTGTAACAATACTCCCCCATGTGTAACCACTTAACCTAGGCTCTCTACTATGTAGTCACATAGTTCTGCAAATAACTTTCCACCCATTTATTTACTATCTCTATCTGTCCATCTATCTGAGGATGGTAGCTTGTATTAGGTGTAAGGTCTGTACCACATAGCTTGAACAAATCCCACTGAAAAACACTCATGAACTTGTTATCCTTGTCACTAACAATAAATCTCAGTAACCCATGCAGGCTAAAAACCTCCCTGAAGAACACATCTACCACATGAGCTATTGTATAAGTAGAGGGGATAGCAAAGAAGTGAGCAAAATTCATTAATCTGTCTACCACCACATAAATGGAATCTCTTCCCTACACTCACGGTAGGCTAGTGATGAAGTCCATAGAAATGCTTTCCCAATTCCGGTTTGGAATGGGTAAGGGCTATAGTAAACCAGCAAGAAACATGTGCTCTTCCTTATTCTATTGGCAAATTACACACTCCCTAACATGCCTTTGAACATCATCCTTGAGCCCTCTCCATGAGAACCACTCTCAGATCTGCATGCAGGTCTTGAAAACCCCCAGATGCCTATCCATAGGTGCATCATGAAATGCCCTCAGTATCATGTCTCTTAAGGGTGATAATAGAATGAAATAAATTTTGTCCTAAAATCTGATCAACCCATCTATCACCTCATAGAGATCATCCCATATAGTGCTAAAAACCAATCCCAAAGCCCAAGCATCTCTGACATATTCTACTATAATCTTAACCTGCCAATCTCCTAAAATCTCTACAAGAGCATAAATGTGAGGTCTTCTAGATAAGGCATCAGCTACTACATTCTTCTTCCCTTTGACAAAATCAATGTCAAAGTCATAATCCTACAATTTAGTGACCCACTTCTACTACCTATCATTCAAGTCTCACTAGCCCATGAAATACTTTATGCTATTGTGATCCATCTTGATCACAAACTTCCCTCCAACCAAGTAGGATCAGAATTTGGCCAAGGCATGCATGATGGCCAACATCTCTCGATCATAAATAGAATAGATCCTCTCCACCCCTTAGAGATTACTACTCTCAAAAGCAATGGGGTGCTTCTCTTGCATCAATACTACTCCAATCCCATCACTTGATGCATCACAATGAAGCTCAAAAGGATTTATGAAGTTGGGTAGAGCTAGAACTGGACATGAAGACATCACCTGATTGAAATGTTCAAAACACTATTGTGTTGCCTCTATCCATACAAAATTACCCTTCTTGGTGAGCTATGTTAATGGTGCTACAGTCTATGAAAATCCCTTCACAAATCTCCTATAAAATCCACATAATCCAAAGAACCCTTTGAGTTGTGTAAGGTTGGTTGGAGTAGGCCAATCAATAACCACCTTGATCTTTTTTAGATCCACTTGAACTCCTTCAGCACTAATAATATGGCCAAGGTAGAGAAACTTTGTCATGCTAAACTCACTCTTTGATTCCTTGGCATACAGTGACTCCTCCAAAATGACCAGCACCTCCTCCAATTGTTGTAGGTGCTCATCCCACATCCTACTGAATACTAGGATGTCATCAAAGAATAACAATACAAATCTTTGTAGCTACCCTCTAAACACCTAATTCATACAACTCTAGAAGGTAGCTGGAGTGTTGGTTAGCCCAAATGGCATAACCAAAAACTCAAAGTGTCCGTAGTGACACCTAAAGGCAGTTTTTTCTATGTCTTCCACTCGCATCTAGATCTGATGGTATCCTGAACATAGGTCTATCTTAGAGAAATATCATGCTCCATGTAGCTCATCAATTAGCTCATCAATCCTAGGGATGGGGTACCTATTCTTAATTGTCTTCTTATTGAGAGTTTTATAATCAATGCACATACGCATTGTCCCATCCTTCTTTACCAAAATAACCATTAAAGCAAAGGGGCTTTTGCTTGGCCTAATATGCCCCATCTCCAATAGCTCCTTTATTGACTTCTCTATCTCATCCTTATGATTTTTAAGATGGCAGTAGGGGGTGATGCTGACTGGTTTAGCCCCCTTCTCTAGCTCAACAACATGCTCTATACCCCTCTAGGGAGGAACCCCATGTGGAATGCTACCAAACACCTTTTCATGCCTGGAAATGATCTCCTATACATCTAGATGATAGCTTTTATCTTGTTGCTCTAGAGGTGTAGACATGATCAAACATTTAGCTACCCATTCTACATCATCATGTCTAAATAACCATTCCATCCTTTTTAATGATACCATCCTGAGCCCCCCATTAGGTAAACCTCGAAGCACTGCCTTCCTACCCTAATGCTGAAACCTCATCTCCAACTTAGCCAAGTTGAAGGTAAACTCTACTAGAGATGCCATCCACATCATTCCCAAGATGACATCATAATCGCCCATGTCAACTACATAGAAATTATCCTCCAGCTCATAATCTCCTCCCAATTTGATTGAAAGATTTGAAATCTTTTAGGTGCATAATAACTTGTGGCCATTGGCCACCATGACTCTGAACCCCACATGCTCCTCAGTTTCTTGGCCACCAATTTTGCATCAATGAAGTTATGTGTTGCCCCTGTGTCGATCAATGAAACCATGCACTACCCCTAAATCATCCCTCTTACCTTAAAGGTGATGGTCTTTTGGTCCCCTATCAACCAAGAAAGAGACTTCTCATCATCTAAACTCTCCTCAATAGCGTTATTGCCCTGATTAGATTATAAATCTAAATGCTGCACCTTGTCTTCAGAAGGTGATTCATTTAATAAAAAATACTCCATTGGCTTAGCCTTCACCTTAAGCGGACATTCATGGGAGAGATTCCGTGGCTCCCTATAATGAAAACATAGTTTTTTCCTCCTAAGCTCATTGAGGGTGTCACCGTCCAACCCTTTAGTTTCCCCCTTAGGCCACTGAGGGTCTTTCTAAAACATCTTTCTTTCCTTATCCTTCCTATAATGAGAGTCCTTAGAGTGAAGTTTACTCCTGTAAGAAGAAGATGCTAGGTCTCTTGTTTTCTTAATAGCCTCTTGTAGTGAAGAGGGGTTGTGTCCCTTTACCCATCCTCACAAGGGATCAGAAAGCCCATCCATGAAAAGGACAATGAGTCTCCTTTCAGATATATCTATCACTAATATTGCTAGCTTTTGGAACTTGGTGATATAGGCCTCCACAAAAACCCACTATTTAAGCTGGGCTAACTCCTTAAAATGCAATTCTGGGTCCTTAGAGTCAAATTTGTTAATGAGTCTCCTAGTAAACTTAGCATAGGTATCTATTTGGTTATGGCTGAGTGTGACCATACTATGGTACCACCACTCATGGGCACTTCCATCCAAGTGTAATGCAACATACTTAATCACATCCTCCTCAGGCATGGGATTAAGTTGCAAATAAGTGTCTAATTTTTGAACCCATGTTCACACTGCAGTCTTCCCTGTACCGTTATAGTATGGAATGGACAACTTTCCAAACTTTTTCCTCATCTCATAATTTTGTTGCCTATTCCCTCTCATGGGAATATGCTTGATTCTAACATCCATATACTCCCTAAAGGACATTTCACCATGAAAATATGGTCGAACATTTCTCCAATCCTCTAGTATTTAGTCCTGCATCTCCTGCTATGTAGGACCAATTTTATCCTAGTCATTCTATCTCAGAGGGAATTGTGGCATGAGTGGTCTTGTAAAAGAACCTACTCTAGTGTAGGTTTAGGCTCCTCTATTAATTGATGCATCTTCATTACCTCCATTACCTGGTCCACCTACTAGTTAGCATTATTACCCTTGTTGGCATTATTGCCTTGATCTGCTCTAGTTAGGTGTTATGTAATTGCTAGAGGCATCTATTATAATGTGGCCTGAAGCTCCTTTTTCCCCCTAGCAAGATCACTGAGCATCATCCTAGTGCTGGGTTCTCCCCCTTCCCCATCTCGATAACCCATGGCTGGTGGTGAAAAGGGGTCACCCTCCTCCTCAATTTCTAAAAAAACTTGTAATTCTAGGTTTGTTTGGTTTTTCCTCAAGAAGTATTGATGTGTGGGATGTATGAAAACTCACAGGATGGCAGGAATAATAGGATCTGATACCACTATAGTGGGCACCCCAGTTGCACCCAAAACTAACCCATTAGGGACTCTTTATGACTCTGGTAGATTTGTTGGTATTGCTTTTTCATGTTTTACAAAGACTAATGTATGTAACATAAGTATAGAATTGCAAGCCTAGATACACACAGTGGAAATAACCAACACACTATATTTATATTAATTTCAAAATGAGTAAACAAGTACAATTCCAGTCACGTGGTGACTCACTAAATCCCTTAGTGATCATATGAACATTATTTCAAGCAGATATCCCCGCAAGTGCTAAAGGTTCTTCATTTTATTCTCTGACTTGTGGAACTATGAACTCTATAGGATGGTTTCCTATGGACTCCACAGACTAGATCTACAGACTCTACATGTAGGTTCTACAGACTCTGTAAGAGCTTCTACAGACTCCACAACTAGATCTATGGACTTTGTAGGCCACTTCTATGGACTCTACAGCCAAATCTATAGACTCTATAAGAGCTTTTATGGACTCTGCAGGCTGAAATCTACAGACTCTATAGGCTGAAAAGTATGGAATCTATAGGCTGAAATCTACAGACTCTATAGGCTAAAAACTATAGACTCTATAGGCTGAAATCTATGGACTTTGCAAGTAGAAAACTATGGACTCTACAAGCAGAAAACTATGAACTCTATACATAGAAAACTATGCACTCTGTAGGCAAAAAACTAAGGACTCTGTAGGCAAAAAACTACAGACTCTACAGGCAAAAAGCTATGGACTCTGTAGGTAGAAAACTATGGACTCTACAGGTAGAAAACTATAGAATCTATAGGCAAAAAACTATGGACTCTATAGATAGGAAACTATGGACTATGTAGGCAAAAAACTACAGACTCTGTAGATAGAAAACTATGGACTCTGTAGGCTAGAAACTATAGACTCACCTGGCTGCATACAGATGCTATAGTGATAGAGCTGCTATAGTGATGAGCTACTATAGTGGTATGGCTACTACAGTGGCATAGCTGCTATAGTGGCACAATTTCTATAGTGGCACAACTACTATAGTGGCAGAACTGCTACAGTGGCACGGATGCTATAGTGGCTGGGAGCACAAACTCTAAAGACCAATCCCAAGGATTGATGTCTAGAGTGCTACAGATGAGAAGGATGTTCTCAAATGCCCAAATAAGCTACAAGTGCAATAATTCTTTTCTTTTTATCCAACTTGCCTAAAGAAGTCACAAACACTTCCCTTTATCCTTTCTCCAAGGGGCGACTCAACTCACTTGAGCAATGTGGGATAAAGGATGGGCAATATTCCATCCATTAGAATATTGCTTATATCTCCCTTGGGTATCAACCCCATAAATTAAATATTTAAAGTAACACTCAATGTCTTACAGTTGGGGTAAATGTTACTTTTTGCAGCACTTCAGGCCTGAAAATATACTAGCAACCAGACTCTAAATGGTGCAAGTGGTAGCTCACTAGAAATCTCTCAGCAAGGAGTTTCAAATCCAATCATCAAAAATGGCCTCCGTTGCATCCTATTAACTTACTAAAAATAGTAAGTGTGTTGGAAACTAAGTAAGTCAACTGCTAAAATGGGGACATGACACATTTGATCTAGGAGGGAGTTTTCATCTTATGTTAGTTAGTGTTTAAGTTAGTTTGTTTAGTTTAGTGAGTGTGTTCCATAAGTGCTCATGAAACACAAGTGTGATTTTTCTTGGTTTCTTATCTTATGTGTTGATTCTTCTTGGTTTCCTTATGTTTTATATGTTGTCAAAGGAAATTTGTGTGTCAAACCTCATATACATGTGACTCCATATCCCAATGGATAGGATTAGACAACTGGTCATGGCATAACAAGCATGCCACCCCTAGAAAATCACCGAAGATGTTGACCATTTTGACCATAAGTCAAAATGGGTCAACTCCCCTATAGCAAAAACTTATATAGGGGTCTAATATTTTGTCATAGGGTGTGTTGTAGTCTATTTGACATAATTTAATGCAATTTTATCCTTGGTCATATTCTAACTAGTCTATAGGTCATTTGAAGTCACTTAGTAGCCATTTTTGAGTCATATATGCAAGTGGCATGGTTTTCAAGGTGTCCAAATGTCCTGGTCTTAATTAAAACATCAAAGAGGTTAGATTACCTATCAATAATGTCAGTTTCATTTGGAAGTTCTAGGTTCTCTAATTGATTATCAAAAAAATAAATAAAAGGAAAGAGTTTGGCACTTGTATGACCCATAAGGGAGTGTGACACATGGGAGAAGTTTTTTATATGACTCTTAAGATTCCTCATACTCTTTTTTCATGATTTAAATAGTTTAAAAGTGCCAAATTTGATCTAAAACCATTCTTCTACTTCATCTCCCTTTTAGACATGCAGAACCATTCAATAGGTTTATGTTTGGTATGGTTATTTGGAAAAGTTTTAGACCAAATGCCTTTGGGGGGTTAAGTTACACTTAGATATATTTTAATAAAAATATTTAAAGTATTGGTCAACTATGATTTATGAATCATCTCTAACAAGTTGACTGTGTTTTTTTATTCATTGTTTCTCATACCCTATAGGTTTTGCTATTTTTTGGATGATTGTGTACAATATAGATAATTATATTGATTAAAAATGATGTTTAATATTGCATCTCATGATTTACATGCTTTTTTTCATGTTTGGCAAAGATCTCATAGGCTAATTAGTTTAGTTTTAAAGTTGATGTTCTAGGTGGAATGTCAGTCAATTTCACTAGAAAAAAGTTGGATTCTATACAAGGGCTTGATGTGAATGGGATCTGATGTTTTCCATGTTTTAATTCAATATGTATCACATCCATTACATGTTTGGTCTTAAAACACCATGCTTTGATCAAACATTCAGTCATGTAATACTCACAGTCAGCCTTCTACTTGCTCTCAACTATAACCATGATGTTTGAGCTCTAACTATGTTATAGAGGAGAAATAGGGAGTATAAAATGTGATTTACATGTTATTGTTGTATGAATAGTTATATTTAACCTTAAAAATATAACAAAGGGTCTATTATGGTAGTCATATGCAACATATACAATCAGGCTGTAGACACCGAAATCGTGTCGACTCCCCTGGTCATTCCCCGTCTTAGTCGTCTTCGCTTATTTAACCCTTGTCAATCACTTGTTCCACCAACCTTGACCCTGGCAGCATGTAACAATGAGCAGAGAACTAAAAGCTAGACTCTGTCCTCATTGTGCATCTGCCAACGATGGTCTTTACCCGGCTGATGTCGCCGACGTCGGTCACTTATCGGCCGACGTCGGCAATCCTGCCGACGTCGGTCACCATCCCGTTATCTGTTATCAGTTACCATTTGGTTCTCGATCAGTTTCCCAAAACGGTTATCGAACCATCTCTCAAAACCATCCGGGGGCCTTCATCAGAATCAACCCGATCATTCAATCTCCTCTCCGATTTCTGACATCTACAGAGTCTCTGAACTCCAGCATCCATCAACTCCAGCATCCACCAACTCCCGCGTTCATTTTTTCGGCACTGCATAGACAACTTCGACTATGGCTTTCATCACGGCTTCTGACAGGTAAGTATTTTCTATGTTTATTTTCATTTTCTTTCTGATTATTAGTTATTCGCTATTTCTATCATCCTGAAGCTTCAAACCCCCAGACTCGACCAAAAACCCGACTTTACTCTGTCTAAACCTTGTCCCGAACTTGTCAAAACCCTGTCCTGACTCTCTCAGACTTTCTGCAACTCTGTCCAGAACCTGCCCCGACCGATGCCGGTCACTGCCCCGACCGACGACGGTACTTCAACCGACGTCGGCACCTTCCCAGACCGATGCCGGCACCACAAAGACCGACGCCGGTGACTGTGCAGAACAGTGCTGCTTATCAGGTACACATTTTAATTTTCTATCATTTATTTCTGTCATTTTATCTTTCATTATCTACTTTCGTCCAATATTCCACTTTTTTATCAGTGGGTTGATATCCTTCTAGGGAGTCTTCGTACTTCCAAGATCGGGCATTCGCCTGACAACCCACCAAATCTTTGACTAACGTCTTTTCGTGTTTTAGTCTCTTTTTCGCAGGTGTCATTCCTCCACAGCCAAAGAGAAGAATCTTCCAACATCTGATTTCGGTGCGCATAACTTTATCAGGTACTTCTAGCCTTGACCATTTTCTTTTAGTTTCTTATTTCTTCTTTGAATGTAGAAAGCAATTTTGCATTGAAACATTCTGGCACGCCCGGTGGGACCCTAGGTCCTCCTTGGGTTCTTTCTCTCTTTCTTTCGTTCATTTAGGCGCATTAGGTTTCTTCCTTTTCGCCTCCTTTCGTCTCTTCTTAAACGACATCATAAGCAGAACTAAAATGAACATTTCTTTCTTGCACTTCTAGACTAGCTAAAACTCATATTCTTCGACTCTTTCTCCATTCGTCTTCATACGAACAAACATTTCGACTTGGGCATTAAAACACTTTGCATTCATTTCTGTTTGCCTGCATCTCTTAGACCACACATAGTAATTAAACCGCATATTGAATTAATCTAGATCACTTGATGTTACACGACCAAACCACCTGCACAAAATAAACATTTTAACTTACCTGAGACAAGGCCCAACTGGGATTTCATCCCCCAGCGGATACCTTACCCGTCCCGGTAACCCTACTTGGATTTCATCACCAAGGGGGAAGCCCACTCCGTTCTCTGGCAGAGGATAAACTCTAGGCGAGGTATATCTTGGCTAAGCGAAACTAGCTAACCACTGGAATCGTGAAGTGAGGGGAGCTTGCTCCTTAGCACCAGGCCACGTACCAGACCCTAACACAGACTTCTTGAGCACCATAACAAAACCCGAAACCTTCCATAGACTGCTTCTTCTAGGACCCGACTCACAAAGCCAATCTTCCTCTACACACATTTTAAGGCATAAGCCACTATAATCCTAATAATTTACTTCTAGGGTTTTAGGATCTGCTTGTGTCTTCATCTTTTTGGTTCTTATCTGCTTGTTTGAGCTTGTGAGGACGTTCTTCCTTGCCTTGAATGGTTCTGACTCGTAGCCAAGCCAAGGCTCTAGTCGATCACGCGAGGCATCATCCTCTTCCATCTACCCCGCCTACAACCAACCCTATAATGGAGTTCAACTTGGAAACTAAAAGAACTCCTACCAGACCATCTCTGACCCAAACACCTATTATCCCAGAAGGGGACCAAGATTTCGCACGATTCTTGGACCTCAATACCGCAGCCTTGCAATACTATCTCACGAATAGCCGAACGCGAGACTCCTCGGGCAATCCAATCTATGGAATGCCGACTTCTCTCCTCAAAACTGCGGCCGTATCAACGGCGTCTGTAGTCCAACCCTTAGATACCCAGGCTATTACCTCAAACAATGACCAACCTTTTACCAACCATCCAAGTGTGGCTTCTCCTTCCATCATTGGGCCCACTTTCACTGGGGTTTCGGCCCCCAATCAATCTCAACCCACTCAACCACTTTCTACCCCCTTTCAAAACTTGGTCGTCTCCATTCCGCCTACCCTTACTCCTATCAACACTAGGGTGGCTACCCATCCATTGGCCCATGTTACCTCTAGTCAACCTCCCATGACCACATCAAACCTAGCCATGTCTTCCATCCAACCATCCTTAGTCACTTCTTCTGTCCCTACGACTAGTCATCCGTACGTTGCGCCCTTATTGGTACAACCGACTACGTCGTATACCTCTTCCAGCCTCTTTCAAGCACCTTACAATCTAGGAGGTGCTCCACCTGCCAATCCGTCAGTAGATATTATCAAGATGCTGATGGATAAAATGTCCAACCTAGAGACCTCTGTTACCGGCTCGTGCAATACTCTCTCGTACGAACAAATTTGCAACGAGCCCATCCATCCTTCTGTCCCCATTAGACCATATCCCAGCCAGTGGGAACTTCCTAAGTTTTCTCATTTTCAGAGCAAGGAAGACCCAAAACAACATTTACGGGCATTCAGACACGCCTGTTACCTTATCACCCATGATGATGCATTACTCTTACGCACATTTCCCATGTCTCTCTCGAGTGCTGCACTTGACTGGTACAGCTCTCTTCCCAGCCATTCCATCTTCATGTTCACTCAGCTGGCCCAGCTCTTCCTCGATCATTTCTCCATCAATATCACCAAGAAGGTCTCCATCACAGACCTCTATTCTATCTACCAGTTCGAGGATGAATCCATTGCTGATTTCGTCGCTCAGTGGAGGGGCCTTATCAATCAACTTTCATTTTCCTTACCCCAGCTTGAGCTTATTGAACTTTTCTCTCAAGCCTACGCTAAACATATTTCTTCTACCTTGAGGGTTCAAACCTTCCGCACTTTTGACGAAGCCTTCACGATGGCTCGTAAACTTGAGTTACGTGTCGTTGAGGAGAATAAAGTCAAGTTGCGGAGTAAGAATCCCAACTCCAAAACTAGTGACCCCTCTTCTAAGCCTTCCTCGTCTAATTCTAAATCTAAAGCTTTAGCAAATGCTGTGGTTGTTAGATCTTCTTCCTCTTCACCTTCAACTAATCAACCTGAACCATCCATGTCTATGAGCACCACTCGTCAATTTCAGCAGAGATACATACAGCGATAGTTTACTCCACTTGGAGAATCATACACGTCTGTGCTGGAAAAACTCATCAAACAAGGGGCCATCAATCTCCCTCAGATCCGACCTCCACCACAATTTGATCCCTCACGCGCCATCCCTGCGTGGTATAGGGAAAATGACTTCTGTAACTACCACCGTGTTAAAGGTCATGACACGGGCAACTGTAAAACCCTTAAAAACATAGTCCAAGACATGTTGGAAAAGGGTGACCTCATCCTTGACAATCCTAACGCCCCTCCTAATCAGGGTATCGATATTTTCAAACAACCGTTCCCTAATCATCCACCAACCCAAAACAACGTCCAGACCTTGACTGACAATACCCATGAACATAATATTCGAACAGTCAATACGGTCTCACCCCTCATTTCTAACCAACCCCAAGAGGTGAGTTCATCCATCAGTCCATCACATGTGGATGAACCTTTTTCACCGGCTAGTTCTCCCTCAACTTCTCTCATTTTAGAGGACGCCTCGACCTTACCAGCACCACCAGTTTCACCATCTTCCTTCTTGCTGCCCATGGAGGACCCAACCTTTCCTACTCCTTGACCATAGGTGGAGGGCACTATCATCCCTGCCCTTTACCCGCTTGAGGAGCTTCATTCTCCAGTTTCTTCTCCACCCAGGGAAGAACCTATCTCTCCTTTGTCTCCAACCAAACACGAATCTGTTACGACTTCACCATGCTTTGGGCCCGTCTCACCTTCAGTCCCACAACCGTCGACGTCTTCTCAAAAGCCTAAACTTCATCCTGCATCTTCTCAGCCATTTTCCCGACTAGTGGAGAGACTCGAATTTCTCCCTTCTGGGAAAGTGGAACATAAGGGATTGTGGGACCATCTCACAACTCTTCAACAAGCCTGGGCCCTCTCATCTCATGCTGCTAATCCTCCCATGGCAGAACCTCCTAAGACTATCAACAAAAATCAGATTTCTGCCTCTAGACCATCTACATCTCCATCAACCTCATCAAAACCAAAACCCTCATCTACTCCACCTAAACCTATCAAATCGCTTGGCGTTCGCCCCGTCTCCAACCTCACTCATCCACAAGTGAAGGTGGACTTAAACCAAACTTCAACTAATAGTAGTCTTCAACCTAAATCACAAAAGACTGCCAAACCATAGAGGCGAACACCTCCTCTTCCGTCACCATTGCCCTCCATTTTGGGCTCGCATCCTTCAACCCTAACCAGAATCCTTTCCACTCCAACCTCTAATCAAAACCGATTGCCTCCTTTGCTTCCTTTACCGACCACTAGCCTACCCTCTCCCAAAAGGGCGATACCTCTCATGAAGAGTGTACCGTCTCAGCCTGTCATCGCACCATCAACCCAGAAGGTGGTACGAAAACCCCCTCCAACTTTGCCCAAGCAAAAGTCACCGACATCGCATACATCAATGAGCACAGATCTTTTAGTGGGTTCATACACTTTAATCTTGCAATGACTTTTGCAAACTTCTAGCATAACTCTTCCACCCATCAAGCCTTTCCAACCTCTCGGGTCTAAACCCTCCTGGTTCGACGACACGAAGATTTGTTTATATCATCGTACACCAGGACATGACACCGAGACTTGCTGTGCCCTCAAGGCTGTCATTCGCCGTTATTTAGAGAAAGACACTCTTCTCTTTGAGGACACTTTCGACCGCCCCCCGACTCCTTCTCATAAACCTTCTACCTCTTCAAATCCATCCACATCTCATCAACCGGTTACAACCCCTTCATCATCTTCACCTCCCATCTTTAAAATCAATGCCATTCACATCACCACTAGGTCACAGAAGGACAAGGCAAAAGAAAAAGCTGCCATTCTTTGGACCTACCCTTTTGTCAATCCACCTCAACCACCTAAGCCTAAGATTTCTATCCTTGGCACGCCTCAACCCTCCTCTTCTTCTTCTTCTTCTGGACCAATCCATGACTCCATGTTGAAACAGCTTCACCAGACGCCTGTGAAGATGTCCCTCTATGATCTCATCCAAACCTCACCCCAACATCATCAGGCCCTCATCCAAGCCCTACAGGCAGCAGAGGTCCAACCCGAGGATCCCCAGCCACTTACTGCCCTTGTCCACTCCTTAGCCCCTATCGCCTCCATTACATTTAGCGATTCTGAGATTCCCACATCCAACACGGAAGATCAGGACACTACCCTCTTCATCACTGCCTATATCGATCGGACATGCATTAAACGCATTATGATTGATGGGGGCGCTAGCACCAACATCATCTCCACCCATGCCTTTGATCAGTTGGCTCTTCCCAAGAATTATGTCTCCAAAACTAACGCGATCTTGCGCTCTTTCAATGACACTACTGCCACGACCATTGGCACAGTCATCCTTCATATTCGCGTTGGTCCACGCACAGTCTCGGAGCTCTTCTACATCATCGAAGGAGAGTTCTAATACAACATCTTGTTGGGCCGACCCTGGATCTGCGCCATGTCCTGTGTCCCCTCCACCCTGCACCATTGTGTGAAGTTTGAGCATGACGGACAAGTCCACACCATTCCTGCTGACCCTTCGCCCTTCAAAACATGCAACACCACCTACCATCCAAATGATGTCCTCATTCCTATCAAGTCGTTAACCCCGGCACTGCCTCCATCTGCGAAAGCTTCGACCAGTTCGCAACAGGCGGTCGCCCTTACACCTCCCCTTCAAGCGACAACCACAGACCCCATGGAAGATGTCTTCCAAAGACTTTCATTGGGAGAATATCGCTTGCTGGCTTTAGACATGTTCCAAACTCCACAAGAGTATGGACGCCTTCATCACAGCCCCAGCTATGACCATCAGATAGGGATGATCATACCTTATGGTCCCCCTCACCTTCGCACCAACCTCGTCTATGGGGGGCTTAATCAAGCTCCTCTTGATGGTAATCCTCTTTTTTCACCTCAACCTTTCACATTAGATTTCTCATTTCTTGGCAACCCCGCCTTTGCACACACTTACCTTTACAGGTGTGCATGGAAGGGTTTTGGTTTCAGACGCTATGAGCAGGGCTCCCATCAGCCTATCCAACCGCTCAATGATGACGACGCCAAGAAATGGTATGGTCTGGGATATCATGACCCCACTCAAGACCCTTTAGACCTTTGTCCTGAACCAATCCTTGACCAATCTCCTCCACACTCGCCTATTTCGCCACCTTCACCTATGGAGTCAGTGGTTTCCATTCCTCCTAGTTTTTTTTTCCATAAACACCATTCACCTGAACCCCTTGACTTATCAGCTCAATGGGGTGACCAAATCTCTCCCTCTCATTCTTCCTAGCATGATCGAAGATGAGTCGGCAACCATTCACACTGTTCACTGCGTTGACGATGATGCCATTCTTTCTTACATGGGTGCTGACGATTCTTTCATCTAGCGCTCCCTCCCTTCTGAGACCCAGGTTATGTTAAATGAATCAACCATTGACATCAACCTTCCTTCTTATGATGTTCCTCATGTCTTAAAGATTGGCCAATCTTTAGACGCTCAGGAGCAGCTTGACTATACCCATTTCCTCTCCGACCATAGCAAGGCCTTTGCCTAGACTTACAGTGATATGCCTGGCATCGACCCCACCATCGTTACCCATAACATTGTCACCAAACCAGAGGCTAAGCCTGTCAGGCAAAAGCTTCGAAAGATGCATCCCCGCGTTGCCCTCCTTGTTAAAGAGGAACTTCAACGCCTCCTTTCTGTCTCCTTCATCCAGCCCATCGACTATCCAAAGTGGGTCTCTAACATCGTCCCAGTCACCAAGGCAACTGGGGGGATTTGGATCTGCACAGACTATCGTGACCTCAACCTAGCCTGTCCCAAAGATGACTTTCCTCTTCCTAACATCGACCAGCTTGTTGATCTTACAGCCGGCCATGAGATGCTATCTCTTATGGACAAGTTTTTAGGATACAATCAAATCCTGATCGCTCCAGAAGATCAGCACAAGACTACTTTCATCACCCCATGGGGGACTTTCTGCTATCGAGTCATGCCTTTCGGCTTGAAAAATGCAGGCGCCACTTATCAGCGTGCCATGACCTACATTTTCCATGATCTCCTTCACAAAATCATGGAGGACTATGTGGATGACCTGCTCGGCAAGTCCAAGCTTCACCGCGACCATCTGACCATTCTCAGAATCATCTTTTCTCATCTTCTTCAGTACCATGTTCATCTTAACCCCAAGAAATGTGTTTTTGGGGTCCTCTCTGGCAAGCTTCTTGGCTTCATTGTTTCCTTCTGTGGCATCGAGATAGATCCCACCAAGATTCGCGCTATCCTCGAAATGCCTCCCCCGACTAATCTCAAGCAGCTTCGCAGTTTGCAAGGCAAGCTCCAGTCCATTCGTTGCTTCATCTCGTAGCTTTCAGACTGCTGTCAACCTTTTCATCATCTCCTTAAAAAGGATGTCATTTTTACATGGGATAAGAACTGTCAAGAGGCTTTTGAAGCCTTAAAATGCTATCTGGTCTCTCCACCAGTCCTCATTCCACCTAAAGATGACCAACCCTTCTACCTTTATATCTCAGCCACTCACCATTCGTTAGGTGCCATGATCGCGCCCTGAGACGAACATCACCATGAGCAAGCCATTTATTACATCAGCCGAACACTGGTCAACTATGAAACTCGGTATACCCATATCGAGAAACTCTATTTGGTGTTAGTCTTTGCTGCTACTAAGCTTCGCCACTATCTTCTTAGTCACAAAACCTTTGTTATCACTCACACCAACCCTCTCAAGTATATGCACTCCAAGCCATATCAGAATCAATGTATGGCTCGGTGGCTCATGCTGCTTGCTGAGTTTGATCTCGAATTCATCCAGCAGAAATCTATCAAGAGACAAACCATCGCTGATCAACTAGCAGATGCCCCTCTTCTTGACAATCAACCTTCGCAGTGTGAATTCCCTGATGAGTCTATCACTGCGCTTTCCTCCGATGACACCACCTATCAGATGACTATGTTCTTTGACGGTTCCAAATGTCAACTAGGTGGGGGTGCTGGGGTTATTCTAATCCCATTCGAAGGAGAGCCCATGCCTCTATCTTTTAAACTCGACTTTGATTGTACCAATAATATGGCTGAATACGAGGCCTTAATTTTGGGACTTCAAACTGCCCTTTCTCTCAGCATCAAGTCCATCAACATCTTCGGCGACTCGCAGCTCATCGTCAATCAGGTCAACGGTTCATACCTCTGTAAAAATGAAATTTTGCAAAGGTACAAAAACCGTGTTGACTTTCTCCTTGCATCTTTCGACCATTTCCTCCTGCAGACTGTTCCTCGATCCACAAATAAGTTTGCTGACACCATGGCTTCTCTTGCTTCACATATCCCATCTTCCTCATCTGCATCCAGACTTTTTGTTATGGTGTATCGTGTGCCGTTGCCTTCATATATCTCTCCTCACATTCATCATGTCAACACTATAGACCCTAGTCCACAAGATGCTTGGTATAAGCAACTTGTAGACTTCTTATCTTTCTCTGTCATTCCTCCCAACCTCTCTAGTAATGCACGACGAGCTTTTATCAAGCGTACCACTCGCTATACCATGCTAGGGGGTCTTCTCTATAAGCGAGGCTTCGACGGCCTCCTTCTTCACTGTCTCACCTCCACTGAAGCATCTCAAGCCATTCAACAAGTCCATGATGGGATTTGTGGCAGACATTTCAGTGGGAATTCAGTTGCCAAGCGCATCCTTCATTTGGGCTATTATTGGCCTACCCTTCATCAAGACTGTAGCGACTATGTTCGGCGTTGCATCAAGTGTCAGTAGCACTCTAACTTGCTTCATCTTCCTAGTCACGCCTTACAAATCGCTCAGGATTTCTGGCCTTTTTCTCAATGGGGTTTAGATCTCATCGGTGAGATTAATCCTCATTCGTCTCTTCGTCATCAATCCATCATCACAGCTACTGAATATTTCACCAAGTGGGTGGAAGCCATTCCTCTCATCTCCACAAAAGCCGACAAGATCATCGACTTCATCAACACCCACATCATCTGTCATTTCGGTGTCCCTCATAAAATCATCACCGATAATGGCAAGTCCTTTAAAAACAAAACTGTCCAAAAGCTATGTGACTCCTTCGGCATCAAACTCAGTTTCTCTTCGCCTTACTACCCACAAGCAAATGGGCAGGCCGAGGCTTCCAACAAAATTCTCACCAAAATTCTCATGAAAGTGGTCAGTGACACAGGCAGGGATTGGCACATTCACATTCCCTTTGCTTTGTGGGCCTACCACACTAGCATCTGAACCTCTACGGGTGCTACTCCTTTTTCTCTCATGTACGGAACAGAGGCTGTCTTACCTCTCGAAGTACAGATCCCGTCTCTCCGCATTTCTCTACATGATATCCTTTCCAATGATGACTTTCGTCAAGATCGCTTAGCTCAACTTGAGTTACTTGACGAACGCCATCTTGCTGCCCTTAATCATCTCCATGTCTATCAACGTCGCATCAAACGCACCTATGACAAAAATCTGCGAGAATGAGATTTCAACATCGAAGACCTCGTCCTCAAAGAGAATCAACACGTGACCAATATGGAGCGAAGTAAACGAGGCAAGTTTGCTCCTAATTGGCTTGGACCTTTTATTATCACGCACAAGTATGGATCAGGGACTTACCGTCTATCTTCTCTTGATGGATGCCCAGAACTTGAGCCTCTTAATGCGTTGCATCTGCGACCGTTCTACTGCTAGTCGAGTACTCGTCCACTTGACACTTAACTTGAGCTCATCCCTTGAGCAATCCCCATCCTCTTAGTCCTCTTTCCTTTCAACCCTTTTCCTCTTAACAATTCCTATAACCCCTTTTATGCTGTATGGATGCTTTGCCCTCATAAAAGGGAGCCCTTGACCTTCTATAATCTTGTCCATGACTCACATTTCTATAAAAACAAATCAAGATGTCACAATATCCATGGTCACTATATCAATATCAAAAAAAAAAAAAAAAATAGACTGCTCCCTCGAAGGATAGCTGTACTATCATTGCTGTAATTAATAGACTGATCCCTCGAAGGACAGCTATTCAAAAGCCCTTTTATTAAACAAAAATATAGACCACTCCCTTGAAGGATGGCTATGACTAAATCTGGGAATAAACAGCACTATTTTAGAAGCTTCTCACATTGATCAGCTTCACAACCCGACCACCAAGCAAACGACATTTCTCTGCAGGCTTCCCGCATTGATTAGTCTGTGCTAAAAAAAAAAAAATAAAAAAATTGAATGAGTCATGGACTTGACTTATAGTTGTCTCAGGGTCTCCTATAAAAAGGGGCATCATTATCTCTGCTCTTAAAATGGGTTACCCTTCTCCTCCTCCTATCACCTGCTCAAGGGACTTCGAGCTCACTTTAATGTCAAAGTGATTCGATTACCGCTCTAACATAACCACGGTCAACGACGTCACGCATGAATGGGGCTCTTGGTTCTCATAACCCCTATCTATGCTATCTTTTTGGTCCTTGTCAATGAAAGAGTAATATGCTTTTCACTTCTTCTACACTTTGGTCACATTCACCTTCATCACTTGTCAATCGACTCAACTCAACTCTCTTTTCAGACCATCAACATGACCTAGCCTATTCATCCTAGTTTCTATGGACACCAATACACATAGAAACTATCAACCCGCCACAATTTATGTTTAGCATAAACCAATACTTGCTGAAGCATAAATAAACCTCAATTCATTTTTAGCATACATCCATCATGAATATGGAATATTTCTAGGGATGAAAAACCCCTCAACCAATGTTGCAGAATACACCATTTGGAAAAGGCTGCAACATCTTTTTTCCTCATCATTTCATCATAACCACGACTAATCTATCGACCATTTTAACCACCTGTCTACCACTCAGACCCTTTGTCTAAACTACATTGGTCTGAGGCCCTATCACCAGGGCTATGTAGGCAGCACTCAGTTGACATAGGGGTCTTCTGAGGTTAGCTCGACCATTCTTGTTTGTTCATCTCTCTGATGGACAAACCTTCTTTCCTTTTTTTAACCATAATCTTGTCCTTGACCATGACCCATTTTATCCCTTTGACCCTCCCTCCCTTCTAGGGAGAACTACATTGGCCTGAGGCCCTATCACCAGGGCTATGTAGGCAGCACTCAGTTGACATGGGGTCTTCTGGGGTTAGCTCGGCCACATCCTTTCATCAATTCCTCCCCTCGACCACCAACCATTGGAGATCATGCCTATCTCCTCTCACCTCGACTACTTCCAAGACACTGTTGCCTTGGTTGTTTTTGCATGTATGCTACCTCATGACTGGTTAGCAGAATTGTGCGCAGACCTTTTTGGACCCTCACAAGTATAGGATCGCAAACTGGTTGATCCCCCCTACTTGTGGCTTTTTCGTGTTTCTAGGAGCACTTCCTGAGCCTGGGATACCTGGAACACGATGACCATTTGGAGCTTCAGCTTAGATTGAGTGACCCGATCATCAGATGACTAAATGCTGGGGCCCAGTTATTTCAATTTTGGCACTCCTCGACCCTTGACCTATGACACTTTTGACTTGACCATCTCATGCAGTGGTATGCGCACAATCATGACTTTTGCAGCATTCACCCTCACCCCTTTTTCATCCACTCTTTGTCAAATCAGCACCCAATTCTTAGTTCCCTTCCCTCGACTCCTGCTTTGAGGGGGAATACCTCATCCATAATCGGGGCAACCTATCCACTTCCTATTTTTGTCTTGCAGTTCATTCGAACAACCAACAAGACGAAATCAACCTTATCCCTCACCTGGGGCAATCACTCCTGTTTTTGTCTTACAGTTCGTCAGAACAACCAACAAGACAAAAAGGGGCAAATGTAGACACTAAAATCGTGTCGACTCCCCTGGTCATTCCCCATCTTATTTGTCTTCGCTTATTTAACCCTTGTCGATCACTTGTTCCACCAACCTTGACCCTGGCAGCATGTAACAATGAGCAGAGAACTAAAAGCTAGACTCTGTCCTCATTGTGCATCTGCCGAGGACGGTCTTTACCCGGCCGATGTCGCCGACGTCGGTCACTTATCGGCCGACGTCGGCAATCCTGCCGACGTCGGTCACCATCCCGTTATCCGTTATCAGTTACCATTTAGTTCCCGATCGATTTCTCGAAATGGTTATCGAACCGTCTCTCAAAACCATCTCGGGGCCTTCATCAGAATCAACCCGATCATTTAATCTCCTCTCCAATTTTTGACATCTACAGACTCTCCGAACTCCAGCATCCACCAACTCCCGCGTTCATTTTTTTGGCACTGCACAGACAACTTCGACTATGGCTTTCATCACGGCTTCTGACAGGTAAGTATTTTCTGTGTTTATTTTCATTTTCTTTTTGATTATTAGTTATTCACTATTTCTGTCATCCCAAAGCTTCAAACCCCCAGACTCGACCACTAGGGAGTCTTTGTACTTCTGGGATCGGGCGTTCGCCTGACAACCCACCATATCTTTGACTAACATTTTTCGTCCAGTTTCTTTTTCGCAGGTGTCATTCCTCCACAGCCAAAGAGGAGAATCTTTCAACGTCTGATTTCGGTGCGCACGACTATATCAGGTACTTCTAGCCTTAACCATCTTTCAGTTTCTTATTTCTTCTTTGAATGTAGAAAGCAATTTTGCATAGAAACACAGGGTGAAACTCTTCTTGGAGTCCTAGTATTTGGTTTTGATCATGGTAGACTTATTTTAAGTTTTATGTTGGAAAATGGAAGTGTAAACCACCTTCAAAGATGAGATGATTGTGTTCAGGGATCTTTTCCCCAAAAGATAAAAATAGATCTCTTCACCATTTGGTTGATAGCATAAAACAAGTTTACCAATGGATTTGATCCATATTGATGACTAAACCTTGTATACTCCATATAAGAGAAGACCTTTGAAAAATATCGAGGGAAGATGACTTATGGAGGTTAGTTGTTGAAAAGCTCAAAGTTGGCCTTTGGCCACTAAATTTAGGCAGTATCATCCATAGGTTTTGAGCTATAAATAAGATTCGTACATCCAAAACCACCAATTTGAAACATGTATACATAATATATGACCTTTATAATTTTAATAATACATTTTTTCTCCAAATTTGTGCCAATGAGGATTGAGGAACAAGGTGTTGAGTTCTATCAACACCTACAGGTGTCTTAGGTCCTAAAATGCTTACCTATAGGCTAACTGTAAGTATTTACCAAGATCATTATGTCAATCAATAGATACTACAGATATATCTACAAAAAATTTTAAGTTGAGATTGGTTATAATATCATGTAAAAACTCAAAGGAAAATGACACATATTATTATGTGAAATCAACACTTATAGGGTCCTAATTGCTCCAACATAGTTAGCTATAGTTGACTATAGGCAACAGTGGGCTAAGGAGTGATACTTTAGTGTTAGCATTGCATAATATCAAGGTATATGGGTCCAAATAGATGATAAATAAATTATTAAACTTTTATAAAATCCTATGGTATTGTTCTCAAGCTTGAGCATGCAAGGTGGCCTATAGGTATGGTGTCTTGAAGAAAAACACAGTCATAAGTTGCATTCATACTTGACTAGTCAAGGTGTGGGAAGAGGTATTTAGGGAGTTAAAATGATGAAAATACCTATTTATCATTCATCATGACCATTATGGTCCTTATAGGCTCTTAAAAATGGAAAATAATGTAGATAAGGGGCTTTAAACAAGCAATTCAAAGTCCACATGGTAAAGTCCTACACAAAGTCTACCTTTTAGGTGTTTGTCTTAGATTTTGATAAACTTAGAGGGTAAAATAACCTAAAAAAGATCCCAAATATTACATATATAATATATTTCTTGGATATTCCCCTCAAATAATCAATTTATTTTGGAGAATAGGGGAAGTACCCTCTGTTTTGTCTCAGACAAAGGGTACTTGCCTAGAACACAAACTGGTAGATTTTGAAGGAAGAAAAAGGGTGGACCAGGAGCTTATTTAACTTTAAAAATAGGTTTTAAAAGTTGTATTACATATAAAAAACATTAAAAACCATGAATAAATTGGAGAATCTTAATTAGGTTTTCTAGACCACAAGGGTTACAGTCAGGCATATTAGGCGGGGTTTTGGCCTAAAACCCAAATGAGAAGTCACTTTCACTTCTAAATATAGAATAGGATTATAATAAATATGTAAATATATATTGGGTCATAATATATTTTTCCAAGATTTTATAATATAGGGGAGATCACAGGAAACCTCACTTTGACTCAAGACCTATTCAAGCTTGTGGGAAATATGGAATCAAGCTCGATAGGGCAACTTTGAGTGCTCACATATTATCTAAGGTTGTGCATGTATATATAAGTATTTTGGGATGTTGATAGGTGTATTAAACATCAATCTTGTGTATTTTTTTTAAAGTTCTAATGTCATATCTTTATGAGCAAAGGTTAAGGGTAGGAATGGTCTAGAACTGTCACAAACCCTGGTTCTAGACTCGATGAAGGAAATGAAGATGGAAAGATATAAAAATAGATAAAAATGGCTTGGGAAATGTTTTGAGCCTATGGAGGACTCTGAAGATACCTTTTCCATCTAATTGAGGCTTTTCGTATCTATACAGATAGGGTACATGATTGCTTTCTTTGACTATTTTTTGCATTGTGCAGGTTCTAGGAGGTTTCAAGAAGTGAAACTAACTTTAGGAGAATGAATATAAATTAATATAACTCAATATAAAATTTTTTTTAAGAAAAAACCTCTAAGTGTGTATGCCAACGATTTCATCTTAGCCATTCAAAAATGTTAAAGTGAGCAAGATAGTGAGAAGTGTGAGAAATTCAAGTAGAAGCCTATTTAAGGTGTACCTAAGAAATATAATACCATAGATGGTATTTCCAAGTGTCATTAAATCTATTTTATGGATTTTTATGAAAAATTGAAGCCATTTTTGAAGCTAAGTCTGCAAGGTGTGTGAAAAAGGGAGTTTCTTTGACTGTAGGTAGTGATAGCTCACTTTCAAAGGAATAGAGGTGATTAGGAATGTAGCTAATGCATGAAAAAGCATGCCCATAACCCATCCCTCTTATTTCAATAATGAAACCTATCCCTATTCATTTTTCGGATGTTATAACATAGCTAAATTATGAAGGAAGTTTTTTTGTTTAGAATAAGAAGGTTCACACCATATTTCATGAGTTGCATAGTTTGGAAAGACA
This sequence comes from Torreya grandis, assembly GCA_037957365.1. Classification (NCBI taxonomy): domain Eukaryota; kingdom Viridiplantae; phylum Streptophyta; class Pinopsida; order Cupressales; family Taxaceae; genus Torreya; species Torreya grandis. The sequence goes on from JARHVA010006362.1 coordinate 324,290, forward strand.
TTTGTCCTATCAAGACTTGCATGGTATATATCCTACTTCATTATTATACAAATTTAACTCCTTGTCTCAACATGAAAAGTGTTCAAGTGATATTTATTTTCCTTTTTCCCCACTTCTCTCTCAAATGTTATAAGTAGCTACGATTTTGACCTTTGTAATCTAATACCACACCATGTATGGTGAAGCCCTACTAGTTTTGACATTATACTTTACCTTAGATAATAAATCCAATCTAGTTTGACTTATTATATTAGCTTGTCAAATTGTGTGAAGAGATGTATAATGAATGGTTAAGAGATATTCATCTATCCTTACTTTCTCTCAATCCTTCCATGTTTGATGCAAGTGATTCCATCCTAGCAGGTGATATGAAGTGTTGTTAGGTGTATGGATATGTTATTAAGTGTAAAAATAATCCTTAGTATTTAAACTGATCTATGGTTTCACTTACCTTGGATAGTATTCATTAATGTCACCTTCATACTAAAATATTAATGTTAGTGTAGTCTAGGACTCTTAGACTAGTGTTGTATGCCTTGTCTCTTTGTGATAGAGTATGATAGTATTTTGGTAAACATCTTGGTGTATCACCCCTAGAACAGGTTTTATTTCATGCAAATTCTAACCCTTTTCCCCCATAAACAATCAATTAGTATAGGTGAAAGCATTTCAAGACACATTCAGGGAGCTAGCCCTTCTAAAGATTCATCT